>CM068580.1:8355217-8760217 GCA_035048485.1 Pteria penguin
GGTCGGCTAGAGAGTATATTGTTTCTGTCTCGTCTCAAATCATTAACACCTTCAGAAGACCACAACGTCAATGTCTAACAATATGTCCATTACACTGATTGTAAAATGATTCTGTAGGACTATGCGTCAGACATACAGTTAAGTGTTTGTTATCCACGTTAGTGTACTTCTCGAGACGTTCGAAATGATGATTCTCTCATGAAAATTATAGAAATGCACTCTTACCTCCACGGACAGGTAAGCTTATTGCCGCCAGGTGGCATACAAGGTTGATCTATCCAATCTGAGTTGATTGGTGCACGAGTGCTGGTAGTGGTTTTCACGTGACCTCCTTGCGCTGCTGGAGTAAATGACTCCTCTGACGATTTTTCTTTTTTCTTCAACCCTAGTCCAAGTCCAACCCCTAGAGCCACAGCTAGTAACACCAGCACCTTAATGACATAATCGTAGTGGTCTCATACTTCATAAACAGACGTACTACGTGAAGTGTACAATTCGCTAAAATAAAAGCTACAGGTGTTCTAATCTTTGTCTTGAAGATATACACAGCTATAATCCACTTCACATCAAATAATCGGATTTACGATTCGTGTGTTTATCATATATAATATGACATACAAAAGCAAGTGAGGCAATGCTGTGGCACACAACAACATACTACTGTTGACGTCAATGAATCCCTGAAGCCAAAGATAACACCAGATATCTGGGAAGTGTAAAACCAGATGTCTTGGAGGTGTAAAACCAGATGTCTGGGCGTAGTAATACCAGACGTCTGGGAGAAGTAATACCAGATGTCCAGCAGTAGTAATACCAGATGTATGGGAGGTGTAAAACCAATTGTCTGGGAGTAGTAATACCTGACGTCTGGGAGAAGTAATACCAGATGTCCAGAACTAGTAATACCAGATGGCTGGGAGTAGTAATACCAGATGTTTCGGAGGTGTGGTACTAGATGGCTGGGAATAGTCATACCAGATGTCTGATAGTAGTAATACCAGATGTCTAGGCGTAGTAATACCAGATGTCTGGTAGTAGTAATACCAGATGTTTGGGCGTAGTAATACCAGATGTCTGGTAGTAGTAATATCAGATGTCTGGGAGTAGTATTATCAGGTGACTGCGGGTAGTAATACCAGATGTCTGGGATTAGTTATACCAGATGTCTGGTAGTATTAATGCCACATGTAATACCAGACGTCTAGAGTAATAATACCAGATATCTGGGAAGTGTAAAACCAGATGTCTGGGAGTAGTAATACCAGATGTCTGGGAGTAGCAATACCAGATGTCTGGTAGTAGTAATACCAAACGTCTCGGAGTAGTAAAACCAGATGTCTGGGAGGTGTAATACTAGATGTATGGGAGTGGTAAAACCACACGTCTGTGAGTAGTAACACCAGATGTCTGGGAGTAGTAATACCAGATGTCTTGACGTAGTAATACCACATGTCTGGGCGTAGTAATACCAGACGTCTAGAAATACCAGATACCAGATATCTGGGAAGAGTAAAACCAGATGTGTGGGAGTAGTAATACCGGACGTCTGGGAGAAGTAATACCAGATGGTTTAGAGTAGTAATACCAGATGTTTCGGAGGTATGGTACCAGATGGCTGGGAATGGTCTTACCAGATGTCTGGTAGTAGTAATATCACATGTCTGGGCGTAGTAATACCAGATGTCTGGGAGTAGTAATACCAGATGTCTGGGAGTAGTAATACCAGATGGCTGGTAGTAGTAATACCAGATGCCTGGGAGTAGTAATACCAGATGTCTGGGAATAGTAATACCAGATGTCTGGGTGTAGTAATACCAGATGTCTGGGAGTAGTAATACCAAATGTCTCGGAGTAGTAATATCAGATGTCTGGGAGTAGTAATATCAGATGTCTGGGAGTAGTAATACCAGATGTCTAGGCATAGTAATACCAGATGGCTGGGAATGGTCTTACCAGATGTTTGGTAGTAGTAATATCAGATGTCTGCGAGTAGTAATACCAGATGTCTAGGCGTAGTAATACCAGATGGCTGGGAATGGTCTTACCAGATGTCTGGAAGTAGTAATACCAGATGTCTGGGAGTAGTAATACCAGATGTCTGGGAGTAGTAATACCAGATGTCTGGGAGTAGTAATATCAGATGTCTGGGAGTAGTAATACCAGATGTCTGGGAGTAGTAATACCAGATGTCTGGGAGTAGTAATATCAGATGTCTGGGAGTAGTAATATCAGATGTCTGGGAGTAGTAATACCAGATGTCTAGGCGTAGTAATACCAGATGTCTGGGAGTAGTAATATCAGATGTCTGGGAGTAGTAATACCAGATGTCTGGTAGTAGTAATACCAGATGTCTGGGAGTAGTAATATCAGATGTCTGGGAGTAGTAATACCAGATGTCTGGTAGTAGTAATACCAGATGTCTGGTAGTAGTAATACCAAATGTCTGGGAGTAGTAACACCAGATGTCTGGTAGTAGTAATACCAGATGTCTGGTAGTAGTAATATCAGATGTCTGGGAGTAGTAATACCAGATGTCTGGGAGTAGTAATACCAGATGTCTAGGCGTAGTAATATCAGATGTCTGGGAGTAGTAATACCAGATGTCTGTGAGTAGTAATACCAGATGTCTAGGCGTAGTAATATCAGATGTCTGGGAGTAGTAATACCAGATGTCTGGGAGTAGTAATACCAGATGTCTGGGAGTAGTAATACCAGATGTCTAGGCGTAGTAATATCAGATGTCTGGGAGTAGTAATACCAGATGTCTGGGAGTAGTAATATCAGATGTCTGGGAGTAGTAATACCAGATGTCTGGGAGTAGTAATATCAGATGTCTGGGAGTAGTTATACCAGATGTCTAGGCGTAGTAATATCAGATGTCTGGCAGTAGTAATACCAGATGTCTGGGAGTAGTAATACCAGATGTCTAGGCGTAGTAATATCAGATGTCTGGGAGTAGTAATACCAGATGTCTGGGAGTAGTAATACCAGATGTCTGGGAGTAGTAATATCAGATGTCTGGGAGTAGTAATATCAGATGTCTGGGAGTAGTAATACCAGATGTCTGGGAGTAGTAATATCAGATGTCTGGGAGTAGTAATACCAGATGTCTGGGAGTAGTAATATCAGATGTCTGGGAGTAGTAATACCAGATGTCTGGGAGTAGTAATATCAGATGTCTAGGAGTAGTAATATCAGATGTCTAGGAGTAGTAATATCAGATGTCTAGGCGTAGTAATACCTCATGTCTGATAGTAATTATATCAAATGTCTGGGAGTAGTAATACCAGATACCTGGGAAGAGTAAAACCAGAGTAGTAATATCAGATGTCTGGTAGTTGTAATATCAGATGCCTGGGAGTAGTAATACCAGATGTCTGGGAGTAGTAATATCAGATGTCTGGGAAGTGTAATACCAGATGTCTGGGTGTGGTAATACCACACGTCTGGGGAGTAGTAACACCAGACGTCTGGGTACACCGGTGTTCTGTCTTTCGGATGAGACAGTAAACAACGAGGTCCCGTGGCACGTAAAACATCCCTCACTGCTTCGGGTGGATCCGATGTAAAGGTCTAAATTTGAATGCAATGCATCAGGTAAATACCGTCACCATATACGTGACATAAACGTGGAGTGACGTTTAACAATAATCAATCAATCAAGCAATCTTATTTGGCTGGCAGCACTTGCCATAAAAGTTCCAAACATACAGACGACACTATACATATAGATGACACAAAATACACAGATGACAGAAAAGATACAGATGACACAAAACAGACACAAAACATACAGATGACACAAATCATACAGACGACAAAAACATACAGACACAAAACATACAGACACAAAACATACAGACAACACAAAATATACAGACGACACAAAATATACAGACACAAAACAAACAGACGACACAAAACATACAGACACAAAACATAAAGACGACACAAAACCTACAGACGACACAAAATATACAGACGACACAAAACATACAGACACAAAACAAACAGACAAAAACATACAGACACAAAATATACAGACGACACAAAACATACAGACGACACAAAATATACAGACAACACAAAATACACAGACGGCACAAAATATACAGACAACACAAAACCTACAGACGACACAAAGCATACAGACGAAACAAAACATATAGACACAAAACATACAGACGAAACAAAATATAAAGACGACACAAAACATACAGACGACACAAATATACAGACGACACAAAACATACAGACGACACATAATGTACAGACAACACAAAATATACAGACGACACAAAATACACAGACAACACAAAATATACAGACGACACAAAACATACAGACGACACAAAATACACAGACGACACAAAATATACAGACAACACAAAATATACAGACGACACAAAACATACAGACGACACAAAATATACAGACAACACAAAATATACAGACGATACAAATATACAGACGACACAAAATATACAGACAACACAAAATATACAGACAGAAAACAAACAGACGACACAAAACATACAGACGACACAAAACATAAAGACGACACAAAATATACAGACGACACAAAACATACAGACACAAAACATACAGACGACACAAAATATAAAGACGACACAAAACATACAGACGACACAAAGTACACAGACGACAAAAAATATACAGACGACACAAAATACACAGACGACATAAAACATACAGACGACACAAAATATACAGACGACACAAAATATAAAGACGACACAAAATATAAAGACAACACAAAGCATACAGACGACACAAAATACACAGACGACACAAAATATACAGACGACACAAAACATACAGACGACACAAAACATACAGACACAAAACATACAGACGACACAAAATATAAAGCCGACACAAAACATACAGACGACACAAAGTACACAGACGACATAAAACATACAGACGACACAAAATATACAGACGACACAAAACATACAGACGACACAAAATATACAGACGACACAAAACGTACAGACGACACAAAATATACAGACGACACAAAATATACAGACGAAATAAAACATACAGACACAAAACATACAGACGACACAAAATATACAGACGACACAAAACGTACAGACGACACAAAATATACAGACGACACAAACTATACAGACGACACAAAACGTACAGACGACACAAAATATACAGACGACACAAAATATACAGACGAAATAAAACATACAGACACAAAACATACAGACGACACAAAATATACAGACGACACAAAACGTACAGACGACACAAATATACAGACGACACAAAACATACAGACGACACAAAATATACAGACGACACAAAACGTACAGACTACACAAAATACACAGACGGCACAAAATACACAGACGGCACAAAATATAAAGACGACACAAAATATACAGACGACACAAAATGTAAAGACAACACAAAACATACAGACGACACAAAATACACAGACCACATAAAACATACAGACGACACGAAACATACAGACGACACAAAATACACAGACGACGACACAAAATATACAGACGACACAAAATATAAGACGACACAAAATACGTAGACGACACAAAAACATTTGAATTCGTTCTTTAAGATCTTATCATAAAGACACTTACATTATCAAAATAACACATACACCTAAACACATTTACACACACATCTACCTATACACACACACACACCACCGCCACCACCACCACACACACACACACACACACACACACACACACACACACACACAAGAGCTAACAAACACACTCTAAACTCAACGGAAGCATGTTAAAGATAATCTACATAAACAACATAAAGTTATCAAACAAACGAATACATTTACAATTATATGTAATCCCCTGCGGGGATCTCCCATATGCCAAGAGTTTGGGTATGACATAAAGTTTCAGTACTTTTATATGGATAGTAACATTAAAATTATGTTGTATTATACACACACAATAATCTAATGTATATATACACAAGATAGAATAAGTCTCACCATCAACGCGCTCATTTGGAATTGAATTCAAATGAAATACATACATTGCAGTGTTTCAAAGATTTTGTAAATACAATTTATCTTAAAACATGTCAAAGAATAGATTTAAGCACGTTGTATATAAACATTGTATCCACTTTTAATGTCATATCAGTAAATCTATCTGTATGTGATAAAATTTAAATGAATTTGTTCTTACTTGTACAACCGATTTTCCAAATTAACAAAAGTAAATGATATAGAAGATTTTAGTTAAATTACTGAACTAAGTGATGTGTTATATATATTAAGGCAAATACTATGCTCAAACGTCTTATAATCGTATCCGGTACTATAAGACGACCAATCACAGTTCGCTACTAATGCCGTTACTACGGTGTCATGGGCAATTAACATTTCAGATTGCCAATAAGAAGGAGTACTTGAGATCACGTGGTATTTTAAAATCCTTTAGCTAGTACCAAACGTATGTTATTGAAATTTGGATTAAACAAGTGTTACCATTGCATTCAATGGACTTATAAGAGGGGTACTAAGTATAACACAAAATGTGTATTTTTAAAGAAATATCGATCCTTTCTTATCACGGTTTGCTTTAATAGCATATATACAGAAAGTGAGTTAATGGACAGATTTATATCATATAAGTTATGACACGTCTCAGGGTGGACTACGACAGTAATATCATGACACACGTCTCAGGGTGGACTACGATAGTAATATCATGACACGTCTCAGGGTGGACTACGATAGTAATATGACACGTCTCAGGGTGGACTACGATAGTAATATGACACGTCTCAGGGTGGACTACGATAGTAATATCATGACACGTCTCAGGCTGGACTACGATAGTAATATAATGACACGTCTCAGGGTGGATTACGATAGTAATATCATGACACGTCTCAGGGTGGACTACGATAGTAATATCATGACACGTCTCAGGGTGGACTACGATAGTAATATGACACGTCTCAGGGTGGACTACGATAGTAATATCATGACACGTCTCAGGCTGGACTACGATAGTAATATCATGACACGTCTCAGGGTGGATTACGATAGTAATATCATGACACGTCTCAGGGTGGACTACGATAGTAATATGACACGTCTCAGGGTGGACTACGATAGTAATATCATGACACGTATTAGGCTGGACTACGATAATAATATCATGACACGTCTCAGGGTGGACTACGATAGTAATATCATGACACGTCTCAGGGTGGACTACGATAGTAATATCATGACACGTCTCAGGCTGGACTACGATAGTAATATCATGACACGTCTCAGGGTGGATTACGATAGTAATATCATGACACGTCTCAGGGTGGACTACGATAGTAATATCATGACACGTCTCAGGGTGGACTACGATAGTAATATCATGACACGTCTCAGGGTGGATTACGATAGTAATATCATGACACGTCTCAGGGTGGACTACGATAGTAATATCATGACACGTCTCAGGATGGACTACGATAGTAATATCATGACACACGTCTCAGGCTGGACTACAATAGTAATATGACACGTCTCAGGGTGGACTACGATAGTAATATCATGACACGTCTCAGGGTGGACTACGATAGTAATATCATGACACGTCTCAGGGTGGACTACGATAGTAATATGACACGTCTCAGGGTGGACTACGATAGTAATATCATGACACGTCTCAGGCTGGACTACCATAGTAATATCATGACACGTCTGAGGGTCCACTACGATAGTAATATCATGACACGTCTCAGGGTGGACTACGATAGTAATATCATGACACGTCTCACAGTGGACTACGATAGTAATATCATGACACGTCTCAGGCTGGACTACGATAGTAATATCATGACACGTCTCAGGGTGGATTACGATAGTAATATCATGACACGTCTCAGGCTGGACTACGATAGCAATATCATGACACGTCTCAGGGTGGACTACGATGGTAATATCATGACACACGTCTCAGGGTGGACTACGATAGTAATATCATGACACGTCTCAGGCTGGACTACGATAGTAATATGACACGTCTTACAATGGACTACGGAAATAATACACCCAAGTAAACATAAGATTTTCTACATTTTTCTTTCAAATTTAAAAAGATTTAAAACTAGGGAAAATGCATCTGATATTATACATGACTTGCCACCACAAACAGGCCTTGATCTGTTAAGATAAAAACCCAACACTTCTTCAATACACAACAGTACATCTGTATATGCTGATATATTTCTGTAAGTTATGTACAGTTGTTTATTGTAATTTCCTTTATCCTATTTAAATCAAATAATCCAATAATTAAACACAAACAGAAACATATCTACCCTATACATCTCGATGTGATTTACAACAGGCTCATTGGGGACAATTTGTCACTTTATCTATACTTGATAATATATAATAAAGTACATTGCCCAAGGTACATTACGGTTGTATATATCTCTACCTCTATGGGTACACTCATCTGACATTATAAAATGTACATCTATAAAACATGCGTATTATTTCGAACACTAGATAAGGTCGTTGTTCATTCCATTGCAACCAGTACAAGTAGATGTTACATAATCAACAAAACAGATTGCAAACGATTCAGAGAGTAAATTTCAGGTAGCTGTATGCTGTTTGAATGCACAGATAATTGTAGTTTTTATAGTGTTGACGACAAAATATAGTATGGTTCCAATGAATGTTAACCGCTGTTTTGAATAAATTTACAAATTTAGGAGAGGTTACACATACATGTATATCTCTTAGGCAAGGGGTCTTAACAATAGAGAAATTCAATGTGTATATCTTTTTGAAAATCAAATAAACATGCATCATTTATTAATGAAATAATTTATATCAACATCTACACTATGTCTTTACTTTACTCGCAAACTTTTTAAAGATTTCCTTTATAATAATCAAACACGACTCAGCATTGGGAGTAAACGTGCGTTATGTGTGGCATTGCGCTGCTTGTATAATGATTATACTTAACAAACATTGGAATCAGAGACAACTTCTTACCAAACACTGAAATCAGAGACAACCTCTTACCAAACATTGGAATCAGAAACAACTTCTTACCAAACATTGGAATCAGAGACAACTTCTAACCAAACATTGGAATCAGAGACAACTTCTTACCATACATTGAAATCAGAGACAACTTCTAACCAAACATTGGAATAAGAGACAACATCTTACCAAACACTGAATCAGAGACAACTTCTTACCAAACATTGGAATTAGAGACAACTTCTAACCAAACATTGGAATCAGAGATAACTTCTTACCAAGCATTGCAATCAGAGACAACTTCTAACCAAACATTTGAATCAGAGAAATCATCTAACCAAACATTGGAATCAGAGACAACCTCTTACCAAACGCTGAATCAGAGACAACTTCTTACCAAACATTTGAATCAGAGACAACTTCTAACCAAACATTGGAATCAGAGACAACTTCTAACTAAACATTTGAATCAGAGACAACTTCTAACTAAACATTGAAATCAGAGACAGCTTCTTATCAAACGTTGCGTTGAATCAGAGACAACTTCTTACCAAACATTGAAATTAGAGACAACTAACTCAACATTAAATCAGAGATAACTTCTAACGAAACATTGGAATCAGAGACAACTAACCCAACATTAGAATCAGAGATAACTTCTAACCAAATATTTGGAATCAGAGACAACTTCTTACCAAACATTGGAATCAGAGACAACTTCTTACCAAACATTGGATTCAGACACAACTTCTAACCAAACATTGGAATCTGAGACAACTTCTAACCAAACATTGGAATCAGAGACAACCTCTTACCAAACACTGAAATCAGAGACAACTTCTAACCAAACATTGGAATCACAGACAACCTCTTACCAAACACTGAATCAGAGACAACTTCTTACCAAACATTGAATCAGAGACAACATCTAACCAAACATCGAATCAGAGACAACTTCTTACCAAACATTGGAATCAGAAACAACTTCTAACCAAACATTGGAATCAGAGACAACTTCTTACCAAACATTAAAATCAGGGACAACTTCTTATCAAACGTTGACATCAGAGACAACTTCTTATCAAACATTGAAATCAGAGACAACTTCTAACCAACATTGGAATTTGAGACAACTTCTTACCAAACGTTGAAATCAGAGACAACTTTTTACCAAACATTGAAATCAGAGACAACTTCTTATCAAAGATTGAATCAGAGACAACTTCTTACCAAACATTGGAATCAGAGACAACTTCTTACCAAACATTGAAATCAGAGACAACTTCTTACCAAACGCCGACAACAGAAATTCAATACGTTGCTATCGAAATGCACCATTTTGTCATGATACCTACTTACAACACAACAAAACCAGGTACCAAAACGTTTCCCGTGACAGAGCGCATCGCGTAACAGACCGCATCTCGTGACAGACTACATCTCATGACAGACTACATCTTGTGACAGACCGCATCTCGTGAAAGACTGCATCTCGTGACAGGCCACATCTTGTGACAGACTGCATCACGTGACAGACTGCATCTCGTGACAGACTGCATCTCGTGACAGACTACATCTTGTGACAGACTGCATCTCGTGAAAGACTGCATCTCGTGACAGGCCACATCTTGTGACAGACTGCATCTCGTGACAGACTGCATCTCGTAACAGACTGCATCTCGTGACAGACTACATCTTGTGACAGACCGAATCTCGTGACAGATCGCATCTCGTGACAGACTGCATCTCGTGACAGGCCACATTTTGTGACAGACTGCATCTCGTGACAGGCCACATCTCGTGACAGACCGCATCTCGTGACAGATCGCATCTCGTGACAGACTACACCTCGTACCAGCCCGCATCTCGTGACAGACTGCATCTTGTGACAGACTACATCTTGTGACAGACTACATCTCGTGACAGGCAACGTCTTGTGACAGACCGCACCTCGTGACAGACCGCATCTCGTGATAGACTACATCTTGTGACAGACTGCATCTCGTGACAGGCCACATCTTGTAAAAGACTGCATCTTGTGACAGACTGCATCTTGTGACAGACCGCATCTCGTGACAGACTACATCTTGTGAAAGACTGCATCTTGTGACAGACTGCATCTCGTGACAGACCGCATCTTGTGACAGACTGCATCTTGTGACAGACCGCATCTCGTGACAGACTACATCTTGTGACAGACTACATCTTGTGACAGATTGCATATCGTGACAGACCGCATCTCGTGACAGACCGCATCTCGTGAAAGAGACAAAATACAAGTCCGAGACAGATGTATACAAGAAACCATTTAGTGCAAACACCAAAGTGTGGGCCAGAATGGAATGTTTATTAAAACTGCGAAGAATTTTTAAAACAGAATAATGTTTAAAATATGTATTGTACAGCCTCGTGACTGTTAATTAGCAGACCATGATGATCGACCACAGACGTATAAATCTCCAATATCACTTCCGTTGATATTTCAGTTAATAGTATATATTTGGGTTCATTTAGACCCATTCAGTGAGTACATAAGGTAATAGCTAGTTTATCAGTCTTACGGATTACTAGCCATATCATCTACTATTTGTTTTACGCCGATGGGCTCAGTGGATGAGGTGACCGAAAGGTCCCGGGTTCGACTCCCGCCGTGGGCATATCCGTGTCCTGTTTTCAAATGAGACAGTAGAAACCGAGGTCCCGTGTAATGGTAGGCGTGACGCGCAAAAGATTCCCCACTTCTTCGGGAGGGTCCGTTGCAAAGGTATAAATTTCTATGCAAAGCATCAGGCAGATACCGTCACCATATGCGTGAAATAATCGTGAAGTGAAACAATAATTAACCAATCAGTCTACTGTTTATTTTTATCAACAAAACATAACCAATGTATAAGCAACTGGCTGTTTGCTGGGGTAACCTTTACTGGTTAAACTTTTGTTAGTTGTCTAGCCGTGATGGTTGGCATCTTTCTATTCTAAAATTTTGATTTATAAATAATAATGAAGGTTTACCGTTATGCTAAAAGAAACAATTGCAGAATATAATTGGATATGTTGGTCCTTCTTAGCGTAGCATTCTGTATTCTGGAAGTTTAGTAGGACTTACATCACTCCTCCCCAGAAATTATTCCGAGTAAAAAACGAAGAAGTACCGAAGGGTTAGCCATATCTCATAGTCCATGGAATGAAAAGGACAATGTCGTGTATAAGTGTCATATTCTGACAAATGCAAACCCCAATAAAATCGAGGAGATACCAGGTGCGCGGGAGGGGTAAGCGTCCCTCTGGATTGATTGATTGATTGATTGATTGATGTTTACGTCAATCCACAATTATCTAAAGTATATGTGATAACATGTGCATGATGTATTGCATAGAAATTTATTCCTTTGCAATGGACCCACCCAAAGTAGTGAGAAATCTTTTATGTGCCACCGTGACATCATTGTCTCATTCAAAAGACTGGTCACAGGTGTGCCATCGGCGGTAATCGAACCCGGGACTTGTGGGTCACTAGCCGAGTACCTTATCCACTAAGCTTCAGACGCTTGTACTTTACTGACTTCTAATACTCTAATATATTCACACAAATCTAATATCGGTATATGGAGAATGCATATCCGCATCTGGTTATAAAAAATCTGTATAATTTTAATGAAAATATTCCAGTCATTAAAGGAAAATAAATCATGTGTTTGCAGCCTGAAATCCATCTTACAGTCTACTCACCAAGAATATAAATAATACATGTCTTTTACTACTTTTCCTCGATGGCTTGAACAACTGAAATACATATTAATCTTTCATTAATTAAAAACACAATTTTCAGATATGTTCTTAGTTTTTAATCCCTGAATTACGTTTACAGAATGACATAAAAGGGAATTCACAATCGCAAGCATCCACTTTACACGGATATTTAAAACAAAACATGAGTGACAGGGATTTTCAACTTGGAATAAGATCATTTCAAATCTACCTTCACTTTTGATCCTAATTCGGCCTCTGAATCCGAATCCTGCAAAAAAAAGTGAAAGTAGCGTGAATCAACTGTATCATAAAACACGTTATAAAGAAGTATAATAAAGAAATGACTTAGAATATAATATGAGAAACATAAAAAACAAATGTGAAAGTAGCGTGAATCAACTGTATCATAAAACACGATATAAAGAAGTATAATAAAGAAATGACTTAGAATATAATATGAGAAACATAAAAAACAAATGTGAAAGTAGCGTGAATCAACTGTATCATAAAACACGATATAAAGAAGTATAATAGAGAAATGACTTAGAATATAATATGAAAGACATAAAAAACAAATGTGAAAGTAGCGTGAATCAACTGTATCATAAAACACGTTATAAAGAAGTATAATAAAGAAATGACTTATAGTATAATATGAGAAACATAAAAAACAAATGTGAAAGTAGCGTGAATCAACTGTATCATAAAACACGTTATAAAGAAGTATAATAAAGAAATGACTTAGAATATAATATGAGAAACATAAAAAACAAATGTGAAAGTAGCGTGAATCAACTGTATCATAAAACACGATATAAAGAAGTATAATAAAGAAATGACTTAGAGTATAATATGAGAGACATAAAAAACAAATGTGAAAGTAGCGTGAATCAACTGTATCATAAAACACGTTATAAAGAAGTATAATAAAGAAATGACTTAGAGTATAATATGAGAAACATAAGAAACAAATGTGAAAGTAGCGTGAATCAACTGTATCATAAAACACGTTATAAAGAAGTATAATAAAGAAATGACTTAGAATATAATATGAGAAACATAAAAAACAAATGTAATGCAGATGCAGTATTGTCTTAGAGCGGTCTGTTCAAGTGATAATAATCGCGTTGTGCTTAACTGGTCTACGGATCAACCTTCCCATTCACCAAAGAACACCCCCTACCCCCTTAAAAATGACTAAATAAACAAACAAACAATGATAATGAAAGAACAAATTATTTTAAACTCTATGAACAATTCTCTGTGTAGAGATCAAAGACTAACAGGTTACTCAAGCTGAGAATTATAACATAAAACATATAAAACAATTGCTTGGAATGAGATCCAAATATCATACATACAGAGCGACATCAACAAGGACTATGCTCAGTCGGTTAGCTATGGTCCCAGTCAGAGGGGATCCAGGGTCTTATCGCCTCTCAAAAGACAAAGACAAGGCCCATCCTTGAATGGAAATGCAAATTTGGTGTTATATAATATTGGCGTTATTTAAAGCTAACTTTGGAAGAGAATTTAAGTTTAGATGAGTATGAATGTGTGAAGGGCAGACACTAGTTATCATTTGAACAAGATCAAAACATAAGTGCATTACATTATTAATGTAACACCAAAGTACACAATGTAACAGCAACATAACGGCTAAAATAGTCAAGCGCTCAGAGTGTAAATGGTTGATTGGTTGATTTGGTTTTGGTTATATTGCGATTGGATGCAGTAGGTAACCATCTTCTTTAATATAGAGGTGCAGTACGGGAATCGTTAAAACACTACACCAAGATAGCACCGATAACACGATAACATGAGAAGAAATGAAGCCTGTGCTGATCACACGATAACGTGAGGAGAAACGAAGCCTGCTCTGATAACACGATAACATGAGGAGAAACGAGGCCTGCTCTGATAACACGATAACATGAGGAGGAACGAAGCCTGCTCTAATAACACGATAACATGAGGAGAAACGAAGCCTGCTCTAATAACACAATAACATGAGGAGAAACGAAGCCTGCTCTAATAACACAATAACATGAGGAGAAACGAAGCCTGCTCTAATAACACAATAACATGAGGAGAAACGAAGCCTGCTCTAATAACACGATAACATGAGGAGGAACGAAGCCTGCTCTAATAACACAATAACATGAGGAGAAACGAAGCCTGCTCTAATAACCCGATAACATGAGGAGGAACGAAGCCTGCTCTAATAACACGATAACATGAGGAGAAACAAGGCCTGCTCTAATAACACGATAACATGAGGAGAAACGAGGCCTGCACTAATAAACCGATAACATGAGGAGGAACGAAGCCTGCTCTAATAACACGATAACATGAGGAGAAACAAAACCTGCTCTAATAACACGATAACATGAGGAGAAACAAGGCCTGCTCTAATAACCCGATAACATGAGGAGGAACGAAGCCTGCTCTAATAACACGATAACATGAGGAGAAACAAGGCCTGCTCTAATAACACGATAACATGAGAAGAAACGAGGCCTGTTCTAATAACACAATATCATGAGGAGAAACGAAACCTGCTCTAATAACACAATAACATGAGGAGAAACGAAGCCTGCTCTAATAATACGATAACATGAGGAGATCGAAGCCTGCTCTAATAACACAATAATATAAGGAGAAACGAAGCCTGCTCTTATAACACAACAACATGAGGAGAAACGAAGCCTGCTCTAATAACACAATAATATAAGGAGAAACGAGGCCTGCTCTTATAACACAACAACATGAGGAGAAACAAAACCTGCTCTAATAACACGATAACATGAGGAGAAACGAAGCCTGCTCTAATAACACGATAACATGAGGAGGAACGAAGCCTGCTCTAATAACACGATAACATGAGGAGAAACACGGCCTGCTCTAATAACACGATAACATGAGGAGAAACGCGGCCTGCTCTAATAACACAATAACATGAGGAGAAACGAAGCCTACTATAATAACACGATAACATGAGGAGATCGAAGCCTGCTCTAATAACACAATAATATAAGGAGAAACGAAGCCTGCTCTTATAACACAACAACATGAGGAGAAACGAAGCCTGCTCTAATAACACAATAATATAAGGAGAAACGAGGCCTGCTCTTATAACACAACAACATGAGGAGAAACAAAACCTGCTCTAATAACACGATAACATGCGGAGAAACGAAGCCTGCTCTAATAACACAATAATATAAGGAGAAACGAGGCCTGCTCTTATAACACAACGACATGAGGAGAAACGAAGCCTGCTCTAATAACACAATAATATAAGGAGAAACGAGGCCTGCTCTTATAACACAACAACATGAGGAGAAACGAAGCCTGCTCTAATAACACAATAATATAAGGAGAAACGAGGCCTGCTCTTATAACACAACAACATGAGGAGAAACGAGGCCTGCTGTAATAACACAATAACATGAGGAGAAACGAAACCTGCTCTAATAACACAATAACATGAGGAGAAACGAAGCCTGCTATAATAACACGATAACATGAGGAGATCGAAGCCTGCTCTAATAACACAATAATATAAGGAGAAACGAAGCCTGCTCTTATAACACAACAACATGAGGAGAAACGAAGCCTGCTCTAATAACACAATAATATAAGGAGAAACAAGGCCTGCTCTTATAACACAACAACATGAGGAGAAACAAAACCTGCTCTAATAACACGATAACATGCGGAGAAACGAAGCCTGCTCTAATAACACAATAACATGAGGAGAAACGAAGCCTGCTCTAATAACACGATAACATGAGGAGAAACACGGCCTGCTCTTATAACACGATAACATGAGGAGAAACGAAGCCTGCTCTAATAACACAATAACATGAGGAGAAACGAAGCCTGCTCTAATAACACAATAACATGAGGAGAAACGAAGCATGCTATAATAACACGATAACATGAGGAGATCGAAGCCTGCTCTAATAACACAATAATATAAGGAGAAACGAAGCCTCCTCTTATAACACAACAACATGAGGAGAAACGAAGCCTGCTCTAATAACACAATAATATAAGGAGAAACGAGGCCTGCTCTTATAACACAACAACATGAGGAGAAACAAAACCTGCTCTAATAACACGATAACATGCGGAGAAACGAAGCCTGCTCTAATAACACGATAACATGAGGAGGAACGAAGCCTGCTCTAATAACACGATAACATGAGGAGAAACAAGGCCTGCTCTAATAACACGATAACATGAGGAGAAACGAGGCCTGCTCTAATAACACGATAACATGAGGAGAAACGAGGCCTGCTCTAATAACACGATAACATGAGGAGAAACTAAGCCTGCTCTTATAACACGATAACATGAGGAGAAACGAAGCCTGCTCTAATAACACGATAACATGAGGAGAAACGAAGCCTGCTATAATAACACGATAACATGAGGAGAAACGAGGCCTGCTCTAATAACACGATAACATGAGGAGGAACGAAGCCTGCTCTAATAATACGATAACATGAGGAGAAACGAAGCCTGCTCTAATAACACGATAACATGAGGAGATCGAAGCCTGCTCTAATAACACAATAATATAAGGAGAAACGAGGTCTGCTCTTATAACACAACAACATGAGGAGAAACGAAACCTGCTCTAATAACACAATAATATAAGGAGAAACGAGGCCTGCTCTTATAACACAACAACATGAGGAGAAACGAAGCCTGCTGTAATAACACAATAATATAAGGAGAAACGAGGCCTGCTCTTATAACACAACAACATGAGGAGAAACGAAGCCTGCTCTAATAACACAATAATATAAGGAGAAACGAAGCCTGCTGTAATAACACAATAACATGAGGAGAAACGAAACCTGCTCTAATAACACAATAACATGAGGAGAAACGAAGCCTGCTATAATAACACGATAACATGAGGAGATCGAAGCCTGCTCTAATAACACAATAATATAAGGAGAAACGAAGCCTGCTCTTATAACACAACAACATGAGGAGAAACGAAGCCTGCTCTAATAACACAATAATATAAGGAGAAACGAGGCCTGCTCTTATAACACAACAACATGAGGAGAAACAAAACCTGCTATAATAACACGATAACATGCGGAGAAACGAAGCCTGCTCTAATAACACGATAACATGAGGAGGAACGAAGCCTGCTCTAATAACACGATAACATGAGGAGAAGCAAGGCCTGCTCTAATAACACGATAACATGAGGAGAAACGAGGCCTACTCTAATAACACAATAACATGAGGAGAAACGAAGCCTGCTATAATAACACGATAACATGAGGAGATCGAAGCCTGCTCTAATAACACAATAATATAAGGAGAAACGAAGCCTGCTCTTATAACACAACAACATGAGGAGAAACGAAGCCTGCTCTAATAACACAATAATATAAGGAGAAACGAGGCCTGCTCTTATAACACAACAACATGAGGAGAAACAAAACCTGCTCTAATAACACGATAACATGCGGAGAAACGAAGCCTGCTCTAATAACACGATAACATGAGGAGGAACGAAGCCTGCTTTAATAACACGATAACATGAGGAGAAACAAGGCCTGCTCTAATAACACGATAACATGAGGAGAAACGAGGCCTGCTCTAATAACACGATAACATGAGGAGAAACGAGGCCTGCTCTAATAACACGATAACATGAGGAGAAACTAAGCCTGCTCTTATAACACGATAACATGAGGAGAAACGAAGCCTGCTCTAATAACACGATAACATGAGGAGAAACGAAGCCTGCTATAATAACACGATAACATGAGGAGATCGAAGCCTGCTCTAATAACACAATAATATAAGGAGAAACGAAGCCTGCTCTTATAACACAACAACATGAGGAGAAACGAAGCCTGCTCTAATAACACAATAATATAAGGAGAAACGAGGCCTGCTCTTATAACACAACAACATGAGGAGAAACAAAACCTGCTCTAATAACACGATAACATGCGGAGAAACGAAGCCTGCTCTAATAACACGATAACATGAGGAGGAACGAAGCCTGCTCTAATAACACGATAACATGAGGAGAAACAAGGCCTGCTCTAATAACACGATAACATGAGGAGAAACGAGGCCTGCTCTAATAACACGATAACATGAGGAGAAACGAGGCCTGCTCTAATAACACGATAACATGAGGAGAAACTAAGCCTGCTCTTATAACACGATAACATGAGGAGAAACGAAGCCTGCTCTAATAACACGATAACATGAGGAGAAACGAAGCCTGCTATAATAACACGATAACATGAGGAGAAACGAAGCCTGCTCTAATAACACGATAACATGAGGAGGAACGAAGCCTGCTCTAATAATACGATAACATGAGGAGAAACGAAGCCTGCTCTAATAACACGATAACATGAGGAGATCGAAGCCTGCTCTAATAACACAATAATAAAAGGAGAAACGAGGTCTGCTCTTATAACACAACAACATGAGGAGAAACGAAACCTGCCCTAATAACACAATAATATAAGGAGAAACGAGGCCTGCTCTTATAACACAACAACATGAGGAGAAACGAAGCCTGCTGTAATAACACAATAATATAAGGAGAAACGAGGCCTGCTCTTATAACACAACAACATGAGGAGAAACGAAGCCTGCTCTAATAACACAATAATATAAGGAGAAACGAGGCCTGCTCTTATAACACAACAACATGAGGAGAAACGAAGCCTGCTCTAATAACACAATAATATAAGGAGAAACGAGGCCTGCTCTTATAACACAACAACATGAGGAGAAACGAAGCCTGCTCTAATAACACAATAATATAAGGAGAAACGAGGCCTGCTCTTATAACACAACAACATGAGGAGAAACGAAGCCTGCTCAAATAACACAATAATATAAGGAGAAACGAGGCCTGCTCTTATAACACAACAACATGAGGAGAAACGAAGCCTGCTCTAATAACCCAATAATATAAGGAGAAACGAGGCCTGCTCTTATAACACAACAACATGAGGAGAAACGAAACCTGCTTTAATAATAAGATAACATGAGGAGAAACGATTCACACTTCTCTGTACAGTATGTAAACTAACTTTCAAGATGCTGATTTACAAGGCCTACGTAGTTTATTTCCTAAGTTATACATTATTATAATTATATTCGAGGATTAGTTTTCAGATAATAAATATCTATATTGTCTAGAAGTATATCACTTTAGGTTTATAACTGTGTTTGCTGTCCTCTTCACGTCCAGTTCCCCATTAGTGAGTAAACAGTCCATAAACTGTACCGAAATACGACCCAAGGACAGTATGTCTATAGGATAAAACTGGATATTATCAACCTGAATAATCAGGTGGCAGGAATTTATTTGTGTCACATGCGAAGGATAATGTGACATATAAAGCCATTACAAAGATATACGTACTCCAGCAAACAATAGAATAATACGTTATTTTTTATATTTGCGTTTTTTTATTCAAATTTTTTCATCGAATCTTACATACACAGTATTGTAAGTATAATTAATATAAATAAAATATACCCATTGTGTAACTAAAATGTTTCCTATATACGGGACATGAGACGAAAAACAGTATAACATGTCCTAGTGCGATACATCTAACAGCACAACAACACAATCTAGTGACATACAGATACATCTAACAGCAGAACACATTCTAGTGAGATACATCTAACAGCACAACACATTCTAGTGAGATACATCTAACAACACAACACATTCTAGTGAGATACATCTAACAACACAACACATTCTAGTGAGATACATCTAACAGCACAACACATTCTAGTGAGATACATCTAACAACACAACACATTCTAGTGAGATACATCTAACAGTGTAGTGACGTTATTGTAGGATTCGATAATTTTAAAACACGTGTGTCAAAACTGGATAAGGCCACTTTTATAGATAACGTTGTTATCTATGTTTTATTCAATGATAATTTGGCAATGAAGATCTAGATAAATCACTTTTTCATCAAATATCTGAATTTATGTCATCCACAAAGGCCCATTTATTCTGAATTTCTTATATATTAATAGATAGGTTTTCGTGTTGTTTAGACAGCTTAAGTTAGATTCTTAATGCAAATATTCTGTGCAAACAGTGCAATACAAGAGGGTATTGGTCCGTTAGGAAAACTGGTATATTGTTATTTGGTAATTACCCTGATTAACATAACAACTTGGATGATCAAAATGTTAGAAACTACTCGTAACCTTAGAGTATCAAGACAAAGCACAAAATCTCTTTTTAAATGAGCTGTTCTAGAACTGTAAAGTGTCAGTACTTATTTTCTTTTGAACATTACCGCAAAAATACAAAAAATAAATAAATAAATAAAAAGAATAGACATATGTTTCTCAATATGCATTAATGTAAGCATGACACAGAATACGATTGATAGGTATGTCTTACCATGGAAACACAAAGATGTTAAACCAAGACTAACATTGGCATTATACTGAGGTGCGTAGAAAAGGCTACATAGCATACATAATCGTTATGATCTAATTCTAAGCGTTTTCTATTAATGATGAATATTTACAAGATATTGGGAACTTTTAATTCCTTGTAGAATAGAGACACCTCTTCTCAACATTGTAATGTAATGATCATTACTGCACGCTGTTTATACATGTAAGTACATGCATGTATATTTTAATACACAAAGAGTCCATTTACCTTCCGAAAAAGGAAATAGAAAACTCGTTAAATTAAAGAAGCTTTGCATGCATTATCGAAATATTTCAAAAGTTGGTCACGATACCATTTACCTGCAATAGTGCAAAGGGTATTTCGTTCACGGATATAGATAATCTTATTTTCCTTTTAACTACCGTTACATTACATGTCACGCACACTTCAGAAATATACTGTAAATGTACATTAGGAGCATATTTCTTTGGTGTGCAGGATAAGCTCCTCTTAGTCATTTACGTTCGGCTCATGACGTCACATACACCAGCAAATATGCGATTGTGATTTTTACTGAAGGTTGGAAATTTAATATCTTTCCTTTTTTCCTTTAATGTGTGTATTTGTAAACGATGTTTTCTTGTACTTGTGAAGAGTGAGTGTTTTTCTTCTTTGTTAGTATGTCATGCGCTCGAGTTTTTATCTCATCTCATGTGCTCGAGTTAGTTAATATCTCAAGTTCTTGACTTAACATAACAAGTGTTTAAGCTAATATTTCAGTGTATTACTTAAGTTATTAGTATCAGTGCTCGAGTTACTATCGCAAATGCTCGAATTAGTATGTATATCAAGTACTGGTACTTGATTTTTAAATACTCGAGTCATTATCTCAGATATTCGAATTATTATCTCAGATACTCGAGTTATCTTAGGTACTCGAGTTGTTGTTTCCTGTGTACTTGTTAGAATCTTTGGTAGCTATACGAACAGGTATGCTACTGTGACTGTTGATTAGGCTCTGTCCAGTGTCAATGGACGGGAAGATTGGAGATTAGGCTCTGTCCAGTGTCAGTGGACGGGAAATTTGGTAATTAGGCTCTGTCCAGTGTCAGTGGACGGGAAATTTGGTGATTAGGCTCTGTCTAGTGTCAGTGGACGGGAACATTGGTGATTAGGTTCTATTCAGTGTCAGTGGACGGGAAGATTGGTAATTAAGCTCTGCCCAGTGTCCGTGAACAGGAAGATTGGTGATTAAGCTCTGTCCAGTGTCAGTGGACGGAGGGATTGGTGATTAGGCTCTGTCCAGTGTCAGTGGACGGGAAGATTTTGTGCTGATCAATGTAAGAAAAGGGGGGAAAAGAAAAGAAACTGCTATACACCATATTATGCATGTGATAATTTTGTCGTTTTGTCAGCCCTCTTCCCCGAACTGAATGTACCTACACAGTCAAATGTATACGTTATTTATTTATTTATTTATTTATTTATTTATTTATTTATTTTTATTTTTCATTTCTCATCTTTTTTATTGAATAATAAAATCTTAGACAAATATGGATACCTTAAGTAACATTTTTAATATCTAATTGATATCACTGGTTTGTTCTAGTTCAATTTATTTCGAAAATGTTATGGGATATCAGATTTATCAAATTTTTTCCCTAAAAAAAGAGTTTAGTTCAAGTTTGAAATGTAATACTGGATTGGTTATACGCTTAGAAAATGTATTAAATACACATGTTCAAGTGTCTGTAGTGTATTACTGTATACGTGTTCAACTGTCTATAATGTATTACAGTATATGTGTTCGAGTGTCTGTAATGTATTACAGTATACATGTTCAAGTGTCTGTAATGTTTTATGGTATATGTGTTCAAGTGTATGTAATGTTTTACGATATCCGTGTTCGAGTATCTGTAGTGTATTACAGTATACGTGGTCAAGTGTATGTAATGTTTTATGGTATACGTGGTCAAGTGTATGTAATGTTTTATGGTATACGTGGTCAAGTGTATGTAATGTTTTGTGGTATACGTGTTCACATGTCTGTTATGTTTTACGATATACCTGTTCAAGTGTCTGTAATGTTTTACGGTATACGTGTTCAAGTGTCTGTAATGTTTTACGGTATACGTGTTCAAGTGTCTGTAATGTTTTACGGTATACGTGTTCAAGTGTCTGTATTGTATGACGGTATGCATGTTCGAGTATCTGTAATGCATCCCTACTGTATACGTGTTCAAGTGTCTGTAATGTATTACGGAATCCATGTTCAAGCGTATCGTGATTACTGCGTAACTGTGTAAGGTTTTGGCTGATACTTAGAACACGTAAATTACCTACGTCAACATCTCAGTACTGTACTTCTTACATTATATATATATCTCTCATTTCATAAGCATTGGCGGATCATGAATTTTAGGATTGGGTAGCAACGCGAACTCGAAATAAAAAGATAAGAGATGAATGACCGACACTAACATTATATTGTCTTTTGCGTCATTTATTTATTTATCTGGTAGAAAAAAAAAACCGAGAAACTCCTTAATTTACCACTTTGCATGGCATCACATGTTAATGTTAGATATTCTGATTTTCATTATCCAGATTAAGCTGGGATGCATGGCATAGCATACATCTGAAGCTTGCGATGTGATGTTAATCCTAATATATATACTTTATTTCTTATTTCTATAAAGTTCATCTCGTGCGTTACACCTTAACATGTACATCATTTTAATTAGCAAAGGAAAAAATTTACCTTACCTGTAATGCAAATCCATACTGCGTCATTTTGTTGAAACGATTTGTTCCGTTAGAACACCGGTAAGGTGTCGTTTTCAGTCCAGTCAAATACTCGGTTGATAAATAACGTATTCCTCAAGTACTCGGCAAATTCGATTCCGTATATTACGTTAGTGTCGTAAAAATGTCCATGCGTGATAGCTCAATTTCTACAGGTGTAAATCATGTGAAGAGTTAGGGATGCATGTAAAGTGACAACAACAACAACAACAACAACAACAACAACAAATAATTTATTCTCATAACTGAACATAAAATTACAATGTAAAGAAAATATTTATATTACAATACATATACATACAACAGTAAAAACTGCAGCACATGCGGGTGATGATATTCAACCAGGAGGGTGAACTCTGAGTTTTACTACAGAGATAAATTTAACAATATAATTCAAAGTCTTACAACTTTTGTTGGTAAACAATGGATTAAACTTAAAAGTGTTAGGGTTAACATAATATTATTTCTTTATATACAAATATGTAAATTTTTCTGGTATTAAAAATATCTGTGTCTGTGCATCTGAACAGGTAGTGGAACTCATCACCTACTTCATTTAAATTACAAATTTTACATTTTCTCTCATTTCTGTCTATATTTTTCATCTTCCTGTCTCTATGGTAATTTACAATTCCCTGTTTTGAACTGACATAATAATTTTGCTTTTTTCCAAGGTAATTTCAATAGATAGTTTTCTAATGAAAGATCAATTTTAAATATTCTATAATTGATGCCTTTAGATGAATCATAGACGTTGCTGTTCCATGTCTGGATAAATTGATCTTACAATGATTTGAAAACAGTATTTTTAAGCCAGTTAATACTATGAAAAGACTGGTTTAACCAAATATAATTATGACAAACCACATTCATTTAAAATTGATTTTATTTTGACCAAGGCAGAAAAATCTTTCAACATAAGAGTATACAAGTTAGTGGATAGCTTATTACAGCATAACATCTTGGCACAGAAAGTAATCATTTCTAACTTTAATGTTAATAGATAAAGAGTATCTGCCAAGTTCTCCATATACCATGAAATAAGGTGTACAGTTGTTAATTTGTAAAATATGTTTGCAAAAGTGCAGTCTTTCTACAAGCAATGTATTAGAAAAACCCCAAACTTCACAATTAAATAAAAGTATTGGTTTTACAATTTTATCAAAAAGATCTCACTGGCAGTAAATTGATAAATTATGTTTTCTTGACTTTGCAATTACACTGTGCATTGCTGTAACAGATTTGGCATATAAATGTTTAATATGAAAATTGAAATTACCAGATTTTGTTAAAAGTAAACCGAGGTATTTGAAATTGTCAACAATTTCAATTTTTTTTTTTTTTTTTTTTTTTTTGCATTATAATAAATTTCAGGTTTTGGGGTTTTCTCCCTTTACCAATTATAACAACTTTTGTTTAGTATAGATTATTGATCAAAAGCTATTACAGCTTATAGATTTCAATACATGATAATCAACAGATATATAATAAGGTCAAGTATAAAAGAAAGAATATATATGCGCGTTGTTAAACACATATGGTATGTATACAGATTTTCATAAATAGAATATTACAATACATCAATGGAATATCGAAGAATATTATGCATATTTATACAGAATATTACAAAATAAATAACATAAAAGCATAGTCAAAGTACATACATGAAACGAGAAACACAAAAACGTCTACGTTTTAACAAACATCAGTTCTTAATTTTGTAGAATGTAAGATATATTTAGCTAAACCGCATAGTTCTTTGGTGTTTTGGGTGCTGAGTAATTGAATTGATTTAAAGACTGAGGGCCGGATATATAGTAATATTTCTTAATAAACTTTTTGGTAGAAAATGAAATTCATCCTCAATTTCGGACTGGTCTTTACATAGGGGGCATAACCGTCTTTCCATCGGAACTTTTCTGTAACGACCAGTTTCAGCTGCAAGATTATGAGCTGATAAGCGTATTTTTCAGATAAGTTTTTGTATTAAGAAGAAATTGGTTTTTTTTCAAATATGTTTGGAATGTTTGTCCATCAATTAAGTGTTTATAAATAGCAGCGTTTGGGGAAGAATTAATATCTGATAGCAACGATTGTCTGCATATGTCAAAATTCTTTCGAGTCATTGAGCCATGATTTGACCAAACTTCACCAAGTCCATTTTGTTGTAATATATTATATACATGAAAACCCCAATTTTTACATTTTTTGTTGGTCAAAAAATCTTCATATAAAAAATTATAACAACCTTTTAAAATACAATTGTTGGAATTAATCAATTTAAGCCAGTATTTTATTATTATAAATTGTTTTATACAAAACAGAGGAAATCTTCCCAATTCACAAAAAACCATTGCATTTGGAGTTGATTTTTTTACTCCTACAATACTTTTACAAAAATTTAAATGCACTCCCTGGATATCAGGGGCTGCATGAAATCCCCAAACCTCTGAACCATAAAATGCAATACTTGACATATATATATATATATATATATATATATATATATATATATATATATATATATATATATATATATCAAACAAAGATACAAGCGTAACATGATTAAGTTGATAGTTAAAACATTTTCTTTTTAATGCAAATACTGCTTTTCGACACTGGAGAGAAAGTTATTTTGGGGTTTGCTGAAATTTACCATTATAATTTAACAAGATGCCCAGATAACAAAAACATTAACAAAAAGAGAGATAACTCTTGTAACTCAACTCCAATTCACATTCATTCACATAAAGACTAAACGTATCGGGGAAATTATCTCCCCTTGTAACCGATATCATTACAAACAAAATCGGACAATTTACCCTCAAGTAATACACATGACTTGATATTAAAATATAAACAATTCAATACACGAAACATATTTTACAATGTACGCGTCTCAACATCGACCTTTAAATGCCAATCAATACAGTATGAATGAAAAAGATTCAGCTGTTGTTGTAACTCATATGGTTACTCTGACATTAAAACAATATCATCTGCATATAATAAAATAAAATAAATAAATCTAAAAGACGGTATTGTAGAATGTGGTGGCACCTATCTATATTTAATTTAAGTGGTGCATTTCAGAAGGGGGGGGGGGGGGTTCGGAAGGGACGTTCGCCCCCTTTAAAAATAATAATAATAATAAGAAGAAAACAAGCTATGTTATTGAAACACTAATGAGTTATTTTAAGTGTGAAGGTCATTGTCAAGGTCAAAAGGTCATCGACCTTGGTGTCATTTGAAAGGGCTTCATTGCTGAGTACGAATGTGGAATATAAAGTCTCTATCCCCCACGGTTGAAAAATTATGGCCAAGTTGGCAACAGACAAACAAACAAACAAAGTTATTTTTAGCGTGAGGGTCATTGTCAAGGTCAAAAGGTCATCGACATTGGTGTCATTTGAGAGAGAGAGAGAGAGGGGGAAGGGAAGGAGAGACTCGACATACTATTACTATTAGATAATCATACGTCTACTCGACATCTCCGGAGGGTAAATTGCGGGTGTGGAGCGCGTGCCATACAGGAGGGTGGAGAAAAGGAGTTGGGGAAAGGGATGCAAGATAGGGGAGAGGGCGAAACCTTTTGACGTGTCTTCCTCCTTATTGTTGGTGTAGAGTCCACTTTCCAAGATATACAACAGAAAATAATCAGGTCACAAATTTCTTGGAGTAAAGTTGATTTTGTTCACTGTAAGGCTGACAGGACAAAAAATTCTTGAATTTTAAATTGTGTTTGTGTTCGTCTACATAATTCGTTGTAAATACATAAATTATTATCCTTTTGTTTCAGTTTTATTAGCTCTACTGGCCAGAGATAAGCTGAGCTTAAGTGATAACACTCGTCGCCCGTCCCTCCATCCCTAAACAAGTTTTGTTATCGCTACTCCTATGAGATTTGATTATGGGCTAGAAGTATTCTCTGTATGATCTAGTGCATGTGTGATTCTGAACCTGAGCCCAGCCCTCGGAAGTGGGAAATAGGCGTCTTCTTTCAATCTTATGGTTTCCTTTCCAATATAGATGTTTATTATTGTCTACTCTACTATGCCTTGATTTCTTTCCTTATTAAATCAATAGAAACTACAGCATCTTTGTAAAACGTATTCCACCGCGTGGGCTTATTTCATAGCAGCAACAAACTTTCCTAAATTGTAAGTTTCAAGGGCCATAACTCCTATAGATATTAGCAGTAGTGCAGTATTGCCTTTTGACATACCGACCCTCAAATCTATAGGCATCCTTCCCTTTTAATAAAATTTTTAATTACTTCTGTTTAAAAGAACTTGACCTGTAAATTATGTGAAATATGATTAAATTCTGATGAGAATCACATAGACACCAATAATTTCAGCCTTTTCTATCAGTTGTGTCCTTGACCTTTGACCTTATTACTCCAAAATCAATAGGGTTTTTTCTCTTTTGATAAAAAAAAATACTTGAGTTATTTTCATCAGCTGTGATCTTGATATTTGGGCTTTTGACCCCAAATCAATAGGGTTATTCCTTTCTTGATAGGTAAGTATATATCAAAATTTGGTTTGAATATGTTGAAAGGTACTTGAGTTATCATCGGAAAACCAATAATTACAGTCTATTCTCATCAGCTGTGACCTCGACCTTTGACCTCTTGACCCATAAATCTATAGGGTTCTTCCTCTCTTAATAAATAAGTATATATCCAAATTTTTTTGAATATGATGAACGGTATTTGAGGTACCATTTGGAAACCAATAATTACAGTCTATTTTCATTAGTTGTGACCTTGACCTTTGACTTTTTGACCCCAAAATCTACAGGGATCTTCTTCTCTTGATAAGTAACCATATATCCAAATTTGGATTGAGTATGTTGAAAGGTACTTGAGTTATCACCCGGATACCAATAATTACAGTTTATTTTCATTAGATGTGACCTTGACCTTTTGACTTTTTACCCTAAAATCAATAGGGTTCTTCCTTTCTTGATAGGTTTGCATATATCCAAATTTCGTTCGAATATCTTGAATGCTACTTGAGTTATCATCGAAAACCTATAATTACAGTCTATTTTCATCAGCTGTGACCTTGAGGTTCGAGCTTTTGACCCCAAATCTATAGGGTTCTTCCTCTTCCTCTCTTGATAAGTTAGCATATATCCAAATTTGGTTTGAATATGTTGAAAGGTATTTTAGTTATGATCCGGAAACCAATAATTACAGTCTATTTTCATTAGTTGTGACCTTGACTTTTCACCTTTTGACCAAAACATCAATAGCTTTTTCCTCACTTGATAAGTAAGCATATATCTGAATTTGAATTGAATAATTACGGTACAGTTTTCTCAGTTGTGACCTTGACCTTTGACCTTCTGACTCCGAAATCAACAGGGTTCTACCTCTTTTGATTAGCAAGCAGTTATCCAAATTTGGTTTGAATATGCTGCAATGTAGTTGAGTTATCATACGGAAACCAATGTATGACGGAAGGACGGACAAAGCAAACACTTAATGCCCCCTGACATACCTAGTGGGGGTGTAATCATCCGAGTGAAAAATTCCAATACAAACCATCTTTCAATAAGCTCCGCCTACCCGTTTAAACCCCGGTGATATACCGGTAGTAAGTTGGGGATGTAGGGTTGCAACCCCCTTGGTCGAAATGTTTTTTGCCCAAAATAGGTCATTTTACTAGGTTGAGAGCTTCAATCCAAACCCCACCAATTCCTGTCTTAAAAGCGTTCACGGATACCAATAATTACAGTTTATTTTCATTAGCTGTGGCCTTAACCTTTTGACTTTTTATCCTAAAATCAATAGGGTTCTTCCTCTCTTGATAGGTTTGCATATACCGTATCCAAAGGTACTTAAGGTACTTGAGTTATCATCGAAAACCAATAATTACAGTCTATTTTCATAAGCTGCATGACCTTGACGTTCGAGCTTTTGACCCCAAATCTATAGGGTTCTTCCTCTTTTGATAAGTTAGCATATATCCAAATTTGGTTTGAATATGTTGAAAGGTATTTTAGTTATGATCCCTTTACACGACAGCTGCGGTACCGATTGAGAACTTCGCAAATTCATAGACCGAACTTGCTTTGCAATGCGGTCAATAAAAGAATAAAAAGAAAAGCAAAAACATTTAAATTTCAACATCTTAATATTAGCCCTATCATTTCATTATAGCTAATGACCCCCGATCCCAGGGCTAAATCAAGGAGGGTGTAATGATATGGGACATATGTAAATATTGTATTCATTATTAGTTTTCATTCACATAACCAAATAAATAAGAGAAGAAACACAAAAGCATTGAAATTTCAACATTTTAACATTTGCCTTATCATTTCATTATAGCCAATGACCCCGCCCCAGGGCTAAAATAAAGAGGGTGTAATGATATGGGACATGGGTAGATATTGTAATTCATAAAACAGTTTTCATTCACATAACAAAAGTATAAAAAGAAACAAAAACATTGAAATTTGAACACCTTAACATTTGCCTTATCATTTCATTATATCACATAAACCAACCCCCCCCCCCCCTTTCCTAGGAGGATTCTTAAACTCATTCAGAATACTTTAGAGAAATATATTAGCATAACACATTAGATTAAAATACAAAAAGGAATCAATAAGAATGAAATTCCAAGACTTTAACATCTTTCATATCAGACTATATATATGTGGATGCTGACGCCGACGCCGACACAGACGCCGGGGGTATCGCAATAGCTCGTCAACACTTAAGTGCAGACGCGCTAAAATATAGGGTTCTCCGATCTTCTTTTCATGTTACAGTCCTATTTCTATATATACCCAATAGCTATCATGACCGATCTACTTTTTCATGTTACGGTCCTATTTCTATATATAGCTAATAGCTATCATGACCGATCTACTTTTTCATGTTACGGTCCTATTTCTATATATACCCAATAGCTATCATGACCGATCTACTTTTCATGTTACAGTCCTATTTCTATATATACCCAATAGCTATCATGACCGATCTACTTTTTCATGTTACGGTCCTATTTCTATATATAGCTAATAGCTATCATGACCGATCTACTTTTTCATGTTACGGTCCTATTTCTATATATACCCACTAGCTATCATGACCGATCTACTTTTTCATGTTACGGTCGTATTTCTATATATACCTAATAGCTATCATGACTGATCTACCTTTTTCATGTTACGGTCCTATTTCTATATATACCTAATAGCTAACATGACCGATCTACTTTTTCATGTTACGGTCCTATTTCTATATATACCTAATAGCTATCATGACCGATCTACTTTTTCATGTTACGGTCCTATTTCTATATATACCCACTAGCTATCATGACCGATCTACTTTTTCATGTTACGGTCGCATTTCTATATATGCCTAATAGCTATCATGACTGATCTACTTTTTTCATGTTACGGTCCTATTTCTATATATGCCTAATAGCTAACATGACCGATATACTTTTTCATGTTACGGTCCTATTTCTATATATACCTAATAGCTAACATGACCGATCTACTTTTTCATGTTACGGTCCTATTTCTATATATAGCTAATAGCTATCATGACCGATCTACTTTTTCTTGTTACGGTCCTATTTCTATATATACCCACTAGCTATCATGACCGATCTACTTTTTCATGTTACGGTCCTATTTCTATATATACCCACTAGCTATCATGACCGATCTACTTTTTCATGTTACGGTCCTATTTCTATATATACCTAATAGCTATCATGACTGATCTACCTTTTTCATGTTACGGTCCTATTTCTATATATACCTAATAGCCAACATGACCGATCTACTTTTTCATGTTACGGTCCTATTTCTATATATACCTAATAGCTATCATGACCGATCTACTTTTTCATGTTACGGTCCTATTTCTATATATACCCACTAGCTATCATGACCGATCTACTTTTTCCTGTTACGGTCCTATTTCTATATATACCCACTAGCTATCATGACCGATCTACTTTTTCATGTTACGGTCGTATTTCTATATATACCTAATAGCTATCATGACTGATCTACTTTTTTCATGTTACGGTCCTATTTCTATATATACCTAATAGCGAACATGACCGATCTACTTTTTCATGTTACGGTCCTATTTCTATATATACCTAATAGCTATCATGACCGATCTACTTTTTCATGTTACGGTCCTATTTCTATTTACACCCACTAGCTATCATGACCGATCTACTTTTTCATGTTACGGTCCTATTTCTATTTACACCCACTAGCTATCATGACCGATCTACTTTTTCATGTTACGGTCCTATCACAAGTTGTGGCAAACGAAACTGGAGCATCAAGAGGGTACTCTTGTTATAGCAAAATTTATGGCGGAGGAAAGTGGAACGCCAAGAGGATACTCTTGTTACAGCACAATTTATGGCGGAGGAAAGTGGAACACCAAAAGGATACTCTTGATAGCACAATTCATGGTGGAGGACAATGGAGCTACAAGATGATAATCTTCGTTATAGCACAATTTATGATGCAAGGAGCACCAAGAGGATATACTTGCTATAGCATTGACTTTCTCTGCATAGTTTTTCTCCACGGAAAATGGGCTCAGCATAGACCCCCCTCCCCCTACTTGGAGGGGACTATCCCAAAAAAGGTTTTCTAGTAATACCTTCTCCCTCAAATGATAGCACCATCTTTCCCTTTCTAGAAATAAATTGTTCTTCGTTTTAACTCTTGTAATACACGACACTACGTTAATCAGTGTAAACAGTGTCCCAAGGATATCACGACTTTGTGCTTAAATTCACAATTGTGTATTGTCTTAATATATATTTTTCAGTCATCACATGGAACATTGGAATGAAACAGCCATGGTTGTGAACAGGCAGGGAAAATATAATAGTCAGAAGACAAACCTCGCCGGAATGGGGTGATATTTTAAATGATGCAACTATCAGATACGATTCCACAACTTGACCCAAAATAAGAATTAAAGGGGTCCTTAATTCAGGGATTCCATGTATTAAATGTAAGTTTAAATGACAGAAGAATATTTTCAGAAAATAAAACGTACGCCATTGCCACTAAATCACTGGTGCAAATGCAAACGATTGTCAAATTGAATCTATAAATGTATAATAAAAATACGAAGATCTTCCGCGAGGAACCTGTCTGAAAGCATTATCTCTTATTGTTCAAATAAAATGCCAAGATTAGCGGTTTTGAAAGGTATGTCAAAGTCCTAGTCAAGATCACTAGATCAAAAGTTATGATTCAAAGTCAAAGTTCTGATCCTGAAAAAAAATCTTTAAGTGAAATACTTTTATCGTAATACTTTAATTTTAATATTCTTTGTGATAAACTTATTTCTGTGCAAATGCTATAATTCCATTATTTCCGTCTATTAACTCAGAACTATTTTGTGTTTGGCAGCAATTACGTCTTTGTATATTTAATTGACACGGTGACTCAAAAAGTAAAAAACGTTTTGTAAATACAGCACCTTAATTATCTATTACTCAATTATCACTTATCATAATTTCTTATACAAAATCCTTGTATACTTGTTATTGTTACTATTTGTTATAAAATTCTTGATCATACATTGTACATTTACTTTCGGAGTCAGCGTCAGACTGACAATATCCAACTCGCCAAAATAAATATGGAAAATCTGTACTTCGCGTGTTTTCGAACTTATTCAAGAACATCATACAGGAACCCCGGCACCGCAGTCTCTCTACGCATCGCCATCCTCGTTCCTAGTGCCGTGACAGTCATCGTCACGATAAGTTTCAGAACCTACGACATTTTATAACCAAATTCAACTTGATTATAAATGTGTGGAAAAATAAATAAAGTAAGTATTTTCTAATTTTAATATGACTTATTGAGTACTGCTAAGCAATCAAAACCTTGTTTTAGTGAAAGATGAAATATAAAAGTATTCCTCCGACTGGGTTTAAACCTCTAATCTTTAGAACTCGCAGATATTATAAAAATGATAATAAATCCAGAAAACAGAATTTTCAAATGACACTTTCAAATAGCCATTAGAATATAAATTTCAAACAAATGTTAACAACTGCATGATTTATTGTTTCACCGTAATTGATTAATCAATAAAAACGTGTAGAAATGACTAAGTCCAAAAAGACGGAAAAATAGAAATAGAAAAAATGACCTCAGAAGGGAATATGAAGTTCATCATTACATGCTAATAGTATACCCGTTTAGAGAGGACCTATAGCTCTTCATGTATATCAAGTCTCATCAAAATCCGTCAATTACTCCTGAAGAAGTCGGAAATGTTAAAAGTTTACACACAGACGGACGGACAACGAACAACGGGTGATCAGAAAAAATTACTTGAACTTTCAGCACAGGTGGGCTCATACCGTCAAAAATTTGATTCTGGAATGGAACAAAAAACAACAACACTTCCTGAATCAACCATCTAGGTCATTGATGATCTATGCAGTCGGTTTAAAAAAGACGTTTGTTGAAGGAGGGTACCCTTCCTGGATTCATCCCTTGACGGATTTGGCCGGAAAACAATAGGACTTGTAGGTGACTTCTCGTTCTTCAACCGGACCAAGTCTGATAAAAATTCTTCCAGCAGTTATGAAGACGAAAGTAGGAACAGTTTACGGAAGACGTACAAACAGACGGCACGCTAAGACAATAGCTCATTTGAGCTGAGACTAGAAAGGGGAAAGAAAAGAAGCATTATATGAGATCACACGTAATAAAGATGTCACCAAATTATTTGATAACATTACAAACATTGTGGTGACTAAAGAAGGTCAACTGATGTAAAACAGATGTTGTGAATCAATTGATGTGGTCAATCGATTAGTGCGGTCAATCGATTAATGGGTACCACCTATCACTTACCGTGTAAACAGACTGACGACGACGAGACGGATATGGCATGATTCAGCGCATTCCAGCATAACCATTAAACCCATTCACCAACCGAAGAATATATCATAGAGGATTCAAGAATATATCATTTAAGAAAAAGTATTCAATAATCAAAAAGACCTTTTCATGTGCAGCACTGACGTTTTGGTTGGCAAAAGGTAATACTTCCTGTATTTTTTGTTTTCTTCATAATAAGAACTGATTTTCTCTTACGTCATTTTGCGGAAGCAGTGATGATTTTGCCAATTAAAACGCCTGTATCGCAGTTATTGTTATAGGAACTAGACGCTATATATAAAAAGCAAAACTCTTAAAATATAACAATACCTTTGCTTTATTCGACAAAGTCTTATATGCAATTTTTGAATTATTCAAACTTAACAAAAGATAATTTCAGTCAAAAGTCACATTGATTATGATGTGTCTTACACACCTATTCAGCGAGAGCAGAGTCTTAAGAGCAATTGAAACGTGTCTTTACTTGGTGTCTTTACTTGGTGTCTTTATAACCCATCTAACAGATCTATCCAGCGAAAGAAGTCTCTAACAGCAGTGGATTCCAGCTTTCACCTCATGTCTTTATTATTCATCTCCTAGATCTATCCTGTGAGAGAGGGCAATACCTTCTAAGAGCATTGGATTATCGCTTTAACTTCATGTCTTTAATATTTATCTTATAAATCTATCCAGAGAGGGGAGAAGAGTCTCTAAGAGCATTGGATTATCGCTTTAACTTCATGTCTTTAATATTTATCTTATAGATCTATCCGAAGAGGGGGGAGAAGAGTCTATAAGAGAATTGGATTATCGCTTTAACTTCATGTCTTTAATATTTATCTTATAGATCTATCCTGTGAGAGAGGGCAATACCTTCTAAGAGCATTGGATTATCGCTTTAACTTCATGTCTTTAATATTTATCTTATAGATCTATCCAGAGAGCGGGGAGAAGAGTCTATAAGAGCACTGGATAATCACTTTAACTTCGAGTCTTTAATATTTATCTTATAGATCTATCCAGAGAGAGGGGAGAAGAGTCTCTAAGAGCACTGGATAATCACTTTAACTTCATGTCTTTAATATCTATCTTATAGATCTATCAAGAGAGAAGGGAGAAGAGTCTCTAAGAGCACTGGATAATCACTTTAACTTCATGTCTTTAATATTTATCTTATAGATCTATCCAGAGAGAGGGGAGAAGAGTCTATAAGAGCACTGGATAATCACTTTAACTTCGTGTCTTAAATATTTATCTTATAGGTCTATCCAGAGAGAGGGGAGAAGAGTCTATAAGAGCACTGGATAATCACTTTAACTTCATGTCTTTAATATCTATCTTATAGATCTATCCAGAGAGAAGGGAGAAGAGTCTCTAAGAGCTCTGGACTATCACTTTAACTTCGTGTCTTTAATATTTATCTTATAGATCTATCCAGAGAGAGGGGAGAAGAGTCTATAAGAGCAATGGATTATCACTTTAACTTCGTGTCTTTAATATCTATCTTATAGATCTATCCAGAGAGAGGGGAGAAGAGTCTATAAGAGCACTGGATAATCACTTTAACTTCGTGTCTTTAATATTTATCTTATAGATCTATCCAGAGAGAGGGGAGAAGAGTCTATAAGAGCACTGGATTATCGCTTTAACTTCGTGTCTTTAATATTTATCTTATAGATCTATCCAGAGAGAGGGGAGAAGAGTCTCTAAGAGCACTGGATTATCACTTAAACTTCGTGTCTTTAATATTTATCTTATAGATCTATCCAGAGAGAGGGGAGAAGAGTCTCTAATAGCATTGGATTCTCGCTTTATCTTTGGAAAGCATTTCCATAAACACAACGTTTCGTCGGCGCCTGCAGATGCTGGAACAGAAAAATAATCTACCCTCAAGCTCTATATACGATATAACATTCTTAAACAAGAAACCATTAAAGGCGGTATGGCATTACGAAGCATTGATAATAATTGAAAGCAGAATGTGTTTGAAATACTATGCCCACAGAAGCAATAGAGTGCGGTATAATCTATTTTAGTATAAAGGACAAAGTTACAAGATGACATCTGCAAGAGTAACATTGGTTGAGCACACATAGGATGAAGTAACGAGCAACTTTTAAGGTCAAGGTCACAAAGGTCATTCAGGGATACAGCCGATCAAGGTCTATCTACGTGTGTAGTTTGAAAAATTTAATTCACATGATCCTTCTGTAATTGAAATAAACTTTAATATGCTTTTGACCTTGAAACTGGGAACTTTCAAGTTCAAGGTCACAAAAAAGTCACCAGGAATAGTTTTCATCAAAGTTAATCTATATACCAGTAAGAGGTTTGAAAGACATCACTCTTACGGTCTTCCTGTAATTGAACTAAAGTCAACTACATATTTGACTGGTTGGTTGGTTGATTGGTGTTTTACGTCGCTTTCAACAATTTTTCACTTATATCGAGACATGGAAGCAGGAGGTAGCCAACGTCTTAAACATAGTGGCGCAACCCAGGAATTGAACCCCAACCTACCCCAATTACATATTTGACATTGAAATTGGGAACCTTCAATTTCAAGGTCACAAACAAAGGTTTTCAACGGATAAAGCTCACCAAGCTCTATCTACATGTGAAGTTTGAAAGATTTTTGTCTATGGTCTTTCAACGAAATTCAATCACGCATTTGATCTTTGAAATTGGGAACCGTCAAGCTCACAAAGAATTCAATGGATAGATCTCATAAAGGTGTATCTACATGAGAAGTTTGAAAGACATAACTCTCACGGTCTTTCTGTAATTGAACTAAAGCCGGTTACACATTTGACCTTGAAACTGAAAATGTTCAAGGTCAAGGTCACAAACAAAGGTTTCGATAGATAGTGCTCTCAAAGTATTTTTATATGTGAAGTTTGAAAGAATTATTGTCAATGGTCTTTCTGTAGTGAACTTAAACGCAGGAGCTAAACCAAATTGTTGATGCAGACGGACGGGCGGACAGACGGACGGACGGACGGACAGACAGACGAACGTTGCCATTTCATAGACCGGATTTTGATTCACAATCCAGCCAAAAATTATTAAAATAATAATTCATAAGCAGCAGTCAATGACTAACATAACAAAAGCTGTCAGTAACGCTCTGGAACAATACAAAGTAAGAAAAATCACAGAAAATGACAAGATTGAAATTCTGCTGATCATATCTTACATTATTTATATAAAATCACAAATATACCTATAGTTGTCTTATCAGGACTCATTGCCATGTGAAGGGGTCGCCCAAGATGTTGCTGCAGGATAGCGAGAGGCTCAAAGTTGAACGTGTTCATCTTCCATAATACAATGTCATTGATGGTGTGCTCTAGCGTAGATGCAAGACTTGACGCTAGCTCACGGTACTCTTCCGACCACAGTAGTCCGCAAACCTATAAAATCAAAGTATTGAAAGCACAGTTCCAGATAAGATCTGACGTCAAAGAGTGACACCCCCGCCCCAGTTTTAATCTGAATTTGGAGTTTTAATTTTACTAGGGCATTTTAACCTTCAGCTTAATGTGCAATACAAGCCGGTATACAGCAGTCGGTAACATACTGGGCTCGGGGTCCTTTAGCTTAGTGTGCAATACGAGCCGGTATTCAGCAGTCAGTAGCATACTGGGCTCGGTGTCCTTTAGCTTAATATGCAGTACCAGCCGGTATACAGCAGCCGGTAACATACTGGGCTCGGTGTCCTTTAACTTTTAAAATATACTATACAAGCCAGTATACGGCAGTCGGTAACACACTGGGATCGGTATCGTTTTGCTTAATATGCAATACGAGCCGGTATACAGTAGTGATTAGCATACTGGGCTCAGGGTTCTTTAGCTTAATATGCAATACCAGCCGGTGTACAATAGCCGGTAACATAGTGGGCTCGGTATCTTTTAGATAAATTTGCAATACGAGCCTGTATAAGGCAGTCAGTAGCATACTGGGTTCGGTGTCCAGATGTCTACAGTCGAAAATAAGCAACGTTAAGTTTTACGTGTCCACTTTGTGAATATACATGGGTTTGTATTTGGATGCTTACCTGAGACTTTGTGTAAACTTCTGCCATTTTCTCCCCTGTGTGTATGTGCCAAAGACGGACGTAGCGGTCACTTGATCCACCTCCAGTGGCCAAAACACTTTTTCTCCAAGGACACCAAGCAAGGGCCTGTATTAAATAAAGATTCTTACATTTTGCATTTGATATCTCTAGCAGTCACGTGTTTTAATATCTACAATAAAATTACTACACCCAATAAACTGTCCGGACCACCAAGTTCATGCACTCGAAAAAGTTGAGATAATTTGAATGCTTCTAGAAGAAGCCATGGACATCGACACTTGTTTAGATAATCAGAACAATTTATCAACTAGTCGTTACTTGACATACTGGCGTTGTGATCTGTTAGTTCTGTCATATGGCATGGTGATTTGGGATATTTTTATTTACATCAGCCATCTATAAACGATTTTTATACACTTACCTGTTTTTATGTTGCTTGATCACTTTTTTCCTTCATCCTTGCTTTTAAGATTATTCATCTTTCCTTAAAATTTTGTTTTATTTTTATGTCATTTGTGTTGCATGCTTATATGTATTGTAGATTTTTATGCATAACCCGTGAATTTGTTGTTTTATATGTTAATTATGTCGGTAAAAAGCTCCTGAGAACTTATGTTTGTATGTTATATGCTATACCGACTTGAAATAAAATTTTCTTATTCTTATCGTTTTGGCTATGCTGACTCCCTCTCAAAATGTTTACATTAGTCACAGCACTTTTATTTTGTTATTGATTCTGTAAACAAGAATCTTCACTTAGTAATACGATAACAATACGATAAAATTGATTTGATAGATATGTATAAGATATGTATAAGATAGGAATAAGATAGGAATAAGATATGTATAAGATAGGTATAAGATATGTATAAGATAGGTATAAGATATGTATAAGATATGTATAAGATAGGTATAAGATATGTATAAGATATGTATAAGATAGGAATAAGATATGTATAAGATATGTATAAGATATGTATACCGGTAAGATATGTATTAGATAGGTATAAGATATGTATAAGATATGTATAAGATATGTATAAGACAGGTATAAGATATGTATAAGATAGGTATAAGATATGTATAAGATATGTATAAGACAGGTATAAGATATGTATAAGATATGTATAAGATATGTATAAGATAGGTATAAGATATGTATAAGATAGGTATAAGATATGTATAAGATAGGTATAAGATATGTATAAGATAGGTATAAGATAGGTATAAGATAGGTATAAGATATGTATAAGATAGGTATAAGATATGTATAAGATATGTATAAGATAGGTATAAGATAGGTATAAGATATGTATAAGATAGGTATAAGATATGTATAAGATAGGTATAAGATATGTATAAGATATGTATAAGATAGGTATAAGATACGTATAAGATAGGTATAAGATATGTATAAGATAGGTATAAGATAGGTATAAGATATGTATAAGATATGTATAAGATATGTATAAGATAGGTATAAGATAGGTATAAGATAGGTATAAGATATGTATAAGATATGTATAAGATATGTATAAGATAGGTATAAGATATGTATAAGATATGTATAAGAAGCTTGTTGGTTAAGTAAAAGATATTTGAAAAAAAAAATCTGCGATTTTCGTGCACAAGGGTTTGGTGCTCTGCACAATAAATGGCCCACACTACGCGGAAATAGAAGTTTGGTTGATTAGTTGGGATAGAATTCCATCTTTCTCAATAATTTTTCAATGAAATCACGACAGGGAGTCAGGGGTTACCAACCTCCTAAACACAAAGTAAAACAAATCACTTTGCCTTAGATTGATATAGGAAGATTGGTAACCTGCACCGCACATCATGTACCAAGTCTCTATACCAAGTGTGTATAACAGACGATTGCTAACCTTTACCATAACCAAGCACTGAACCACTATACCAAGTCTGCCTATATGAATAGCCTATACCGCAAACCAAGCACTGGGCTACTATACCAAGTCTGCCTATATGAATAGCCTATACCGCAAACCAAGCACTGTACTACTATACCAAGTCTGGCTATATGTATAGCCTATATCGAAAACCAAGCACTGGGCTACTATACCAAGTCAGCCTATTTGAATACCCTATACCGCAAACCAAGCACTGGGCTACTATACCAAGTCTGCCTATATGAATAGCCTATACCGCAAACCAAGCACTGGGCTACTATACCAAGTCTGCCTATATGAATAGCCTATACCGCAAACCAAGCACTGAACCACTATACCAAGTCTGCCTATATGAATAGCCTATACCGCAAACCAAGCACTGAACCACTATACCAAGTCTGCCTATATGAATAGCCTATACCGCAAACCAAGCACTGGGCTACTATACCAAGTCTGCCTATATGAATAGCCTATACCGCAAACCAAGCACTGAACTACTATACCAAGTCTGCCTATATGAATAGCCTATACCGCAAACCAAGCACTGTACTTCTATACCAAGTCTGCCTATATGAATAGCCTATACCGCAAACCAAGCACTGTACTTCTATACCAAGTCTGCCTATATGAATAGCCTATACCGCAAACCAAGCACTGGACTACTATACCAAGTCTGCCTATATGAATAGCCTATACCGCAAACCAAGCACTGAACCACTATACCAAGTCTGCCTATATAAATAGCCTTTACCGCAAAACAAGCACTGGACTACTTTACCAAGTCTGCCTATATGAATAGCCTATACCGCAAACCAAGCACTGGGCTGCTATACCAAGTCTGCCTAAATGAACTAGAACTGTTCTAACGGGACAAATACCCCCACGGCAACAATTCGAAGTAGGGCAAAGACCAAGGTAAAGGTCACAAGGTGAAGTTCACAAGGTAAAAAATCTTCGTACCGACAGACAAGTCTTCCCACAAGTAATGCACGTGTAGTATGAAGGCCCCATGGTTCAAAAATTATGGCTAAGGTTAAGGTTTTTCAAAAGTAGGTCAAATGTCAAGGTCAAGCGGTCAAACATTTTGGTAGCAACGGAAAGGTACTTTCACAAAAAATACACATGTGTAGAATGAAGACCCCTTCTCATTTGGTTCAAAAGTTATGGCCAAGGTTAAAGTTTTTCAAAAGTAGGTCAAACGTCAAGGTCAAGGTCACGGGGTTAAATTTTTTATTTCAACAGAAAGGTCTTGCCACAAGAAATATATACGTGTAGTATGAAGGTCCCATCTCTTTTGGTTCAAAAGTTATAGCCAAGGTTAAAGTTTTCTAGACACAGACAGACGGACAGAAAGACAGACTTACAGACGGACAAGGTGATCCCAATAACCCCCTCCCCACCCCCAAAAAAAATCTTCATTTGCGGAGGTATAATAACCTTTTCCGCAAACCAAGCACTGAACCATTGTACCAAGTCTGCCTTCAGGAAGATTGATGACTGGACCACAAACAAAGCACTTAAGCACTTTATCAATCCTATATCTCGGAGATGTGGTTACCTGCACAGCAAACCAAGTCTATCTCTAGTAATATTTGGTAATCTGCATCGCAAATGAAGCACAAAACCATTTTATCAAGTCTGCCTTCCAGAAGGTTGGTACCCTGCACCACAAACCAACCGCTTAATCACTGCCAAATCTGTCTCCCGGAAGGTTGGTACCCTGCACCACAAACCAACCGCCTAATCACGCTGCCAACTCCGTCTACCAAAAGGCTGGTACCCTGCATCAAAAACAAAGCGCTTAATCACGCTGCCAAGTCTGTCTACCAAATGGTTGGTACCCTGCACCACAAACCAAGCGCTAAATCACGCTACCAAGTCTGTCTACCGAAAGGTTGGTACAATGCACCCCAAACCAAGCGCTTACTCACTCTGCCAAATCTGTCTCCCAAAAGTTTGGTACCCTGCACCACAAACCAAGCGCTTAATAACTCTACCAAATCTGTCTCCCGAAAGGTTGGTACCTTGCACCACAAACCAAGCGCTTAATTACTCTACCAAATCTGTCGCCCGAAAGGTTGGTACCTTGCACCACAAACCAAGCACTTAGTCACTCTACCAAATCTGTCTCCCGGAAGGTTGGTACACTGCACCACAAACCAAGCGCTTAATTACTCTACCAAATCTGTCTCCCGAAATGCTGATTGCCTGCACCCCCAACCAAGCGCTTAATCACTCTACCAAATCTGTCTCCCAAAAGGCTGATTCCCTGCACCCCAACCAAGCGCTTAATCACTCTACCAAGTCTGTCTCCGGGAAGTTGGATGCCTCGGTGGAAATAAAATTAAGAGTAATTTATTTGTATGATAGATATAAAGTATTTAGTATACGCGAGTATGATTAAATACCTTTGCGCACCCCGTATGCGCTTCAATCGATCGAACACCCTCTCGTTTCCTATTGTCCCAAACTATAACTGTGCCATCGTCACTTCCGGTTGCCATGTAAGAAGTTCCTGTCAAAAGCTGCATTCCACAGACATCTCTATGACCAATATTTGCCTTATATAACTCTTTGGGGCATCGGATATCACAACAATATATTTCACCTTGGTATGTGCCACTGAAAACATGATTTGAAATTACTTGATTTATGATATACTAGTTATAGCGATACTGTTTTAATTCAATGTAGAACAATCACCGTGTTATCGTTAGGGAGCAACCATTTGATACCATTTGATTTTTAGGGAGGGGGCAGGAAGACTTTCACCGGCCTGAATATTTTTGTTGCCAAATATCAGAGCCGGATTTTTTTTTTTATTTATTGATATTTTTTTTTGCCGGCCCGGATAATTTTTTCCCCAAAATTTGAGCCGGATTTTTTTTTTTTTTTGCAAAGTCTTCCTCCCCCCTAGAAATCAAATGGTTGCTCCCTTATTCACAATTTATGTATTTTAATTCAAGGTTGTTACTTGTTTACATTTTCATCTCGAATTCACCTACACTGTCACTGCCATAACTCTAAACAAAACATGAAATCCAAATGGGCCTATACCACTCACCTGAACACAATTTGCTCATTGATAAATAACTCACTTCTTGAAAAAAAATCTGCTGATACAACTTTTAACAACTTTGTATCATCAACCTAAAGCAGGTCAGTGCAGGTCATATTAAAGAAAAGAAAAAATTATAAACTTCAAAGGAATCAAATTAGAAAAAAAGTTTTTCTTTCAATTTATCCTTAACTTTCATAGATTCTCATGATTTACAGCAACCTGTTTTCGTGCAAAGTAAAATGAAGAAAGCACAGAAATTTGCCCCCCCCCCTCCCATTGCGGCTAGTGTTATAGAAAAGGCTTTTCCCCTTGGTTGTCTCCCACACCTCTTTTCCGGAAGACTGACTTTAGAGTGGTATTTCCCCTTTGGAATAGATCGTACGGTAGAGTCATTTCCCCCTTGAAATGTTCAGAGGGCTTAATTTATGGAAGCTACAAACTTTCCTAAATTATAAGTTTCATGGGCCATAACTCATATAGATATTACCAGTAGTGTAAAATTGCCTTTTGACATATTGACCATTAAATCTATAGGCTTCCTTCCCTTTTTTAAAGATTTTAAATTAACTCTTTAAAAGAACTTAGCCTGTAAAATATGTGAAATATGATCAAATTCTGATGAGCATTTAATAATATATGATAATATATGAGAATCACCTGGAAACCAATAATTTCAGTCTTTTCTATCAACTGTGACCTTGACCTTCGACCTTTTGACCCGAAATCAATAGAGTTCTTCCTCCTTTGATAAGTAAATATATATCCAAATTGGTTTGAATATGTTGAAAGTTACTTGAGTTATCATCTGGAAACCGTTTATTTCAGTCTTTTCTATCAGCTGTAACCTTGGCGTTTGACTTTTTGACTCAAAATCAATAGCGTTTTTTCTCTCTTGATAAGTAAGCATATATCCATATTTGATTTGAATATGATGAAAGGTACGTACTTGAGTTATCATCCGGAAACCAATAATTACAGTCTATTCAAAAATGGTAAAAAAAAATTATAATGTACGCCAGGGCATGTTCGAGAAAAAAAACGGCTGACCGAAAAGCTACTTGTTCAGGGTTATGTAACAGACCGCCTGAAATCGTCTCTGAGGAAGTTCTATGGTCGTTACGGTGATCTTATAAGAGAATATGAGGTCCCGCTTTGCAGAATGCTTTATGACGTTCTGGGGCCGGTTGGTGGTTTAAAATGTTTGAGAAACAATTTATTTAATTTATGAGATTTCTGTATGAAAATTTGAATTACTTCACAAAGCGCGTTTCATATGCTACATATCACTACATAGACTACATATAATATTATTGACATGTTGTTTATAAATCTTGCTACGGGTGTTGCATTCAAACAAGAGATGCTCACCTTCCCCGGGCACCTGGGTCCGGCGCCATAAACTGAGAATAAAAGTCAAAAATTCATATTCTTCTGTTCATCAATGAATTAATTGGGATTTGGATTTTATTTAGTTTTATTCTACTGATAAATAGAATTAAACCATTCTGCATTAAAATTTATTTGAATGTTTAATAATGGAATAAATTAAAATGAAAATTTTGACTTAAGTATATTCTCAGTTTATGGCGCCGGACCCTGGTCTCACTCCGGAATGTTGTATGTTACAGGGTTCGCAAAGGTTTGTATGGGACGATTTCATAGTTTAGCCCCCCCCCCCCTTTTTTTTTAGACTACGACACTGGATAACTGATCGTTACTTCTTTGTTGTTTATTTCAAACAACTGTTGAAGTACATAGAGTCTAATGGAAGACTGTAAATAACTATTCACCTGCTTCTCTACACTGAATTCATCAAGACAATAGCACAGAATGTGTAAAACAAAAGAAAACAATATTGTCAATAAGTCATCATTTTTCCACTGCTCTTTTTTTCGGTATGATTTATTAAGTGCGTAAAACGTTTGGGAGTAAAGAAGCAAAATGAAATGGAACTCTTATCCCACACGGTTCAAACGTTATGACAAAGGTTAAAGTTGAAATCAGACACATAGAAAAACAACCAGACAAACAAAGAGACAGAGAGAACAAAAACAATATGTCCCCGATCTATCGATCCCTGGGCATAAAAATCATTGATTGATTGACTGATTTTTGATTTACGTCACACCACGAATATTTTACGCATATGGTGACGACATCTGCCTGATGCGGGGCATACAAATTTTGACCTTTGCAACGGACCCACCGGAAGCAGTGAGGAATCTTTAACGTGCCATGCATACCACGACACGGGGCCTCGGTTTTTACTGTCTCATCCGAAAGACAGGACACCAGCATGACCAGAGCGGGACTCGAATCCCGGCCTCCCGATCAGGAGCCCGGCGCGATACCACTAGGCCACGCCGGCTTCATAAAAATCATAACATATCAATAAAACTATAATTTTGAAATGAAACTTTCTTTGTAATAGATATTTTCTAATATTTGCACAACCACTGATAGACTTTTTTCCTTTAACTGCGGAGCTGTAACATTGGACGGCAAAATCATAAACATTCCCTCCAAATCGATCAGAATGACGTCAAAATACATTATAACGTTGAAAAATTGGAGGGAACGTTAATCAATACACCGATCCACTTTTCAGCATAGAATTAGAAAGCGAGCGATGTTTAGCAGATTTTTGATTGGTATGCTTATGACGTCATAAGCAAATGTCCAACATGTCCAACCTTGCGTGACGTCATCACAGTCGTATTTTGCGCAAATATGCTTGACATTCGACGTAAATGGATCGGTGTATTTGCCGTCCAATGTTACAGCTCAGCAATTACAGGAAAAAGGTCTATTGCCTGAGATAAAGCTTTCAAGATATATGCATTTTATTTCTGTATAAATTACGTTGATCGGTGACGTCATAACGCTCCATATTTGATCCACTTTTTAGCACAGAAAGAGATGATTGGCAGACTTTTGATTGTTATGCTTTTGACCAGGGACGTATATATCTACTTCCCTGTTTTGACGTCAAAATGAAATGTTCGGCATTTCCAACCTTGCGTGACGTCATCAAAGTCATATTATGCGCTAAAGTGCTTGACATTCGACGAAAGTATGTCATTCTGGATAAACTTGTCATGGGACACCAGCTGTTTCTTTCAATATATAACTTCCTTCCGAAATGATTTGCTGATGCGGTTTATAAATGGACCCTTTCACAATAACTGCGGGACTGACGTCTTGTAGAAGAAATGATCACTGTTCCCGCAAAATGACGTAAGACACAATCAATATCTGATCATAACGTCAAAATTTTAACGGGAAACGTAACAATTCTTCCCCCAAAACGTTAGTCCCGAGTTATTGTGAAAGGGTCCATAGAGAATGGACGTTTCCAGTGTGATATTTTGGAGTTTAAAGAGCATATTACAATGTCTGATGCATTAATATGAGATGTAGTGCGCTAACGCATCAGCCATTGTAATTTATTTCTGGATGAAAACACAAAATAAGACACTTGTTCTATAAATAAAAACAGCAACTAAATGTTTCACTTTTAGAGAGATGGATTTATATAGGTACATAGTTACTTGTTTTCAGATCTCTTATGTTATATGATATCTTTTTGCATTATATCATGTACTTGCAAATGAAATAAAAGTTTAAACTAAATGTTTTACTTCTCTAAATTGAATGAATCAAGAAAATGACACAAAAATGCGAAGAAAAGATCAAGTCAGAAAAGAGGCAAAAAAAAAAAACCGTCGTTCTAGATTACTGTGTATCATATATTTTGTCAATTTATGCGGTCTGGTCTGAAGAAGTTTGCCAAGATAGGGTATCTCTTAGGGCGTATATCTTAGGGCGTATATCGCCTAGTCTTGGATCCAACCAGTGACAGATCTAACAGGAAAACAGCAACATTTGTAGAGAACCTTGAGTACTTCACACCTATTCATAAAAATTTATCATTATCTCCGATAGACAAGTCTATCAAGCTTATTAGATAACATAGATGTAGTATATCCCCCTTCTTATTAATCTTTAGAGTTCAACAAGAGGATCAGTAAAACTGATGTATGCTGCCCGAACGGCAGTTATAATGCAGGAAATTGATGACTCAATTCATATTAAAAAAATCAGTAAAACTGACGGATGCTCCAAGAAGCACAGCAATAATGAAGGAAATGAATGACTCAGTATACAGAAAATCATTGTATTAATTGATGACGATTTCAAATCTCAATGTATCATATGGATATCCAATTGAGTCAATTATAGAACAACAAGTGATCACAGTATCTTAAACTAAAATGAGTAAGCTTGACCTTTATTAGTTATGAAAAAGAACTTTTTATCGTGAACATGACCTTTCAGAAATGACCTTGAGTGACCTTTGTCCAAAAGCTCTTAACCTAAATAACATTTTTGGTGAAGTATGATCAAATTATGATGAAAGGTGTAAGAGATATAAGTATTTCATGGTATTTTAAGTCATAAGTGACCTTCACCTTTCAGAAATGACCTTGAGTGAACTTTGTCCAAAAGCCCTTAACCTAAAAACATTTTAGTGAAGTATGTTCAAATTCTGATGAAAGGTATAGGAGATATAAGTACTTCATTTTACTTTAAGTCACAATTAATAAGTGATCTTGAACTTTCAGAAATGATCTTGAATGACCTTTGTCCAAAAGCCCTTAACTTAAATAATATTTTGATAAAGTATGATTAAATTATGATGAAAGATGTAGGAGATATGTGTCCTTCATGGTATTTAAGTCATAGCTAATAAGTGACCTTGAAATTTCAAAGATTACCTTGAGTGACTTTTGTCCTAAAGTCCTTAACCAAAATAATATTTTGGTGAAGTATGATCAAATTCTAATGACAGGTATATATATATATTATTTATTTATTTATTAATTTATTTACTTATCATATCATATATATCACATGTTTTGCTGTTTATGCAGTGAAATATCGCTGCCATAAATTAATTTATGACATAGGTGACGTCATAGCGTGGAAAAGAATTGTGTCAAGCCGGTTTTGATGAAATAAACACTTCTAAAATGATTGTAAACATGTTATAAGAGAATCTGAAATGAATTTTCATTTCATACGCCAAGGTTCAGGGACATAAAACAAACAACTCGTTTCATTAATGTTAACATGGTCAATAATTTTGATACCAGTGAAAAGATCTTGTCACAAGTAACACACATGCAAAATATAAAACCCCTGCCTCTTACGGTGCAATAGTTATGGTCAATGATGTCTGTCTGTACCGCTTTCAATGAAAGTGGTATAATATTGTTAATGTAAGTGATAGGGCTTTCATATTCCATGTGTATTTCTTGTGAGAAGACCTTTCTACTAGTACAATTTTTTTTTACCTTGACCTTCGTGCTTGACCTATATTTATGGAAAAATATCTTATGCTGTAACTTGATGGTAAGTGATAGGGCTTTCATATTTCAAATGTCTATTTCTTGTGGAAATACCTTTTTACTGATATCAAAAAATATTTGGTAATATTTCCAAGGTGAAGGTCACAAGGACATTTTTACTGGTAGAAAGGTCTCCCCACAAGAAATACACATGTAAAATATGAAAGCTGTATCACTTGCATTTACAATGTTATGCCTCTTTAATTGAAAGGACGGAATGACGGACAAATGGAAAGGAATTATTTTTGTATTTCATTTCCTTCCATTTCTATTTATGTAATCACATTTAGTTCAAATACACAAAATTAGTGTATCATAAACGACCTATCATGAATGAAATTAAAAAAGAAAGAAAAATACATGAAAATATGCAAAAAAAGACTTCGATTTCGGAAGGGAACCAAAAGCAACAACAATTCTTATGACACCCGCTTAAATTTCTCGAGATCTGGTGTGGTACATTTGATGATTGGATCTATGCAGTCAGTCTGAAGAAAATTACCAAAGGAGGGTATCCCTTCAAACCTATGTCACTAGCGCCCTTCATGGATCTGGTCTAAACACATTAACACTTGTAGGGGACTTTAGTACTTCATTCCTACCATGATTCATTCAATTCCCTTAGGCGGTTCTGGAGAAGTCAAAAATGTGAAAAGTATACGCCGGACCGACGACGGACAGACGGACGACGGAGAATAGTTCAACTGAAACAGGGCTGAGATATACCACCACCACCCTAAAACAAATAAAAAACAAAAAAAAAAAATGAAAATTCACTTGTACCTGTACATAAGTAAGTACAATGTAATTTGAACGACACTAATGTTTACCTGTATAAAATGTTCTCGGACCACCTGATGACACATAGTTTTGATTTCTCTTTTGTTTCTATTTCACGAAGAATTCTTCCATTAGAACACATCTGTAATATCACGATAACTATGAAAAACATAATGAATGATGCAAGTAGGATCTTCCGGCGGAAGTCGGTGTATAAATACAAAGACTGTACATTCTCAGTATTCGCCAATTTTCGGCCACTTGGCATTTAGCACGTGATATGAGCTTGATTAAGGTCCAATGGCCTAATATCTGTAAATATAGTGTGCAGTCTTTTATGCATTCAAAATGAATTATTTCAATCAAGTGGTAGTACTGTATTAGATACATGTATAAGAATAACTAATATATTAAAGTAATTTCTTTTGCCTGCTTTACATTATATTTAAGCCGAGAAATATTAAGGAATGATGACGACCTGAAAGAACCTTTCGTATTATCAGGGTTTCTAACGAACGAATATAAAACTAAAGAATAAACAGTATGTTGTTAAAGGTCACACTAAGATTAATTCACTCATAAGATGACAATACGTGTCTGATGACAACATGTGTCCGATGACAACAAACATCTGATGACAACACATGTCTGATGACAACATGGGTCTGATGACAACACGTGTCTGATAACAATATGTGTCGGATGACAACAAACATCTGATGACAACACATGTCTGATGACAACATGGATCTGATGACAACACGTGTCTGATGACAACACATGTCTGATGACAACATGGATCTGATGACAACGTGTGTCTGATGACAAAATGTCTCTGATGACCACACGGGTCTGATGACAACACATGTCTGATGACAACATGGATCTGATGACAAAATGTGTCTCATGACAAAATGTCTCTGATGACAACACGTGTCTGATGACAGAATGTGTCTAATGGCAACACGTGTCTAATGACAACATGCGTCTCATGACATGTTTATAATGACAACACGTGTCTGATGACAGCATACGTCAGATGACAACAGTTGTCTGATAACAACATACGTCTGATGCACAGGGACGAATCCATCCGCAGCAGTGACGGAAGCCTTTACCAATGTCATGTTTACTGTCTTCCAATAGTCAGATCATTGATTTTTCTCAGTTGAATTGAATCTAGGATCAAGTACGCTACCTATTGAGCTCTACATTTACCGACTGAGCTATGCTCTGTATTTACCGAATGAGCTACGCCCTTTATTTACCAACTGCACTGTTCTTTATTTACCGACTGCGCTATGCCCTGTATTTACCAACTATGATATGCTCTGTATTTTCGTACTGAGGTATGTTCAGTATTAAAGGAATGAGCTATGCTCTTTTCTACCGACTGCGCTATGCTCTGTACTTACCGACTGGGCTATACTCTTTATTTACCGACGGAGATGTGTGCTTTATTAACCGATTGTGTTATGCTCTGTATTTATCGACTGAATTATGCTCTTATTTTACCAATTAAGCCGTGTTCTGTATTTACCGACTGAGCTATACTCTTTTTTACCGACTGTGCTATCACTGTATTTACCGACTGAGAGATGCTCTGTATTTACCGACTGCGCTTTGCTCTTTAACGGGCGGCACTATGTTCTGTATTTACCGACTGCGCTATGCTCTGTACTTACCTATTGCGCTATGCTCTTTTTTACCGACTGCGCTATGCTCTGTATTTACCGACTGCGCGATGATCTGTATTTACCGATTGCGCTATGCTCCGTATTTACCAAAAGAGATTTAATCTTTATTTACCGACTGCGCTATGCTCTGTATTTATCGTCAACACTATGATCTGTATATACCGACTGCGCTATCTCTTTATTTACCCACTCACTATGCTCTATATTTACAGATTGCACTATGATCTGTATTTACCGACTGAGCTATGCTCTGTATTTACCGACAGAGCTATGCTATTTATTTACCGACTGAGTTATGCTCTTTTTTACCGTCTGAGCTATGCTCTTTATTTACCGACAGAGGTATGCTCTTTATTTATCGACTGAGCTATGCTCTTTTTAACTGACTGAGCTATGCTTTTTTACTGACTGAGCTCTGTTCTTTATTTACCGACTGAACTATGCTCTGTATTTACCGCCTGAGCTATGCTCTGTATTAACGGGCTAAGCAATACTCTGTATTAACGCACTGAGCTATGCTCTTTATTAACCAACTGCTGTATGCTGTATATTTACCGACAGAGCTATGTTCTTAATTTACCGACTGTTCTATGCTCTATATTTACCTACTGCACTATGCTCTTTATTTACCGACCGAGCTTTGCTCTTTATTTACCGACTAAGCTATGCTCTTTTTACCGACTGAGCTATGCTCTGTATTTACATACTGAGCTATGTTCTTTATCTATCCAGGATCTATGGAGAAACTCTTAAATTTTCGAATACAAATAAAATTGTTTTAAAGATGGTGAAACATAGAGGCAAACCATAGTAGTCACTCAATACCCCTGTGCATGTGAGTGTCGAGCGCAAAGTACAGCTGGCTCCAATGGATATAATACACATTCATTGTTGGTCCACCATGTTCGTGAAAGTGTCTATTTTATAGGACTTACGGTAATTATTCCTACATTATTGGCTACAGCCAAAGTGGTGCCGGCATCGTCCCAGCATAAGGCGGATATATAAATATTGTCGTCATTCTCGTGGCCTATCTCCACACGGTTGCACTCTCGTGTGCCAGCATTCCAAGTATATGCCATCCTGTCCAGGGCTATTGCGATCTGATTCGAAGAACTCCAGTCAAACAAATTAGTATCTGAAACCAAATATCACAATATATAACCACAGTAAGAATTTCTTTTCCTTCTAAAATCTGATCCTAGCACAGGACCTGTAATTCATAGTTTTATTATCCCCAAACTTGGGTCTCTTTGGTAATATTTTTATGAAATATTGAAATTCAAAAAGAGAGTAATTATTGAATTCTATAAAAGTAGTAAAATATAACCCCATATTATATTATATTATATTATATTATATTATATTATATTATATTATATTATATTATATTATATATTATTATATTATATTATATATTATTATATTATATTATATATTATTATCATATTATATTATATCACTTCTATTATCTTATTAAAGCATTCTGCATGAGTTTCATGAAAAACAGCTGACGTTTATTAAAGTTATGGAAGCCAGCGTGGCCTAGTGGTATCGCGTCGGACTCCTGATCGGGAGGCCGGGGTTCGAGTCCCGCTCTGGTCATGCCGGTGTCATGTCTTTCGGATGAGACAGTAAAAACCGAGGCCCCGTGTCGTGGTATGCATGGCACGTTAAAGATCCCTCACTGCTTCGGGTGGGTCCGTTGCAAAGGTCAAAATTTGTATGCCCCGCATCGGGCAGATGCCGTCACCATATACGTGAAATATTCGTGGTGTGACGTAAAACAAAACTCAATCAATCAATTAAAGTTATGGCGTTCCATAGCATCTTATCATAGCTAAAATAAAATACAAGTCCCATAACTCTGTAACGTGAAACAGAATTTGCTCAAAATCGAAAGGCGGCTTCCGCTACCCTGTTTAAGCATTTTGAATGAGTTTCATGAAAAACAGCTTATGTTTGCTGAAGTTATTGCGTTCCATAGCATCTTATCATAGTGAAAATAAAATCAAAGTCCAATAACTCTGTAAAGTCAAAACGGAATTTGCTCAAAATTGAAAGGCGGCTTCCCCTACACTACTTAAACATTCTATGAGTTTCATGAAAAACAACAAACGTTTACTAAAGTCATCGCGTTCCATAGCATCTCCGTAGCATCTTATCATAGTAAAACTAAAATCCAAGTCCCATAACTCCGTAACGACAGAACAGAATTTGCTCAAAATCGAAAGGTGGCTTCCCCTTCACTATTTAAGTATTCTGTTTGAGTTTCATGAAAAACAAATGATGTTTTCTTAAGTTATTGCGTTCCATAGCATATAGTCAAAGTAAAAATAAAATCCAAGTCCCATAACTTTGCAACGAGAAAACGGATTTTGCTCTCAATCGAAAGGCAGTTTCCCCTACATTATTTAAGTATTCATGGAAAACAGCTGACGTATACTAAAGTTATCGCGTTCCATAGCGTTCAGACGGACGGACAGACGGACATCACCATACCATAATACGTCACGTCTTTCGACGGGCGTATAAAACATCTACTTAGAAGCGAAATTATCTTCTAAGGTTTTCTTATAAATGAGCTACACGCAAACTGGGACGGAGGGAGGATGGACAGACAGACGAAGGACATGACAAAGCCTGTATGCTCCAACCATACATAGTTATCAAACCAATACAGTAAGAATTTCTTTTCATTCTAAAATCTTATCCTAGCACAGGACCTGTAGTTCATAAATACATATACATGTATATAAATTCTAAAATTCATTTTTTTGTGTGTGTGTGTGTGTGTGTGTGTGCATATATTGGAATATAGCTTTAATAGTACTTACAGAAGTCATCCCTGAAAGCTGGAATATCCATCATACATTGAGGTGATAGATCTACTCGTCTCAAATGACATCTTGTTGGCGAATCGAACACACTCTGCATCGCTCTGTTGCACAGTGGTGATTTACAAGGACTCCGTTCCGGACCTATACATAAACTACATCATAATAATAGGTAAATAATAATAAGTAAAACATCGATGGTTAATCATCAGTACACTTTTACAGCCCAAGTATTACCCAAGTCCATATAGATCTACATTCATTTGTTAACAATAGCATTATGTTGTCTTTGGGTATGCGTACAGGCGCACCTGTATAACGGGGCCTGTTTTGTCCGTCTCCCATTATGGAACATTGTTTGCATTATCATATACGTAAAATTGTGATTATGTTTCTGTTGTTTGTCGTCACTTAAAGTTAATACTTGTTTTTTGGTCGCTGTTTTTTCTTTCTCGAACATTTTCGCTGAGCGTAGGTACTAACCCAAACGTCCTCGTCTATTGCCCTGACCATTCGATGAGGTAGGAATCCATGGATTCCAAGATCGCTGAATATTCGGTCACCCTGGACGTTATCAGAAATGTTAGAATGATTTTTAACTGTCGATGGGTTTCACGGTCGAACAAAATAAAATACGTGTATTATGTTTGTTTTCCCTTACTCCGTATTCGGTACCCAACACAAATTTGGCAAAATGTTAAATATTGCTATTTTGTACAGAATGGTCATAAATGAAATTTGAAATTTTATTTTCTGACTGAAAATCTTTCATCGCTATTGAACAAGTAAGTCTTTCCATAAATGTTTATTTACAGGGAAACAACATCTGTTGCATTTCAAGGTAATGAAAAAAAAAAAGGGGGGGGGGTTATTAACCAATCACCGCGATGTTATCAGTAAGATTACTTAGGGTCTGAGGGAATGAAAACACATAGAGCAAACCATAAAACAGAACATACATAAAATAAATTAATATACGAATACAGCTGGTTGTCATACTTACTATCATAGCCCGAATCATTACCGGACACGATAGGTAAAATCCGATGTGTCTGTGACGTATCCAATGCTCCGGCCAAAAGTTTGTTGTAGAAATGCGAGTGAAAATTCTTATTTTGTTGAGGTTGTTTTTCATCGTCGTTTCCTGGCGATAATAAAACCATTCCATGTGAATTTTCCACCTTCAATCTTGGTCGAAATGGAATAAAGCGGTCATAACTATTAGCACACTGAACAACGTTCGGAGATTTCACGCCATTAAAAATAATGTCTTCCATTGCAATTAACAAACAAAAGTGAGTACCTGTTCAATGGTCACGTGATATACGTTCAGAAGCATATCGATAAATTGAAAACACGTCTCCTCCCGTCACCTTCCTATCGTTGTGCAGCTTGTATCACAAATATCTTACTGTTTTAAAACCATGTAATATATGTACCATTAAAACTTTTTAAAAATCTATCTTAAAAGAAAAACTTATACATAATGATCAGAAAAAGTTTGTATATCTGCACTTGTAGTTAAGTTTAAGTTTAATTTCTATCCCATTTTAACTCCAGACGAAACTGCACTACGCTCACAAATTTCGACGGACGGAAAAGACAAAATGGCAGACAGATGAACAGGATAATAACAAAGGACATAATACACAATGAATATTGCAACGACCAGAGTATAAGAAAAATGGTCATTGAGTTTGTTCTTACTAAATCAATATAAAGGCAACTAAGGTACATGTATTTTCTTCTCTTTCATACACATGCACGTCACAACAAGCCTAGAGTACCTATTTGAGTGAGTACAGCCTGATACATACCCTAGACTTGCGAAAAGAAGACTGTACATGGAAATAACCAAAAAGTATCGTCCTGAAACTTTTTGAAATACATGTACTTTACGCGTGGCGTCATAGCCGAATTAGACAAAGGGACACGAATTGAAACTCTTAACCTAAACTCCTCCCCCCCCCTTTCCCCCGACCAGCTTTTGGCAGTTTCTTTATGATTGTATGTTAATTCAGTATGGAATAAAACAACGAGAAGTGTGCATGTGAGTGTGTATGTTAGGGGCGCATAAATAAAACAACGAAAAGTGTGCATGTGAGTGTGTATGTTAGGGGGCGCATAAATAAAACAACGAAAAGTGTGCATGTGAGTGTGTATGTTAGTGTGTATGTGAGTGTACATGCAAGTGTGTATGTTAGGGGGCGCATAAACCTCTTATACTCCACTGATTCGGGTTGGGCATACTCTACTTGGACCAGCGCATTAATATGTAGCTGAATTCTGCGATGTTCAGGCAGGAAAACGTCAAATCATAATTATTTTATTTATTTGACAGTGGACATTACAAATACCGGATCCGTGACATACCACTGTTTCGGGTTGGTCCGTGACATACTGCTTACACTGATTCGGGTTGGTTCGTGAAATACTGCACACACTGATTTGGGTTGGTCCGTGACATACTGTATACACTGATTCGGTTGGTCCGTGAAATACTGCACACACTGATTCGGGTTGGTCCGTGACATACTGTATACACTGATTCGGTTGGTCCGTGGCATACTGCATACACTGATTCGCGTTGGTCCGTGACATACTGCACACACCGATTCGGGTTGGTCCGTGACATACTGTATACACTGATTCGGGTTGGTCAGTGATATACTGCACACACTGATTCGGGTTGGTCCGTGACATACTGCGCACACTGATTTGGGTTGGTCCGTGACATACTGCACACTGTGATTCGGGTTGGTCCGTGACATACTGCACACACTGATTCGGGTTGGTCCGTGACATAATGCACACACTGATTCGGGCTGGTCCGTGAAATACCGCATACTGATTTGGGTTGGTCCATGAAATACTGCACACACTGATTCGGGCTGGTCCGGGACATACTGCACACACTGATTCGGGTTGGTCCGTGACATACTGAATACCACTGATTCGGGCGGTTCCGTGACATACCGCATACTGATTTGGGTTGGTCCGGGACATACTGCTCACATTGATTCGGGTTGGTCCGTGACATACTACACATATTGATTCGGGTTGGTCCGTGACATACTGCGCACACTGATTCGGGTTGGTCCGTGACATACTGCACACATTGATTCGGGTTGGTCCGTGGCATACTGCGTACACTGATTCGGGTTGGTTCGTGACATACTGCACACACTGATTCGGGTTGGTCCGTGACATACTGCACACATTGATTCGGGTTGGTCCGTGACATACTGCACACACCGATTCGGACTGGTCCGTGACATACTGCACACTGTGATTCGGGTTGGTCCGTGACATACTGCGCACACTGATTCGGGTTGGTCCGTGACATACTGCACACACTGATTCGGGTTGGTCCGTGACATACTGCACACACTGATTCGGGCTGGTCCGTGACATACTGCATACCACTGATTCGGGCTGGTCCGTGACATACTCCATACATTGATTCGGGCTGGTCCGTGACATACTGCACACACTGATTCGGGCTGGTCCGTTACATACTGCACACACTGATTCGGGTTGGTCCGTGACATACCGCATACTGATTTGGGTTGGTCCATGAAATACTGCACACACTGATTCGGGCTGGTCCAGGACATACTGCACACACTGATTCGGGTTGGTCCGTGACATACTGCATACCACTGATTCGGGCTGGTCCGTGACATACTGTACACACTGATTAGGGCTGGTCCGGGAATACTGCTCACACTGATTCGGGCTGGTCCGTGACATACTCCATACATTGATTCGGGCTGGTCCGTGACATACTGCACACACTGATTCGGGCTGGTCCGTTACATACTGCACACACTGATTCGGGTTGGTCCGTGACATACCGCATACTGATTTGGGTTGGTCCATGAAATACTGCACACACTGATTCGGGCTGGTCCAGGACATACTGCACACACTGATTCGGGTTGGTCCGTGACATACTGCATACCACTGATTCGGGCTGGTCCGTGACATACTGTACACACTGATTAGGGCTGGTCCGGGAATACTGCTCACACTGATTCGGGCTGGTCCGTGACATACTCCATACATTGATTCGGGCTGGTCCGTGACATACTGCACACACTGATTCGGGCTGGTCCGTTACATACTGCACACACTGATTCGGGTTGGTCCGTGACATACTGCACACAGATTCGGGCTGGTCCGTGATATACTGATTCAGGCTGGTCCATGACATACTGCATACACTGATTCGGGCTGGTCAGTGCCATACTGCATTCACTACTCTGTATGGCATACCACACACACACACACCTAAAATTCATTGCTTAACGTCACACTAGGATTATTTCACCTATATGGAGACGGGTACCGTCTAATGCATAGCTTGTCACCTATATGGCGATGGATAGCGTCTGATGTATGGCATGTCACCTATAAGGAGACGGGTGCCGTCTAATGTATGGCTTGTTACCTATATGGTGATGGATAGCGTCTGATGTTTGGCTTTCCACCTACATGTACATGATAATGGCTTGTCACCTGTATGGTGACAAATGTCATTTGATGTATGGCTTCACACCTATATGGAAACGGGTGCCGTCTGATGTATGGCTTGTCACCTATATGGCGATTGATACCGTCTGATGTATGGCGTCTCACCTACATGATAATGGGCACCATCTAATGAATGGCTTGTCGCCTATATGGTGACGGTTACCGTTTGATGTATGGATCGTCACCTATATGGAGACGGGTGCCGTCTAATGTATGGCTTATCACCTATATGGAGACGTGTGCCGTTTGATGTATGGCTTGTCACCTACATGGCGATGAAAGCCGTCTGATGTATGGCTTGTCACCTATGGAGACGGTTGCCGTCTGATCAATCTTATTGAAACGCGACTTGTACTTCGTTCCTCTACGCTACTCTCCATGGAGAGTATCGTAGAGGAGCGAAATACAAGTCGCGTTTTAATAAGATTGCCGTCTGATGTGTGGCTTGTCACCTATATGGCGATGGATACCGTCTGATGTATGGCCTTTCACCTATATGATAATGGGTACCGTCTAATATATGACTCGTCACCCACATGGTGACGGGTGCCGTTTGATGTATGGATCGTCACCTCTGTAGAGACGGATGCCGTCTAATATATGACTTGTAACCTATATGGCGATCAAAGCCGTCTGATGTATGGCTTGTCACCTCTATGGAGACGGGTTCCGTCTGATGTATGGCTTGTGACCTATATGGTAATGGATATCGTCTAATATATGGCTTGTCACCTAAATGGTGATGGATACCCTCTGATGTACGGTTTTTCACTTATGTGATGGATACCATCTGATGTATGCCTTTTTACCTATATGATGAATACCATCTGCTGTATGGCTTTTTACCTATATGACGGATACCATCTGCTGTATGGCTTTTTACCTATATGATGAATACCATCTGCTGTATGGCTTTTTACCTATATGACGGATACCATCTGCTGTATGGCTTTTTACCTATATGACGGATACCATCTGCTGTATGGCTTTTTACCTATATGATGAATACCATCTGCTGTATGGCTTTTTACATATATCGTGATGGATACCGTCTGGTGTATGGCTTTTCACCTATATGGCGACGGATGCCGTCTGATTTATGTATTGTCACTTACAGGGTGATGGATACCGCCTGATTTACAACTTGTCACTTGTAGAGTGCTGGATACTGTCTGTTCAATCGCTTTTCATCTGTTTGGTGTTGGGCGAACTCTGATGTATAGCTTTTAAAATTTTGACTGATGCAACGAACCCATCCGAAAACATCAGAAATTTTACATTCTAACATTTATTTTGAAACAGGAAATTGGCTGATACAATCTCATTCCACTGGCGATTACTTTAAAATGTAAGTTGTGAATATATTGGGTAGAAACTGTTGTGGTACGAGTGTAAATGTCTGCAATTATGTATCAGGTAGGACATGTTACGGTAGAAGTGCAATATATCAAGTAGATCCTGTTATGGCAGGAGTGTAATATATCAAGTAGAACCTGTTATGGCAGGAGTGTAATATATCAAGTAGAACCTGTTATGGTAGGAGTGTAATATATCAAGTAGAACCTGTTACGGCAGGAGTGTAATATATCAAGTAGAACCTGTTATGGTAGGAGTGTAATATATCAAGTAGAACCTGTTATGGTAGGAGTGTAATATATCAAGTAGAACCTGTTATGGTAGGAGTGTAATATATCAAGTAGAACCTGTTATGGCAGGAGTGTAATATATCAAGTAGAACCTGTTATGGTAGGAGTGTAATATATCAAGTAGAACCTGTTATGGTAGGAGTGTAATATATCAAGTAGAACCTGTTATGGCAGGAGTGTAATATATCAAGTAGAACCTGTTATGGTAGGAGTGTAATATATCAAGTAGAACCTGTTATGGCAGGAGAGTGTAATATATCAAGTAGAACCTGTTACGGTAGGAGTGTAATATATCAAGTAGAACCTGTTATGGTAGGAGTGTAATATATCAAGTAAAACCTATTATGGTAGGAGTGTAATATATCAAGTAGAACCTGTTATGGCAGGAGTGTAAAATGCCAGTGTAATTATATAGTAGATGAGACAGAGCTCAGAGAATAATTTACACACAGTACTTGGACATGGTACGGTATGTGTGGAAAATGCAGATAAAGCTCCATCATCACAAAATACGTTTAAGAAATTGCATTAATCATGCAAACCCCTTTTAGTTGTCTGATCACAAATAAATTTGAGATAAAGCGTTTGTTTACAATTGTTTATTGCATGATGGTAACAATTTTCAACTGTAAACTGTCATCAAAAGTTCCTGAAAAATAAATAATATTTGAATATTAAGATAACCATATTAAGGAATCTTAATACCCGAGTAGTATTTTACATTGGTCTAAATCAATGCTTAAATATCTAAATATTGTTATCCGTAAAATTAAATAATGATACACAGATAAATATCCTTGGTATGTGGATAAGGAACATCATAAAATGGTAAAATAAATGAGAAAAGCACTAGAAGAAGTCATTTTTATTTTCAAATAATCCAATCTGATTAAAGCCATATCTTTATTCCGCCTATCTATTTGTCCCATTACGAATAAAGATCTGGCAAAACTCCGTAAGGGGTCATGTTCTGGTGAACTCTGATTTTTAGCCAATCAGTGAATCAGCTACAAATTCCTAGGAATGAAATTAACATCCCCAGTGTGCATGACCTACAAGGTAGTTTTTACACAATATTTGTTTGATATTGCGTCACCCATAGGTGAAATTTGAACCTCCATTTCTGTACAGTTCTAATGATTAAGTCACTGTTAGAGTTATTGAAAAGTTTGTCAATTTTCAAAGTACATGTTGATAAGTCAGAAGTCATTGTATATACTCCTTTTTTGTTTTATACCCCTTACATTCAAAAGATGAAAGTCCAGATCAAAGTTATAAAAAAAACTTGGTCAAAGTCCAAAGTCAGTAAGTCAAAGCTTGTGGCCCAAAATGAAAGTGCCCAATCACAAGGAATTCATATGTGTAATATAAACCATCTACCCTTCATGGTTAAAATCATGTACCTTAGGCTAAAATTTTTTTTCAAAGTGGATCAAAGTTCAAAGTCACTAGGTAAAAAGTGTTAGTGTCAACTTTTAGATCTGATCATGATGAATCAATATGTGTTGTAACAAAGGCCTCTCTTGTGGTTCAAAAGATACAGCCTATGTTAAAGTTTTAGAACGTAGGTCAAAGTCCACGTTCAAGTCACTACTGGTAATTCAAAGCCATGGCATCAATTGATAACTCTAGCCATTAAGAATTTATATGTGAAATATCAAAGCCTTGTTTTTTTTTTTGTGATTGAATTCTACAGCTTTAAATACATTTCAAGTCATTAGGGAAAAGTTGGAATTTTCATTAAAATCATCAACAAGAGGCCCAAATTGGCCTATATTGCTCACTTGACATAATTTGCTTATTCAACTGACAGCTTCAAAAATTTGCAGATAAATATATATATTCCCTGATGTTTGTTGTCTTGTGACTACATTTTGTACTGAAAGCTAATCATTGTGAATTTGTCAGTCAAACAATCAGCCATTACCATACACCCTGCTGAGATAATTGATTGTTCACATTTTTTTGTACATTTACTGCTGTGTTAATCAATTTACTTTGAACAACCATTGACACTTTGAGATAAGGTGTGTAAAATATGTAGAAAATGGAGGTTTTGGATTGTAAAATACTAGTACCTCTGACTTAAGCAGAATTTCGTCTGAATCGACTTCGACTTAACCGAAGTAAAACAGTATACAAATCAAAGAAAAAAATTTGGGACTTGAACTTGACTTTGAGATAAATGTAATTTTGACTTAGACAACTTTGAGATAACGAGTGTCAACTGTACTTTGCCATGATACCATCAATGAAACCGATGCATTATGAGTGACTTACTTCCTTTGTACTTACTTCGCTATAATACTATCAACAAAACCATGCATTATGAGTGACTTCCTCTGTACTTACTTCACTATAATACTATCAACAAAACAATGTATTATGAGTGACTTCCTTTGTACTTACTTTGCTATGATACTATCAACAAAACAACGCATTATGAGTGACTTCCTTTGTACTTACTTCACTATGATACTATCAACAAAACAACGCATTATGAGTGACTTCCTTTGTACTTATTTCGCTATGATACTATCAACAAAATATGAACAAAACAATGTATTATGAGTGACTTCCTTTGTACTTACTTCGCTATGATACTATCAACAAAACAATGTATTATGATTGACTTCCTTTGTACTAACTTCGCTATGATACTATCAACAAAACAATGTATTATGAGTGACTTCCTTTTACTTATTCGCTATGATACTATCAACAAAACAATGTATTATTAGTGACTTCCTTTGTACTTACTTCGCTATGATACTATCAACAAAACAACGTATTATGAGTGACTTTCTTTGTACTTACTTCCCTATGATACTATCAACAAAACAATGTATTATGAGTGACTTCCTTTGTACTAACTTCGCTATGATACTATCAACAAAACAATGTATTATGAGTGACTTCCTTTGTACTTACTTCGCTACGATACTATCAACAAAACAATGTATTATGAGTGACTTTCTTTGTACTTACTTCGCTACGATACTATCAACAAAACAATGTATTATGAGTGACTTCCTTTGTACTTACTTCGCTATGATACTATCAACAAAACAATGTATTATGAGGGACTTTCTTTGTACTTACTTCGCTATGATACTATCAACAAAACAACGTATTATGAGGGACTTTCTTTGTACTTACTTCGCTATGATACTATCAACAAAACAATGCATTATGAGTGACTTCCTTTGTACTTACTACACTATGATAGTATCAACAAAACAATGCATTATGAGTGACTTCCTTTGTACTTACTTCGCTATGATACTATCAACAAAACAATGTATTATGAGTGACTTCCTTTGTACTTACTTCGCTATGATACTATCAACAAAACAACGTATTATGAGTGACTTCCTTTGTACTTACTTTGCTATGATACTATCAACAAAACAACGTATTATGAGTGACTTTCTTTGTACTTACTTCGCTATGATACTATCAACAAAACAACGTATTATGAGTGACTTCCTTTGTACTTACTTCGCTATGATACTATCAACAAAACAACGTATTATGAGTGACTTTCTTTGTACTTACTTCGCTATGATACTATCAACAAAACAACGTATTATGAGTGACTTCCTTTGTACTTACTTCACTATGATACTATCAACAAAACAACGTATTATGAGTGACTTTCTTTGTACTTATTTCGCTATGATACTATCAACAAAATATGAACAAAACAACGTATTATGAGTGACTTCCTTTGTACCTACTTCGCTATGATACTATCAACAAAACAATGTATTATGAGTGACTTTCTTTGTACTTACTTCACTATGATACTATCAACAAAACAATTCATTATGAGTGACTTCCTTTGTACTTACTTTGCTATAATACTATCAACAAAACAATGCATTATGAGTGACTTCCTTTGTACTTACTTTGCTATGATACTATCAACAAAACAATGTATTATGAGTGACTTCCTTTGTACTTACTTCACTATGATACTATCAACAAAACAATGTATTATGAGTGACTTCCTTTGTACTTACTTCACTATGATACTATCAACAAAACAATGTATTATGAGTGACTTTCTTTGTACTTACTTCACTATGATACTATCAACAAAACAATGCATTACGAGTGACTTCCTTTGTACTTACTACACTATGATACTATCAACAAAACAATGCATTATGAGTGACTTCCTTTGTACTTACTTCACTATGATACTATCAACAAAACAATGTATTATGAGTGACTTCCTTTGTACTTACTTCACTATGATACTATCAACAAAACAATGTATTATGAGTGACTTCCTTTGTACTTTCTTCACTATGATACTATCAACAAAACAATTCATTATGAGTGACTTCCTTTGTACTTACTTCACTATGATACTTTGTACTTACTTCACTATGATACTATCAACAAAACAATGTATTATGATTGACTTTCTTTGTACTTACTTCGCTATGATACCATCCTTTTTTGCTAATCTGTTTAAGGAATCATCAGACTCTCCCTATATAACAAATACTTGATTGATTACAACATTCAACAAGTCTCCGACTTCCACTTAAAAATGCAATGTACAAAACCCTCATAAAAATAAAAAGTCTTTCTTGTACATTCATATGTACTTCAAATTAGTATCTCATTTATGACCTACACAATAAATATTATGATGTCAACAAAAGCATGTGGTGGCAGACTTAATCATAAGATGATGGTCATTATCTAAGAGATGTTTATGGTCAGTGTCACAGCAGGCGCCATTATCCTGTGTGTACTAAACTGTTGGAAATGGTCAGTGTTGCATCATTAATGTAATGAGCACTGACGATATGGATTCTTGTATACAAAAATGAACAAAAAGGGCGAAAGGAAAACTAAAAACGTCAAGCAAACCAATGGATTGCAAAGTTAGAAAGTATTAAAAACAGTCAGATCTAGGATGTTATTACAATCAATCAGAGTTTTAAATCGAGAAGCAACATACATGTAGTGAATGTGACAAAAATAATGAAATGTCAGTGCAATATTAAAGAAATTGAAATTTGATCTTATTTCGAATAGCAATTTGTCAACTAAATTTTTAAATATGGACGAAAACAATGACACCCCACCGAACAATGATGATGGTAATGACAAAGAAAGTTCAACATATTCAAGGTTAATAATGCATTAAGGATCAGTAGAGGAGGGTATTAAAAAATAGGGCAGCACTAAACCTGTACATGATATGCCCGCATTTTATTACCCTAGGTGTCATACAAACTAGAACTAAATATCTAATCTAAATGTGGTAAATTTGGATTATCTTTGATACTAGTAAAATAGATCAGTTTTCTTTTTCTTCAATTCTTTGTAGGTTACTTGATCTTCTTTAAGCATCAATGAACTACCCCCCCCTCCCCCCTTTTTCATAAATACACCAACTACAGTTGTATTTGACTTTGAGGTGTGAAAATTCTTTTAAATAAGTGCATCTTTATAACTGATCTTTCTTTGTACCAAGTTTCATCAAAATCCATCAAAGAGTTTAGGAAGAGCTTCAAAGACAAGGTATTTTGCATAGAAAAATGGAAGTCCAAGAGTTATAACTCCTGTAAATTGTTTTGGACAGCATTTTCCTTTCAATATGCACATCTTCATATAGTGATCTTTCTGTGTACCAAGTTCCATCAAAATCCCCTACAGAATTTCGGAGGAATTGTCCCTAAAGGATTTCGAAGGAAATCTTCCTCATAAACTGTTCTTTCTTTGTACCAAGTCTTATCAAAATCCCAAAGAATTTAGGAGTAGTTGCAAAGACAAGGTATTTTAAGAAATCTAAATCCAAGGGCCATAACTCCTGTAAATGTTTTTGGACAGCATTCCCCTTCCAATGCGCACATCTACATATCGTGTTCTTTCTACGTACTAAACTTCATCTTAATCCCCGCGCAAGTTTAGGAGGAGTTGCGAAAACAATGTTGGTGGGAAACACAGATGACAGTGGTACAACTTAATATGCCCACATTTTGCTGAAGTACAAAAATGCAACCATTTGTTGAGAGTGTGACTCAGGTGAATAAAGACTAACCTACGAGCACAATGAAGTTTATGCTTAGAACTGTCCTGGGTGTGCAACATTCTACCAGGAGTACCAAGCATTTTTAAGATGTAATTGTGCTTAGTGTATTAGTTATTCAAACGACGGGAAAGTGTAGAAAAGCATTATCGAGGTTTTGCCTTGCCCATTCTCTTCTATTTCTGCCTTGAATTTACACATGAATGTGGCTCACTGCGGCAGGTGGAAAAATTACAAACCACCTGGACTGTATTGCAGAAAGGGTTATAAAAATTCAAAAGGAATTACATAAAAGGTTCTTAGAATCTGTCACACAGATATTAAGAAAAAATACTTCAGTTTTAGATATAAATATCAACAAAATATACTAGTATATCTATCACCAACAAAAAAACATTTACTATGCATATGTATGAAATTTGTAACATCGCAGTGGATAATTCTTAACAGCAATGGTTTCCAGTTGCAGGAAGGATGGAAGCTTTACACTATTGGGAAAGTGTAACCTGTTATATTTCCCCTGTGTCTGTCAGGGCAATGGAAAGTTTGTGTATTAATGTATATTTCTGCGTCAAAAGTTTAACTACAGGAAACTTCTGTTGGTAACACTGACCCTGATGATCATCAGAGACTCGGAAAGGAAAAGTAATCAGAAAATTTGTTTTTCCTATATTTAGAAGCTTTTCATGCATTTAAAATAACATTTAGCAAAAACAGCTTGGAAAAACAACTTTAGACATTTAAGTAAATTTATTCATATTTTGTGAACTTTAAGAGCATTGTGTCTGGATTTTTTCATAAAACCACCACACAAGTCATGACCTGTTCATTCGTATATGAAGTAAAAATTAAGTACAAATCTCAACTCCATACACAATCCTAGATAAGTTACTACATAGGATTACAAAATCCTGGACACAGTTTTAGAAATTCAATCATCAAGAATCGGTACTTTCAACTTAAATTTTGTTAACAATAAGTGTCAAGGCTGCTATTTTTCAGATGTATATGCAGTGTGATTTTGCAGTTTTTGAAGAGTTCTCTATAAGGCTGATCAAGTAAGAAATATTTTCATATTTTTGTAATCGCTGATCTTTGCCCTTTCAGTCGCTGTATTGGTTGATAGGATTGGGCAAGTACTTCAGGATTTATAAATGATAGAAACAAGTGACTCCATCTTTGTACATTGCATCCTTAAAGTAACTATAATAATACTTATTTTCAATATTCTATGAATGTTAAAACTTTTCCTGTAGAATAATTTATTTCGCTTATCATGTTTCAATATACTTGATATATAATTCTTGATAACAGGTGAACTATGTATCTGTGTGTAGTACTAACAGGCCAGAAATTCTACAAACAAGTCGGAAATAAAAGACCTATTACGATCCTTCATAAAACACCTACCATTCGTCTTATATTTCCGCAGATAGCATATGTTGTGTAAGATCCAGTCATACGTCCAGTTAGTTGATCAACCTACAAAAATAAAGCACAAGTAGAGTTCATCAGTATCATGGACTACCGAAGTTCAGAAAACAAGTTTACAGAATGATAAAATGCTAGTTGACGTTAAGTGCTTTGAGAAACAGAGACTGAATCATTATCTCTTAAAGGGTCTAAAGTTGATCCAATTGCATGACAAAATCTTTCAGCAAAATATTTCAAATAAATTTTTTCTAGTTAAACATACGTCAGCAATATTAATCTGGATTGAGGCATGATCCTTTGCTCCAATAATTCTGTTGCTAGCAGAGCTGAAAAATATAACAGAATTATCTTGCATCTAATATTAATTTCTCTTCCTATGTTGAGATTTAAAAGATTTTTTTACAAGCTGACTCGCCCTACAATTTATATATTTCAAACAAGAGGCCCAAGTGGGCCTATATCGCTCAACTGAGTACCTAGATGATCAGTCATGCATGAAGGAAGAATTCATTTATTTTTGCATTAATGTGACTAAGTCAACACAGATGTTGAAAATATGTCAAATTTTATTTCAGGCTAGAATAAAAAACAACACTTTTTTGCACATCCATTCAGGTGATTTTTATATTAAGCATTTCCTTTGTCTCTGCAAGAAGTCATTCAGGGCAACAAGTTAGCCATTTTCTTTAGGTGGGGCCTTTTGTTGACTGATTTCAAGTCTGGGTCATGAACAACCATTATTTCAAATATTGTCCAGATCTAACTTAAAATCGCCTAATTTCATATGTTGAGTGTTGAGAAACATCTAAAAACTTATTTAGATGTGTAAAGAAATGAAAAAAAAATTTTTGACCACAGCTGGATTTGAACCGCTACACTCCATATTTCAATTACCAAGTGGTATATCATTATATGTACCATTGTGAGACCTACTTTTTAGACATGGGGGCATTATCTGTTAACCAATTTGGATGAAATTTACCAAATTGATAGAGGACCTTTAGTACTTCATGTATTCCATGTTTCATTAAAATCTTTTATGTTTTTTTGTAGAAAAAATTTAAAATGTGAAAAATGGCCACCCCCCCCCCCCCCTCTTTTTTTGGGAAGTCTTAAAAAATTCATAAAAAATCCAAAAACACGTCAAAAAAGCATAAATTTCTATTTGACGGATCTTAACCCAATTTTTAATAACCCATCTTTATAGATTGTTGAAATGCAATTAGTTTCCCCATATATGTACTGGTTCTGGAGAAGATGATGTTTGAAGAGGGGTACCGTTTTGGGCACTTTTGGCCCCGCCCTGGATCCACCCCTGAGGGAATCTGGATCCCGAACACAATAATAGTAGGGGACCTTGAGTACATCATTTACACAAAGTAGAATCCAAATCTGCAATGTAGTTGCAGAGAAGAAGTCGAAAATGTGAAAAAGTTAACGACGGACGGCGCACTATGACTATAGCTCACTTGAGCCTTTGGCTCAGGTGAGCTAAAAAGCAAATATCAGTAACTTAAGTACATGTATCATGTAAGCATGAGACGCACTAAGTTTTTTAATTATTCGGTGTTGTTTTAACACCTATTTGCACAAAGTCAACGACTTCATTCAGAAAAGAAAATGTCAACGATATACCCGTTTTACTAGGTGCATGGTGGAATATTTACAAGTTAATCAATACAAAATACACAGACCATATTGTTGAATATTTATGACCCTGCAAATAAAGTGAATTATGATAAATCAGTAGAAAATGTTGTGACAATGACACTGTCGAGTGCCTGTTTTTATATCACACGCTGCGGAAATGGTGTCTTATTTAGGGGAGGTCACTTGCTATTAAAATTACAGTGGATCGAGGATTTCAAGCGTCAGATCATATTTTCATTATTCCATTGTCTTAGAAAAAACTTTTCTTCAGACGATTCTTCAAAACATTGCAATATAAAAGCTATATTGTCTCAAAGTTGAGATTATCTAGAATTATATGGCGGACGGTCATTATTTACATCCAGGCTACTCAGACAGGTAACTTGCACCAGTATTTTGCAAAGAGCCAAGGAGTTTCCAGTCTCTGAAAGTAACCTATGTCTCTAGATGCAATATGTCAGAATGCTGGTGTCAGTTATTGCTACAAGCTGTTTAATATGAATTCTTTAATGCATTAGTTCTCAAAGTCGGCGTGACGTCACTGTCTCTAATGGTTTATGAAGATACTTGAGGAGTCTGGCCATGACAATTGGGGTAAAACTCTGGCTTTATCGTTAGCGTTAATGCAACTTTAAATTCTTCTGTATCAATTCTGAAGGGTTTTTCTTGTAAAATACGATCGGATATGTGTAAAACTTGTGTTCAAAATTTACTTGTTTAAGCTATAAAATATCTTAATTATTTCTTTTTATCTAAATTTCTCCTGGAATATGCATTGCTCTCTATGACAAAGTCTGATGCTTTACCCTAAATATTTTGAATCTGATTTTAAACATAATCACTCCATCATAGGTTTTTAAACGAATTATTTTTAGGGGCATATCATCAGGTTGGGGGCATTTACCGGCAACCTCTCATTTGAGAGATTATCACTCAAATGAGTAACTATCACTGTTTTCAGTGATCAATTTCAAGGAATGAACAGAAGTAAACAAGTACTAAAAAATTAAAGTTTCAAAATTTTAACTTAAACTTAAAAGGGCCATCTTTATAATAAACTGAACATAAAATACAAAAGAAGTTGAACTTTTCAACTTACCATATTGAAATTTATAGCTGCAACATTTGTGCAGCAATAAACTCCAAAACAGTACCGTATTCACTCGTGTATAATACACACTTTTTTCATTAAATCTGACTACCATTTTCCAGGTGCGTATTATACATAGTTACTCCTTTGCATGATTATCTCTCAAATGAGAGGTTGCCCCTAACTTGATCATTATCAGAACAGTTGGGCGTTTTTTCAGTCGTATTTATTATCTTTATTACCATTAAAGCTGTATACCCTATGTTCACATGTTATAAGTAAATTTATTCTAAATTGTTTTGATTATATGTATAAGCCTAAAACATATTTAAAAAAGGCCCTTGCAAATATTGTGATCAAATTTGTGAGACTATGTGAATATTAAAAGAGATACGACTGTCTAAAACGAGATGTTTGTAAACAGAATGTTTCAACCAACTTATCACGTGATCTAATTCGGAAGCCGCATCATGGAGGGAGAGGTAAATAAACTTTACGTATAACTTTGAAAATCTGCATTCAAGTTCGCTAAAGTTAGTATTTACTGAAATGTTTATTTTTGGAGTCTCCCTTCGTTGTATGTGTTTTGATTAAACTGCGCATGCGCAGTCAGGTTATAGTAGTATTTATGGAATACCCTCTTTATTTACAAAGTGTGTTCTTTTATTGTGATATCTCCGAAGGTTTGAAGCAACAAAAAATGTTATAAACGCAAAATTTACAACTTCAGCCATATGTGAAAAGTATACTTTTTTGTTTTACATGCTTTAATTTTTGAACTTATACCGAATTGTAGGGTATACATTACAACTTTAAACAATCACTGAAAATAACTTTATTTAAGTAGGGGTTACAAAAGAACTATTACTAAAACCTACAACTCAGAGTTTGGGTAAGACAGTAGATAAATTTCAATGATTTGCAACATAGTAAATTACTGTCGAATTTCCTCTGATGTATGTCCTTACCATTTCCTTGGTATGTACATATCAACGAATTCTCCGGCTTCGTTCTGCATTTTGAGAAGTTAGCCTACAAAAAAATAAGTTAGATAAGAAACCAAGTCAATATTACAATGATATTAATTTATTCCATATGAACATAATCGTTTATCAACCTTTTCCCGTCAGAGCAAAGTAAAAAGGAAGCACATGTTGTTACCCAGAATACATTACTCTAGGATCCACTTCACAATCGCGCATAAGTAGATTTTGTAAATTGCGATCATTGAGCCATGTTTAAGGGTGTCGTTAGCAGAGTTCTGATTCCAAACATAATATTGAAAACAATAAGCACCATAAAGGAAAACTACAATATTAAATGGGATGCACGCGATAACGCTCATGTGTAGAATCATTGAGGGTGTGGTTAGCAGAGTTTTCATTACTATTGTACTAATTAGAGATGCCAGTATACTTCTAATTTCTAAAACTAAGGAGTATCCACCACAGGCCTCGTGCATAGCTCTGTCCTTGTAAGGGTTCTTTGGTTTACCTCGAAGTCAATTTGGTAGAGTTTGCTCCTCAAATTTAATTTGAGTATCACTGCGGAGACAAGCCAAGTTGTCGAAGTGCGCTTCAGTATTGCGCGCCACGGTGGCGAATACCCGTGTAGATGTTCTGATATTTTATAGTAGAAACACACATATCAATTAAAGAGTTACTGATTTAGGTCACTACACGATCATTTCCCGTACCTGGCCCGACGGAACCGAAAGGGGGGGGGGGGTCGGCTTGAAGGAACCACAGAAAGGGGAAGTGTTCCGCCCTTTTATTATTTTGGTCGATCATGTACCTATTTCTTCTCACGAACAAATTTCAAGGTTTTGCCCCCTCCTCATTTTAGAAATGCTTCCTACGACCCTGCAGACATGGTCATGGCAAAGATCTGCCTGACGCATTTGCACACAGATCGACCCATCTGAAACAGTGAGAGATTTTTCACGTGCCACGCACACCGCACCGGACCTCGAATTTTACTGTTTCATCCGACAGAACAGAAAGACCGAACACCAATGCGTCCATGTTGAACCCAAGACCTCTGGCGGCCACGAGTCCAGTACCTTATCCATTGAAAAAGGGCCTCGTGTTAAACGCGTGTTTGAATGAGCAATTGAGTGCAATCGATACATTTTCATTATTAATCGATTTCTTTTACCAATTTCTGTTATATAACGTCCTTTATTTACTTTCTCGTTCTGAATTTTTCTTGGGAAATTATCTCGGTAATGTATACAAGAAAAAATAATATGGTTTTACTGTCTCCTTGTGTTCGGCAGGAATTACTGCTCATTTATGAGCGAATAAACAGACCGATTTATCAACAAATAATTGGATTCCACAGTGCGTAAACTGCGCTCTTTTAACTATATCAGATGGGATGAATGTTTAGATCTTTACTGATGAGATATGCATTCAAGATATGCAATTGCTACCTCTTAAATACACTAATTATCACTAGTTTGAAAGGTGCATCCAAGATATTTTTCACCTGAACTTATTTTTTTTTAACAAAATGCAATTTCGCATCAAGATTTAAGTGTTAGAAAATGCTTGCAATACAGGATTTTGCACCATTTCCCACCGAGGTTTGGGGGTGGGGGAATGCGGCACCCAGATCTCGCCTCATGGGTGTTAAATTCTATTGAAATTTACAGTAGCGTTTAGGATGATGAAGGAGACCAAATGCATGACTAATTTTGTCCAGTTATACAAAGCGATTCTTCTAAATACCCATCATAGGGTTTTTATCTCTCGGTTGTTGAATTTTTCCTTCGATATATTGAAGTAACAAATAAAAAAACCCTTGCTCTTACTCCGCACATGAAGAAAATTATCTTGCTCGGATTCTGTGTGAAAAAATTATTTGGTGTTCGTAAAAACGTAATTTTCAGCCATATGTGTCCAGCAAAATCTCTCGTCCCATTTCTACGGTGATCTAATAATTACAAATTAAGGTGAGTGACATCACTGGTTCCAACTCATTGCGTTCAAAAATAGTAAAACATCTTCGACATCGACATCATTGCAAGTCTTGTATACTGGCTCCTCTACAGCCTTACGCAGACTTTCCCACGAATGTTGCATTCCGACAAGGTGGTGGAGACTGCATAATGCACATCGTTTAAATCTTTTCAAAGGAGATAAAATCCTGAACCTCGTCCGCTCTGACCGTTAGTCGGAACTGCTACAGATCAGGGACCTCAGTTCGCTTTCAGACGGGTAGGACATGGTTGGTTCATATGTTGATATCAGTATATTTTTTATATTAATATTTCTTCAATAAAGATATTCGTATTCATATTCCTATGACCTCTCAACTTGAGTAATCTGTAAATTCTTGTTTTCAATATGGAGAATTATGTATAGATTTTAGAGGATTAATCACACAGTGACGATTGTCAAGGTCAGCACCACAGTTTCAATGCCTTATATTATGACAGAATGTTTTTGTAATTTCTTTAAATTTGTGTATTCTTGTATGTTCTGCATGTCTGTGACACTTTTTTCTCAAACAGCCGAGTCAGATGTCTTTTTGTTTATCTTTCGGTACATCGCTGCAAGAAGTTAGCGATGGATAAAGTGCAGATATTCCTTATAAATTATAATCTTAAGTGAAGCTTTTAAATATTTGTTTGAGAGAGAGAGAGAGAGAGGGTGTAGAGGTACAGTGTTTCAGGTTATGAGGGATGTACAGATGTAACTTTCTACCTCTCTCTTATCTTCCTATTAATTCCCTTCTCCATCCTTACCTTCCCTTACCCTATTAATTCCCTTCTCCATCCTTACCTTCCCTTAGCCTGTTTGCCCCTCACACATTAACAAGTGTATCAGGCTTACTTACACCATGTTGAACATGTCTGACTTTACTTAGAATAAATCATATACTGTTAATTGTTAACAAAGTTGAAGCTGTCCTGATTATATATCATTCGGAAGAAAATAAAAAAATAGATGGGTTTTCTTTAACTTCATAAACACAAACTTAATTAATTCTTCGTTGCAACTGTAACCATAAATATTGTACACAGGAGCTCCTAAGTTAGTTGTAGTTCCTCGTACTCACTCACATCTCTGTCAATGCCTGAAATGCAAAACTATCTGTAATTATTAATGTAAGAATATACATTGTATTCATTTTATTCACGAAGAAAAAAAAGGAGAGAATTGTAAAGACAACTATGAAAGAGTAAACGGCCTAAATGGGCCTATATTGCCAACCTGTTCACAATTTGCGCATTTTACAACAAACAGCTAGCTGCCTGCTTGAGGAAATCGCAAATACATATGTTCTCTTGCTTATTGTTTTTTGGCAATTTGTGTAAAACTGTAAGCTTGTTTCTCTACATTTAATAAATCATGACAATACAAAAATATGTGAAAAAGATAAAGCCGGAATTCTTTTTTCCATATTTTTTTCTTAAATTATATTAAAAATCTTGTTTTGGTGTAAAATGAACAAACAACTTTTGTTGGCCTCAAGTGGGGTTTGAACCACTTTCTTTTCATCATGCCAAAAATGGCCTGTATCAAAATGAAAAAAAAGTCATGGAAAACAAACAAAACTAATCTTAGACAAAACTTTCAAATAACCATTTAAATTGATTTTTCCCAATAAAAGTTGGTAAATCAATGCTTTATGGCTTCTTTAATATATTGAATAAATCAAGAAAATGACACAGTGAAATAATTGTGTGAAAAAAGACTAAGTCAGTTATTTTTGTTACTAATATTTTAACTTAATTTGATGTAAAATTAAATGAAAAAATGTTTTGCCTCCAGCAGGGTATGGGCCACTAACCTTCACCATGCCAGAACTGGATCATATCAAAAATAGAAAAAAAAAAACATTATTAATCCAGAAATCATAATTTTTACATAACACTTTCAAATACCCTTAAAAAAGATATTTAATAGATATTTTCAAATAAATATTGCAAACAAATGCTTTATTGCTTCTTTGTATCGAATAAATCAATAAAATGACTCAAAAATGTGTGGAAATGGTCAAGTCCAAAAAACATAAAAATATTAATTTGAGAAGGAATCCACAAATAACAGAACTTCTTAGGCACCCTTTTAATTCACTCTGATGCATTCAGTTCGATGATTTCTGCAGCCAGTCTGAAGAAAAAGTTGTGAAAGCAGGGTACCCTCTGGGACCTATGTCATTAATTCTGAGGAAGTCCATCATTTTGAAGCTTATTTTTACACACTTATAGCATAGTCATACATGAATTGTCATTTTTAAAAAGAAATTTCACCAATGTTGTCACCAAATTTGCATGGATAACTTTTAAGAGCTACATTGTAGGCTGTTTTTTTTTTACCGATGATTTATATGGGGCATATTGTGGTGATGAAGGGATGGAGTAGGATTGGGAGTGGGGGGAGGTAGGATAGAGCACAGATCAACATATACTTGACAAATTTTAGGATTATCAAATTACAACGATGATGAAGTTGACCATCTAAGATGAGTAAACATCGCTTACTGGCTAACTATGCCCACTATGACTCCACACAAAAATAACAAGTGTATAGAATTTGAATTTTAGAAAATACACCGCACACAATACCATGTGAATAGATAAGTTATTATTTTTTTTAATTCAAAATTCATTACAAATCATATGTTTTTGGATATCATATAACAAAGACAGTCAAGAGTCCATTATCAGTATAAATATCATTAAGATCTTATATACATAAGAAAAAACAGAAATGTATAATATAAAGAAAATGCTGTAAAGGGCAGTATAAAAAATAATTGTTTACTAGGACTGCAGTCTTCTATTTCAAGATAAGAAAATGATGACAGAAAACACATAAGCAAAATACATAATTATGCATGGAATGTATATACATAGGTTAGTAGATCTACAAATAGTAACAAACATGTACATATACTTCTAATATCTAAATGTTTATTTCAAAATGGAGTCAAAATTGCAACATTTATTAAAACAATTTTTTCTTGTGGTGATAAAAGTCAAATGTCACAAAGTTAAGATCTTTTGTTGTACCAAATACTGTTACCAGTTATGTATATAGAAATTAATTATCTATTGTAGTAAAATAACAAACACAGGCCATCCTTTTTATTATTCCATGACTTTTGACAACCCCAAGAAAAGGACATGTAATAAATGTTTTTAGTATTAATATATGAACAGTCAGTTATCTCATATTTTTCTCATAGTAAATGTAATATCAATGGAATAAGCATGCTATGTAATCACTGAAGCAATCCATGCACAGTCATGCCCACCTACCGTAGTTTACTTTATTTATAGGACTAATTACTAAAACTTTCAAAATAATTGTTTTATATACAGTAATAGCTCTCTCTCTCTCTCTCTCTCTCTCTCTCTCTCTCTCTCTATATATATATATATATATATATATATATATATATATATATATATATATATAGGAATAAAGAACGAAAATTGGTTTGAAAAATCCAAGAAAGGTTTATACAAACAAGATATTGTATAGAATCATGATCCAACAGAGTCGACACACAACTTAACGTATTGCATGTATTAAAAGAAACATTTGTAAAAGCCTAATCTTGTCCTACTTTATAGGTATGCATGTGTCTTACAACAAAAGTTAATTCATTACAAATTGTATATTCTAAACATAACAACAATTTTTAGGATCACTGTAATCACTTTTTATTTTTTTTATGATGCTGATCCCTCATAGCTGTATACTATATATACATCATAGTGCATATTTTCAAATAGAGACATTTGTTTTGTATACAGCACTTTGTATACTGATTGCCAAGTGCCAATCTCTTTATTACTTTTGAGCTACCACTTTCTTTGCCATCTCCATGACCTTCTTTCCAGCCTTATCCCACACATCAAACTCATCCATAAACTCTGTGAATGTCTTCGGTTTAGCATGCAGTTCTTCCAGGGTGACTACTCTGTCATAGACTTTGTTATCACGTAGCCACTGAGCTAATTGTATTTGGTAGTCATCTGCTTCCTTGTTAATATTCATAGCTTGGAGTGTAGATATTAGATGTTCATAACAAACATGAACCCACTTCAGGTAGATTCCAGAATCTACAAAAGAAATGCATACTTCAATTACAGCTATGTAATTACATGTAATAGAACTAAATATGGTGGAAGGTAATTTAAACATATAAATGTACATGTTATGCCATATTATCATCTGGTCGCTACAATTCTATATTATTTAACTATTCTATTATGACTACCAGTTTTCCCTAACTTGCTGTGCTTTTTCTGTGCTTTTCTCATTATTACACAATGTTTTAAATCTGCCATGCATTTTCTTTGCTTATCTTATCATTACACTATGATTTAAACCTGCCCTGGTTTTTCTTTGATTATCTTATCATCACATTATGATTTATACTTGCTGTGCTTTTTCTTTGCTCATCTTATCTTTACACTATCATTTATATCTGTCCGCGCCACTCACTTTGTAAACCGGAAAATCTGGATTTTCACTTATTTATCTTTAAAATAGTTTTACAAAATTAATATCAATTGACAGATCTTGTTTAGTCGTAACTTTTGGTGTATATCATATGTTTCTACCAAGAAGCATTCGTATTTTATAGGGAAAAATCATTTTAGATAGGGCGTTTTCTATGTTAATTTTGACGTGACGTCGCCGATGTTTAACATTGAGTCTATGGGAAACTTGGCAACGTCACGTCAAAATTTAACATGGAAATCGCCCTATCTAAAATTGATTTTTTTCTATGAAATATGAATGCTTTTTCATACAAACATATAGCATACACCAAAAGTTACGACTAAACAAGATCTATTGAATGATTTTGCATTTTTGAAATTATTCTGAAGATGAAAAATGGAAAATCCAGATTTTCCGGTTTCCAGAGTGGATGGCGCGGACAGTAATATGTTTTTTCCTTGCTTATCTTATCATTACACTATGATTTAAACCTGCTGTGCTTTTTCTTTGCTTATCTTATCATTACACTATGATTTAAACCTGCTGTGCTTTTTCTTTGCTTATCTCATCATTACACTGTCATTTAGAAACTGTTTTACAAGTTACAGTCTGAGTCACTAAAGTCTATCTTGATACATATATTAAGATTCATTACTAAGAGCGGGTATATCAATTTTCTTTTTGAAGGACATATCTCAACAGTCAATCAGAGGATAAATAAGCTTAAGTTATTCAGTATTTATGTATATCTCATGTTTTCCAAGAAACAAGGCTGAACAGAAACACATACTATTTTTATCTCTTTTTCTGAGGTTTGAATCTGAAGTTTGAAGTTGAGGGACCAAAATCAGGGAAGTACATGTATTGGAGAACAACACTTATATTTGACATTGTCAGTTTATAGTAAATTGATAAGAAAGATGAAAACAAAATGTAAATATACTAATATGTATATAGTTATTTCTTTATTACTAAAACTGCCAAAAAATCAAACATAGCAAAATAAATAAGACTATTTCTACTATAGTATATCTGTATCGTGGGAAAGCACTGTAGAATGAAATAATAACAAAAAGCACTGTAGAATGAAATAATAACAAAAAGCACTGTAGAATGAAATAATAACAAAAAGCACTGTAGAATGAAATAATAACAAAAACACACTTTCTCCACATATTTCGTGCCTTGGCCTCTATTAGGTAAGTGGAAACAAATACAATGAAGAAATCTATGTGAAATCCATTACTGCCGGTTACATGGCTCAGTGTAATGCTGTTTTCTTGCATATTTGTTCACTATGACATTAGGCCTTATACTTTGTTTAAATTTACACTGGGCCATGTAAATGGCAGTAATTATATATTTGTTTCCACTTTATAAGACCATGGGGCTGAAAATTTGTGGAGTAAGAGTGTTTTTGTAATTGTTTTATACTAAATTCTCCTTGAAGGACTCATTACAATATTTGGACTGTAAACGAGTTGTGATGATAAAGTTTTCAAGATAGTTCAACAAATGTTACCATTGACAAAATGTAAAATGACAGTAAGATTTCGGGTAACTCAAATGAATAATCCTAAAAATCTAGTGAGTAAAAACTGAAATAGATATAGATCCAGCAGATGCATTTTATAAATGTAAGAGATATTATTCTAGGTTTAACTCTGGTGCATGCAGGGAATAAGAGCATGAATGGGATTTATAAACATCATACATATGTTATACAGGGAGGGGGTGCTGGCACAATTCTATTTATATTTAATTAGTTTCTTATCTGGTTTAAAGTAATTATCAACAGATTGCTGATATCTGACATGCAACATCAATATAGCCAGCTCATGTTTTATATGTATTGACGTAAAAAATGAAATACTTTCATGATTTTTTTTATCTATTTATAGTATTAAGACATAGTGTAAAATGCCTTATGACCTTTACCTTTGACCTTTTGATCCAAAAGCAATAGGGCACAACCTTGGCTCATGGGGAGTATGTGTGCGTGGTTTCATTACTATTCCTAAATAGTTGTAAGAGTTAGAGTGTGGAAACTAATAACTGTCTGGAAACCATTTTCACTTTGACCTTGACCTTTGATCTTTAGATCTCAAAATCAAAAGGGCACACCCTCTGTTCACGGGGAGATTGTGTGTGATGTTTCATAACAGAATGTCGAATGTAAATTCAGTTACAGCCTTTGAAACCATTTTCACTCATCAAAGCTTTATAACCGTGACCATTGACTTTTTGATCCTAAAAGCACTCTCGTCTCATGGGGAGTATGTATGTAAAGTTTCATAACAACAACTGGAATGTAAATTCAGTTATAGTCACAAAACCATATTCACTCATCAAGACCTTATGACCTTGAATTTTGATCCCAAAATCAATAGGGCACATCCTTGGCTAGTTGGGAGTGTGTGAAGTTTCTTAACAATACCTGAAATGTAAATACAGTTATAGTCTGGAAACCAAATTCAATTATCAAGGCCTTACGACCTAGCCCTTTGGATCCCTAAATCAATAGGACACATCCATGATTAATGGGGAGTATGTGTATTAAGTTTCATAGCAATAGGTAGAATGTAAATCCAGTTGTAGCTCAGAAACCATTTTCACTCATCAATGACCTTGAGCTTTGACCTTTTGATCCTGAAATCAATAGGAAACATCCTCGGGCTAATGGGTAGTACATGTGCGAAGTTTTGTTACTATACCTAAATGGTTGTAAGAGTTAGAGTCTGGAAATTAATTGCTGAAGCCCTCTGCCTGCCACCCATTGCCCATCCCACATCAACTTGGCTGAAAATGGTGCTATATTGTCACTGTGGCACATATAACAATATGCCATTAGACATTCAGCAGGAATTAGAATAGAATTTATTTCAGGTGCCTGGGAGAAATAAGCATCTATCCACAGCTATTATGAATGCCACTGGCAATAGAAAATACTAAAAAAAATGCTGCTACAACTATCAGCTGTGGCGTGTTAAGCTTTGAAAATAAAACTGTAAAAATGGGTAAAATATCCTATCACAAAGGATGAACCTATCAAAGCTTTACAAATCTATAAGCACACACACATCTATATTTTACTGGAATCAGTAATATTATATATAAAAGGGTAAAATCAGACTAACATTCATTGGTGCTGTAAAAAGTAACAGGTACGATGAGGTTGGGAATTCATATATCAATACAATAATTCTTTTATACGTTAGTACATATTAATCTTTGAAGAAAGCAGGGAAAAGTTTCAACAAAATTTTTGATCTAATTTCTGCAAAATGTTTTATTGTTTTCTTTTTTTTAACAATAAAATTCATTGAAAAAGATCTCTTTTTATGTTGAAAGATAACTTTCTTTTTTGACTTTTTTTTTCATAGATAAAGTGATAAACATATGACTTGAATGAAATTTAATCTCACTCACTATGAATTCCTCACCACATTGTTCTTTCAACTTAAACTTAGTCAATAAAAATGACAACAATAAATCATTACCCATGGCAATTGCTTCTGCAATTGAAAAAGAATAATAGGTAATTATATAAAGTTAAGATGTCTCAGAAGCACAGATATTTCAAAGATTATCAATCTTCACATTTAGTTAAGTGCAAAATAATAATGATGCTCTAAGGTTAGAGAGACAGTACATGAAATAGCAACTAAAGAAATGACCATTATACTTTCAGACTACATATTAACATGTTAAGCCTAAGTATAAATATATTTTTTATCTTGATTGAATACCATACCTGCATGTTTCACCACTTCCTTAAGGAAGGTGACAGCTTCTTTTGGCTTCTCCAATATCTTATAGAATGTTCCCATGGTGGCCATAGCAAGAAGAAGGAAATTACTGTTATCTGGTTGACATAGCTTCATGTATAACACACTCTTCTTCAAGTATTCTTCAGCAAACTGAATCCTACAATGTGAAGAAATATTGGGCGCTGTGATGGTTTATCAATAACTTTGAAATTTAACAAGAAGTGTCAGTGGATGCCCCCCGGACAAAGGGCATTGTTCACAGTCCTGGGAACAATGTAACGAAGTTTGGAGTCAACAAAAAGGTACTGTCACAGAGATTACATATGAGAAATATTAATATTGAAATCCAATCCTTATATGTTAAAAAATTGTAGGCACAAACAAACAAACTAAGAGGCAAATAAGACAGATACACAGAACCAATTTAGCTTTAAGTATTGCAAATATTTGATAATGAGAAACAAACTATATATATGTATATATATATGTATAATTGGCCTTCAACAACTGTGAACACTGAGTAATGATAATAACCAAAACAAACTGTGCTTAAAGCTTTCATTGACAATTAATACTCGCAAGACATGTATTCTCTATAATCACTTGGGTTTTTTTTGTCACTTGCTTTCAATTTTGAATCAAATTATGTATTTCTTTAAATGATTTGAGAGTATGAGTGTTGTTTGTAATTGAATTAAACTAGTGTAATGTAATGACCTCCCTATCTGTTTTTTGGATGAGACAGTAACAAGAGCAATGCCTAGTGTGGCATAATATGCCCCTCGCTTAGTTTGAAGGAATGAAGTTTGAAAGTATGAAAACGTTCCCATTTGTCTATTATTCAGGACCTCAAGATGACACATGCTTTGGCCCTGGGCATCAACCCTGTGAAATAGTATGGAAATCCATGAAGGCAGTAAGAAATTGTGACAAAGAGAAGAATATTAATTTAACTCCCTCCTCCTTTTTTTTCTTTTTAATAATGTCAAAAGTGTGAAAGTACAGAATAAAGAAAAACCAGTGATATATATTAAAGTACATAAATAACTCTAGCCCCAATTGAAATTTGAAAGAGTAATAGGAGTGAGAAATGAATTTTTTAAAAGTTCACAATAAAACAAAAAAAAAAAAAGAAAAAAAAAAGACCCATAAACCTATATCGACAAAGGGGATATTTTCAAAATTGATACGCATCTTCTTCTATTTAATCAAAGTATTCTAGTAGTTTTATTAAAGTCTATTCACGATTACTAATTAAAGTTATTGTGCCCCATAGAAACAGCCATTATTCTATCTATGATTTAAAAAAAAGTATCATAACTCTGTAACAACAAGACAGATTTTTTTTTTCAAATACGAAAGGGCCGGCTCTTCTTCTACATTATTTAAGCATTCTATATAAGTTTCTAAAAAACCACTAACGTTTACTAAGGCTATTGTGTCCCAAAGAAACTGCATTATCTTATTAATGTCAAAAATCAAAGTCCCTCAACTTGGCAACAACAAGGTGGATTTTTTTTTCAAATTCAAAAGGGCTCTTCCTCTATGTTATTTAAGCTTCCTGTATAAGTTTCATGAAAAACCACTGATATTTACTAAAGTTATTGCATTCCATAGCAGATGGACAGACAGACAGACATCGCCATGCCATTATACATCCTGTGTCAGGTATATTTGCATAAAAAAAGATCCTTCACTGCCTCAGGTCAGCTTGTTGAATTATAGTTAAACCATGTGATGAATGGATAATTAACATTTACAGCTACCACAATGATCCCTTTTCCTCTTCCAGATTTCATTACCAATACGGAGTATCGCAACTACTAAAATCAGTCACGGTTTGCATTTAGTTACCTACCAAATCCATTGTTCTCAATGTGGGCACTTTTATGTGGGCAACTTAAGTCATAATTATATGACGTCATAACTATCACAAAGTGCGGGTGTATATTGACGTCATTGTAGTTGCGATATTCCGTATTGAGACTCAAAACATTATCAGTGTGAAGTATGGGCCATATCAAAAATGCAGAAGGATTCAACCATGATCCAGATTAGCTCTGTACTAGCTTCATTATTATCTCAACCTCCTAGATATGACTTTAGGTCAAGTTCATGATATATATCCCAAGTAAAGAACAGAAGTGCAATGTCAAAACTTCCAGCATCACTTGTCTACAAATTAAGCTGCTGCAAAATCAGTCAATTTAGTAACTTGGCGCTGTTTATTTGAAATTGTCAGATTATGTACATCTTCAGGTTATGATTATGTCACTGTAAATCTCAAGGTCAACTAAAACGATTATGTGAAATACCATTACATTGTATATATTTCAATGATCTAAGTAATAATGACATGAAATTAATACCAATATAAAAGAATAAAAATTTGTCATTAAAGAACATTGACAAATATACTAGCGGAAAAAAGAAACTGCATGTCTATACTTAAAAGTGAAATGAAAATATAAAAAGTATTCTTTGATCACTCTTTATTATGAAAGGCATAGTTTAATCACAGGGCTTTCGGCTCGTTGTTTCCCCCCTCTCAATTATACCAATGTCATTATATTGGTATAATTGGGGGAGGGAGGGAGGCAACGAGCCAAAAGCCCTGTGGTTTAATATAGATCTACTAAACACGTGTTTGAGTGCTCAGTTTGTTAAATATCACATCTGATTTGCCTTGATGGCTACAACACACTTTTCTGGAGTTTCAAGTCTAAGTGACACACTGATAAGAATTTCTTTCCTTCAATGAGAGTATTCAATGTACTGAAACAGAAAAAAAATTGGTTTTTGGAATAGAATTTTGATTGAGAGAGATTGCCTGGCATAATTGAAAATGACTGTTTGCATGCTATTGGAATGCTTGAAGCTGGGATGTCTCAAAGCAATGTGGCAAGGCAGTTAAAAGTTTAAATTAATACTGTAAATGCTTTATGGAGATGATATCAGCAAAGTGGCACAGTTCAGGACTGCCAACAATCAGAACACCCGCGTGTGACATCACATCGGCAAGACACATATATACTGATGTCACATTTGCATAATTGATTCCAATTAGCTTCTTTGATCACTAGAAGCATTCCTGGGTATTGACAGGTAAGTCCTTGTACTGTAAGGAACAGTTTGTGAGAGACCAACATCCGTCCTTGATGTCCTACTATCGGTCCTGTTCTGCTCTGACCTCACTATGTTGCAAGGTTAGCGTGGCGTAGGAGTTAGCGTGGCGTAGGAGGCACTGTCGTTTTAATAACGGAGACTGGGCGGAAGTTCTGTTTATGGACACATTAAGGTTTCATCTCGACAGCAGTGACAGTCATGTTCAGCTTACTGCTGGGCCAAGAACATTACAATGACACCTGTGTTATTCATCGCTGCCAGCGGAAGGAGCGTTATGGTCTGGGGTGGAATTACAACACATTGAAGGACCCCTTTAGTGATAGTGGAGGGCAGTTTAACCGGCCTACGCTTCTGCATATCATTTCATTTATTCACAACAAATAGCATAATAACATTCTGATACAGGACAATGCACAACCGCACACTGCATGTGTTGTTAGTGATTATCTTTAGGAGCAAACCATGAATGTGCTACCCTGGCCTGCGATGTCACCAGATTTATTGACAATAGAACATGAATGTGCTACCCTGGCCTGCGATGTCACCAGATTTATTGTCCATAGAACCTGGCCTGCGATGTCACCAGATTTATTGCCCATAGAACATGAATGTGGTACTCTGGCCTGCGATGTCACCAGATTTTTTGCTCATAGAACATGAATGTGGTACCCCTGGCCTGCGATGTCACCAGATTTTTTGCCCATAGAACATGAATGTGGTACCCTGGCCTGCGATGTCACCAGATTTATTGTTCATAGAACCTGGCTGTGATGTCACCAGATTTATTGCCCATAGAACATGAATGTGCTACCCCTGGCCTGCAATGTCACCAGATTTTTTGCCAATAGAACATGAATGTGGTACCCTGGCCTGCGATGTCACCAGATTTATTGCCCATAGAACATGAATGTGGTACCCTGGCCTGCGATGTCACCAGATTTATTGCCCATAGAACATGAATGTGGTACCCTGGCCTGCGATGTCACCAGATTTACTGCCCATAGAACATGAATGTGGTACCCTGGCCTGTGATGTCACCAGACTTATTGTACATGAATGTGCTACCCTGGCCTGTGATGTCACCAGATTTATTGCCCATAGAATGCGTCTGGGATGAAATGGAACAATGTCTTTGTCAAGAGCCAAATTCCCTGCTATGTTGGATGCTTGGCATTAGTGGTTGTTCCTATCAACCATAATGGACATAATTCCTGATTTCATGTTTGAAAGACAATGCATTATATCAAATTATGATATACAGTGTAATCTGTCTATTCCGAATTGCAGTGGGACCAACGGAAATGTTCAGAATAGACAAAGTTTGGATTGTAGAATATATTTGTTGGAGCATTGTTATTCATCAATAAGACTTATCTTTTGTCTGAGCAAAAGATCTTTCCTGGCTCTTTTCGGCGAAGGAGCACATGCATCAAGGGTAGAACATGATTGTTTTTGTGGCGTGGACATCATTATTATCCAAGTCTAAGTTTAACACACTGTACACCTATCTGTACAAATATAATGTCGCAATTACTTTTACCTGACTACAACTTATTAAATATTACACACAGGTACCTGGTAGACAAACACAAACAAACCAATTATCTCTTTGAATGGCCATTGATAAACCTTTCTTAGCTTGAGGCTCAGCTTGGATAAACAAATATGAATCAGAATAATCAAAGTTTAATTAAGTATTAAGTAGATTATGGGACAGAATTTATGTTCTGAATTCGTATTGCATAGAATACGGAATACACAAATTATTTTCGTATATAATTAATAGGGAAATTATTGGGACCATAGAATATCATCGGAATAGACAGAATATCGGAATACTCAAGATTTGGAATACACAGATTATACTAGCTGTACATGATGCAACATAATATTTTGTACATGTATATAAATCTATATCTGAAATTAATAAACTACACAGTTTCTTTTTTCTGCTAGTGTAATTAATGGTAAATTAAACATTTTTATTTTATTACAATTATGCTGAAAATATTAAATTGGAAAAAAATCATCATCAACATTACAGAAATGCATGATTTAATAGTTTTAACAACATTGATGAAGGAAAGCAATTAATTAGATAGAATAAAGATAGAGTTATGGGGATAGATTTCTGAGATAAACATCTTGTATTGTCAGGAATTTGTTACAAAGCACTCTTCATCATAATAATATTATTCAGTAACATAACCCACACTTCGATAAATTTAGAAAATGAATGCAACAACCGTCTCTCTGGGTTAATGTATATCAGAAATACCACAAGTATATATTTTATCCTATCCACACTTCATTCGTATATCTATATAACTACATAAATTGTTATATCAAAGGATCATGGTTTGGACAATGCAGGATTATTCAGAACACCAGTCAACGTTATACTTACGGAAGTTTTCTTAGACCAATAGCAGCATGACTATAGTAATATACAAATTTACTTGTATTTCTGAACAGTACTATTCACAAGACTTACATTTTACATCAACAAAATGTATGTATATACAGAAAGAATTAAAAATTCAAATATATATTATTCTTGCTTTCATGTAAATGTAGATATGATTAAACATGCAAATGATATGTAAATACCTCGATTTCACTTATTCAAGGAAACTGGTTTCTGTTTTTAAAGATGTGTATTGAGACTTACAAATTTGGACTAACCTAGAAACTGCATAAGATGGTATCACTGAAGTGCAAAGCTTGATCAAATTTCTCAAGAGTAAAGTGAAGTGGACCTATACTGTTAGTCAAATAATGAAAATCACCCAAGTGGGTCACAATGACCTACTACTGCCTGAAATCAAAACTGCTCAATAAAAGCCTTCCTATATGCAATGTATAAAGGCTGTAACGATAATCCCTGTTGAAAGTTTGCTTAAATCTGATCATGATGTTGTATGCAATCAGATCACTAAAGCAGTGATCATATGTAATGACTCAATCCTCAATGTTTCCATCTCCATATTCTAGAATGATTTAGATACCAATGATGATTGATTATAATGAATTTGTCATTCCCATAAAATGACTGTATTACACATACTGTATTACACATACTTGTCAATTTTGGAGTAGATTTGTCCAAGTAAGGAGCACATTTGGGCCGTCCTGAGACTGATCTCTCCATACCGTGAGGATACCACATCAAGTGCCTCTTTGCCTTCTGCTTCTGCTAGACGTAGAGCTGCTTCCTGCATATCCTTAGAGGAATGAATGGCTTTCCATTGAAGGGAGGATGCTGAAAGAAGTAGAGAATTTAAGTTTGATATTATGAAAAATGTTTAAATTTGTAGCTGAATAGTTGCTAGCATTGATAAATCTCCATGGAACCTTATACAGTTTAAAAGAGATATCAAATCCTGAAAAAGCACCATTGACCATTTAATAACTTCATTGTTACGATTGGAGAGCAACTAGTGACTCTTGAGGATAATTACAAATCTTTACAATATCGACTGTAGCATGGTACATGGAGAAGTGTTAGCAAACTGGTTATATGCTTAGCAAACTGGTCAAGTGGTTATCAGATGTGATTATCAACAAGCAGACATACTTGTTCCTGTTTGTTATTTACACCTAAATAAGACAGTTTATCAAACATTGTGACAAGTCAAGGATCAATATTTGACTCAATACTGACATCTACTAAAGTGCTAAAAATCTGGACTTGGCACAACTATCAATATTTTTTCTGAACCAAATACACACTGCAGTGTTATATACAAACCACATCTAATACAACAATTTCAAGATAAACATTAATTAAGAAATGAATCCTATATGTTTTTGGTTGATTGAGGTATCAACCTAAAATTTGGACGGAAAACTGCATCAGCTTATTTATGAAAACAAAAATTTAATAAGTGTCCAATGTCCAATAAACATAATTTATTATGGTACTACATTACTTTTTATATCTCTGATACATGTGACTTGATCGCGTAGTAATACAATAACAAGGTAAACAACATTTTGAAGTCAATAATGGCGGCTAACATGAAATTCAAAAATTTGATCCTAGTGTCTATTGAAAAGATTAGAAGTGAAAAAGAGTGAATAATTATTAAAAACGCGACTGCATATCAGGACGACAATCTGTTACTTAAGGTATTTATATTTTAAATGCTATTAGTATTATTAAAAATGCAATGTATATTGACTGGTGCATGTGAGCGTCACAAGGTGGAAAGTGTAGGCTCAAAGAATTTGATCGGAGGCAGCACATGCTCTGGTGCCCGTTCTGTTTCCCCAGTCGGGTATGATACCGTAGAAATTTTAGTTATCAACTTCCATTGTCAAACAACAGCTAGTAGCAGACGACTACTGTTTTTATTTTGTACTTGACTGCATCATGCATGCATTTCTAAACAGCATTGTACTGTAGCTTAATTGATAGACCTAGTTATATTTTACTTTTTCATTGAATAAGAGTAAGAAATTATATTTTATATTTAATACTTTCTGAAGTGAAGTGCGATTTCTTTTGTACTTTGCATTCCTAATATATAACGAAACAATTTTATGCACATGGGAATCATGGTTCCATAAATAAAACAGGGTTTCGCATTCCAGAGGAAAGTAGCGCCGTTAATTGTGACATTATCTGCACTCAAAATTTTGTTGATGCAGAAATGAACTAAATTTTTTAACCAATCAGATTCGCCGCAAAACCATGAACACAAAGAAAATTAAATGATTTAAGAAATGACGGTAATATTTTTTCTGTCCACAGATATATAGAAATAAAAAACAGATGAACAAACTGTATACTACATGAAGTGGATTACACTTAGAACTTTTATGCATCAGTTTTTATGTCAACACCTCCACATTCACATAAAAGGTAATTTCCTTATAACTTAATCATGCCGAACTGATTAAATTTTGCATTCTATTTCAAAATGTGGAACTTCAAACGGACTTTTCACTAATGTATTACAAGAGCTGACTAGATTTTCAGTACTGACGACATGATGTCATAATGATATCAGCTTTTAATAAATATTGTAGTTTAATGTACTACACATCCTCGAGGACATTAATGACAATGACATTAATGACAACATCAATATCCATAATTTGATAATATATTCTGGGCATTTTTGCCATTTGCCATTATTTGTTTGTTTCAAGTACCTATAAAACTTCTCATACAACTATTATTCTTTATAAAACCATGCTTTCCAGACTCTGTGAAACCATATTAGTCACAAGATGATTACATAACAATTTTACATTACGTCTGATACAGACTGAAAATTTTTATGTACAGTTGAATAGGGGTTATACACAAAAAATGATAAAAATCAAATTATTAGTTTTCACTGTAAATTTAGAGATAATGAATATAAAAATTTAATATATCTGAGAATCTTGAAAATCAAAATTCTTAAAAACTCTTTATTGAACTAACCAGATGTGTGAAGGAAGAGATACATCATTGGATGTTGGGCTGGCAACAATCCTCTGGCCATCTTAAGAGCTTCTGTAGCGTGGTAATGGTACTGTTGATCCTCAAAGTTCTGTAGTACCAGCAGGGCTTTACATACAGCTCGGTGAGCTAGAGCAACTTGTATCACATTACAGCCAAAAGTCAATTTTGCAGTCTCTAAGGTGTACTGTAAAAACATGATTCTTCTGACAGAATCTACTATCTGAAGCATTACACTATACTTTCACTTTTTCAATCTAAATATCATATACAAAACTGATTTTGAAAAACTGTGTTAGAGAAATGCATGTACATTTCTTTGAGGTCAATGAATGAAATTAATGACAAGAATTATCATAGAGAGGAATGGGGAACTCTGTTTGTATATATAAGGGTGTCTTTAAACAGATATTTCAATAAAGTCAACAATAAAAAGAACATGATAACACTCTACATAAAATGTATAATGCTACCTAGCAAATCTAAAGACAAATGAACATTATTAACAAACACAATCTGCACCAAAACGCTTCTAATTGCAATATAAGTTTATACAAATATCAATCACAGTTTATGTTTTTAGACAACATGTACATATATACCTTGGCAATATCTAGGGTTGTTTGGTCTTGCTTAAATTCTGTTGAGAAATGGCAGAAATGTAGCAAGGCTTTGACATACAATGGATGACGAGTTCCAAAATGATACCTGAAAGTGTTGTAATTTTTTTCTATTATGATACATATAATGATATGTTATTCAATTTGTATTCATATAAAGAGTCATTACAGGGATTGTCATAATCAAGATACATATCAAGATAAAATTTCACTGCACATTGGTACATTCAGATTATATTTTTAGGTGTCTTACAAAAAAATTCTTCATGAGATTTAAGAAAATTTTCTGATTTAAATCTCCAATAGATCTATATTCAATCTGTAATTTTTTTTTAAATTTTAGTGACAGATTTAGATTAGGAAACTTTCTCATATTCTCATACAATAAACGTAGCATGGATTTAATATCTTTGTCATATTCCAAAATAAATAGAACTATAATAAAAAGAAACAAAGCATATTTATAGCAAACCACAATTTAACAATTGTACTGAACAGCAATAATGTAAAAATGGATGGACAGATCAACAGTCACAGAAAGATGGACAAATGCAACAGCCAAATATTGTACTCTCTTATGTCTTTTTGACCACTGCATAAAAGCCTGAATGTATGATATAGGGATAATGTGCTCAATGTGAAAAACAAATTTTTTATTCAAATTAAGGATTAAATTTCACTTTCCTTTTTGCTTTGTGTAACACATGTGTAAAACATTCATGTTAATAATATAATTATTATTCTAAAGATTTTTATCCAAACGATAAGAGTCTAGAGCTTTTCTCCTGACATTTCTTTACAGTATATGGCATCACAACTACTTAATTTTAAGTAAATGTGATTATCTCCTCTTTCAAAAAATTGTAATGGAATGAGAGTTGTCTTTCTTGTATATTTACTTTGCTTGTTGAACAGCTTGGATTGCTAATGTTTCTGCCTTTTTAACTAGCCATTTACTAGAATATGTCATTACTGCGGCACACAGGGAATTGACTATGTTAGCTGGAGAATCTACCTTTGCCGACTGAAAAAAAATTGTATCCATATTACTATTTTGGCTTCAAAACTGTAATAGTTTTTTAAATAAATTTATATCAATATAATATGCTGTATCAGAACATATCCATAGTGTGATAAAACAAAATGAAGACTAATAAAACAGAGAACTGTACCACTGACTTGTAAAGGCAAATATAGTTCTGAATTCCTACCCTTAATACTTTCTGTATCCATCCAAATGAAGCTTTGATTGCGCCATATTCTAACATCAAGTGAGCCATCTCAATGTAGAACTCTGTCTTATCTATTAGATCCTGACCAAATGACATCATCTCTATTTTCCAAACCACTTCATTAGCTAGATGGTATGCACTTTGTACTTTCATAAACTCATAGTTCAGGTTACGGAAATGCATGAGTTTTACAAATCCTTTGAATTTCGCCATCCAAATATCCATGTTATCAGACTGATTTAAAACTATCAATAGCACGGTCATAATGAGCTCTGCTTGTGTGAAATATCCATACTCTCCAAGGAAGTCAATGAGACAGAAGCCTATTTGAATAGCTTGCTTGGTATTTTCTGAGGATCCCTTGGATGGTTCCATGTTGGACATGACTGATGCATATGAATCAACTATATCAAGGAGCAGATTCACCTCTTGGGCCTCCAACTGCCTTAGATATTTGAAATAGAAGTGGTAATTGTTTGGGTCAAACAAAATTTCATGTACAATTTCACACATACAAAGTTCAAAGCCAAGTGGTAATTGCTTTCTTCGTGAGAGGACTGCAATTAATTCCAGTTTCTTGATTTTTTCTAATGCTAGATATTCACATGAAAGCTGTGACTTGTCCTCGGCAGTGTTGGTTTCTTGAAGCTTCCTAAAATGACTTTCTGGTACCTAAAAAAATAAATACATGAATTTCCTCAGTATCAAGTTTAATAGTTGAAATTTTTTGCAATATTTCTAACATGCATATTATAATAATACATAAATATTCCCCATTTGATGTACTATATACTCATATTTTTGAGACCCTTAAGCTTTGCTAACATTTGTTCAGAAATCAAAAGAAAAAAGGACATGGTTTACTTATCCTTTAATCATCTTGGGTAAAGCTTGTGTTCCGAATTAATTGGTTCAAATCTCCGCAATTTCTTAGATTAACTATTTTGTATCTTTAAGCCAATTTGTCCCATCTTCGTGACATCATAAAGATGCTACATGATATGTTTCATTATTCCTCATACTTTCATAGGGACAAAGATACCAAGAAACATACATGTATATCTTTTAGCAAAATTCATTTTTGAGAAAATCATAAGGCAACTGAACATAGTGTTAATTATGAACATGGTTCCTTTTCTTTTCATTAACATTGTGGTCAAAGATGAAAGACAATTTTAATTGTGAATACCTTTATCAATGATTTGTAGTTATCAGGAGTTGGGACCCACTGCTGGAAAAAACCTTTGACAAGCGTCATGGAATCACTGCCTTGATGGCTCCATACAATCATCTTATCTTCCCTTTCTGGTACTGTGTCCCTAGCTCCTTTCTCTTCTAGATCATCTAGTGGCTGTTTTTTTCTTTCTTCATTCATTTTAAGAACATTCTGAGTGCCTTTCTTTGCCTTGTCATCTTTTCCAATCTCGGGTAGTGCATTATAATGAGGAAGCTTCATAGAAGAGTTACAGGAAGAAGTAGTGAATTTTGAAGTTTGAGAGGTTGGTCTGTGAATTACTGTATTATCCAGGAATTCTACTAGAGATCTGTACCTTTTCTTTACTTCAGAGTTGGCTCCTTCTGGATTCAACAGTGATTCTCTGAAGATTTTATACCAGTCTGGTACATATGTTTTTGTAGTTATAGCATCAATTAATCTTCTAGCCTTGTCAGCATGTGTTGATCCTAAATCTACTTTTCTCTTATCATCTTCTGAGATAACACCACATTCCATAAGGTGTAGGAGAATGTGTTCTATTCTCAACTCTTGAACCAAGGCAATCCGATTGATTCGTAATCTCATTACATTTTGCCTGTCTATTCCAGACATACCCATGGCATCAGACATGTTGATATTCTGAATAAAACGATAATAATTACATTTTAATTGCACTACCAGCTAGTATGTGTGATAATCATACAATATACTTAAAACGTATGTCATACATGACAAATAAAGGATAATCCTATTAATATGTTAATAACAATGGTTCTCTTTTGCAGTAAAATAGCTGAAATAAAAGAAAGATTCACTTTTATTTACTATTTTTATCTCTGTTATGCAACATAACTTTCAAAAATGTTTTTCATTATGAACACTCTTGTCTATTAAAGGAGTCTAAGTACTTTATGTACTAGTCATCAAACATTCACCCAACATTACAAAGCATCTGGGTCTGGCGCCATAAACTTGCAAAATAATTAAGTCAATTATTTCATTTGAATTTATTCCATTAATAAATGTTCAAATAAATTGTCGTGCAGAATGGTTTAATTCTATCTATCAGTAGAATAAAACACAATAAAATCCAAATCCCAGTTATTTATTCATTGTTGAACAGAAGAATATGAAATTATGACTTAAGTAATTTCTCAGTTTATGGCGCCGAACCCTGGTGAAGTTTGAGCATTTTGATTACTTAGAAAGTTATGGCAATATCCTTTTTTTGCCTTTTCTTCCTTTCCTTTAATTACTTTTTCTACCCTCCTCTTTCTCCCACCTTTATTAATATTGAAACCTTAAAATCATATAATGGGTAAAAAGTGGGTGATTTTCATAATACAGAATTATTTTGAATTTATGACAATATCTGACATCAAAACCAATGTTTTGTATTACAATTCTAAGGAAATATCACTTTTGCGCCTTAATTTTTCATAATGGTTATTGACTATATCATATACTTATCAAAAGGAAAGATAACTATTTATTACACTGATTGAATGATTATTGTTTTGCGTCACTTCATGATTATTTCACATATATGTGATGGCATCTGCCTGATGCATTGCATTGATATTTACACTTTTGTCGCCCAAGTGTAATAATTAAGCATATAATTACAATGTAAAGACACCATTCTAAACATAATCTAATACAAAATGTATATTGAGGAAATGCCTTAATATAAAATATAAATTATAAAATGATAAAACATTGTATCCATTCTGATTAAGTAATTGATTTTTCATGGGTATTAATTGATATTTATCAAGCAATCCTCCATTCAACCCACAGTTTGCATTCACATTAAACATGTATAACCTGTCATAAAACCACTTGGCAGTACACCATAAGGCTAATTTATTAAAAGATTGAGTTATTACTGTTTTATATCCCTCCACAATTGTCCCGGCCGGCCGGCCTTCAATTTATGCTTGAAAAAGCATCCGAATTAGCAGTGTGGAATCTTTTATATGCCAAGCCTTAAAAATATTGTGCCATGCATCCAGACCTCAGTTTGAACTGTTTACATATATTCTCTGAAAGACACTAGAACATTGGTGTGCCTATGGCAGGAGTCAAAACCTGAACCTTTACAAACTGAGCACCTAGCTCAGCCACTGAGCTACAATAAAGTAAAGTTTAAAGTAAAGTAAGTTTTATCTGTGATAGATGCTGGATGCCCAGATAGCTCAATGGTCAAAGCATCCGCCTTGATAGCAGAATTTGTTCTGAGTTTTTTCCAAGGTCTGGAAAACATGCAGTCTGGCAGGGGCAGCAAAGTGTGACAAATGCCGGTGTAACGGTTTCAAAGTTCCCCCATGCTGAAAGTTCCCTTTGTCGCACATACGCATGCGTCAATATTAGAATCCCTCAAATTTAACACAATTATATCCTAACAGCCAGATCCAGTACAATTATAAGAATTAATCTTTATTCTTTCATATTTCACGTGGACCAAGGAACTTTCACCACGAGGAAACTTTCACCATGCATATAACACAGACTGAAAGTTTCCTACCGATACGCGCATGCGCAAAACATCAAAAGGGAACTTTCAGCACGGGGGAACTTTGAAACTGTTACACCGGTATCAGCTCAGATAGCTCAATTGCGAGAACATCTTGCTTGATAGTGGAGGGTTCTGGGTTCGATTCCTGGGTTCGGCCACAACCCTGCCTGTTTCATTTTTAATGTCACTGACATATGACTCCGATTTAAAATATAAAGAAAAAGCTCACCGATATACATATTCTTTGTTAAATAATTTATACAGTAACTAGTTCAGCCTTTTCACACCCAGTCCTTAATGTTTTATCACTGGACAATATCATAGCAGAAAACAGTATTTAGGACAATTTGGACATGGTTCCCAAATCGTTACAAATGATGATTGATAGCAAATCGAACGAAAAGTTTTCTGTTTATTACAAACAGCAAGAATTTGGAGGGTTTTCTTATGATCTAATTGAGATAAAAACTATTTTCAGTTCGTTTTTTGATACACTTTAAAGCAGAAATTGAAACTTAACTTGAAATGTGATGATAATTTTACACTTCAATATAAAACTGTTGAAATTTGCTAGGGCTTAGGCTACTTTCAATTTCTGCTACGGCCATAGCAACGAAAATAAAGCGGTGAACTATCGCGTAAAACAGCTTCTGTGAGCATTTCATATACATGTAACATTTACGAAAATTATCATACCCTTTGGTCTTTATCGTTCAGTACATTCTCAATAAAAACACCACAAAATATAACAACGAATTCAGATCTTATCGGACTAGCTACAATCCACAAGTAAACATTCTCCACTCGGAACTCCTCGTGTTTCATTGAAGAAGTCAGAATTAGTTCATCACGCACCTGCAGACGGTCGAAGGGACGTAATACACTTCCAATGATGTTGAAACGGTGTATGACTGTATGCATATATGTGTCTTGTTTGAGTAGTTACATGGATGCATTTTACCCATAAATCTGAAGCATTTTTAAAGTTTGGCGTATAGATCTTTCAGGTCGAATTTGTTCTGATTCAATAAAAACACCTCATGTCAGTGATTATGCAATGGACTTCGCCGCTATTAACTGTGGTCCTAATGTTAAGGGAGGAAATACATCGCATTCCTGCAAAAATGACGTAAATAACAATGAAACATTCTTATGACGTCATAAGATTGTTAGCATTCAGCATCGTTTCTAACAAATAGTACACAATCGCTGTCTAACGGCTGATAACGAACAGCAAAACCCATTACTGAGATGAAAAGTTAATTATATAAGTTTGATAAACACTTTTTAGCTTGCCAGGACAAACTGTCTGAGGAGCTATTGTATATATCACCCCTTCGCATGATGCCCTTGTGCACAAATTAAAACCTTTAACCTGGGCTTCATGTATATCTTTTCAACCAGTATAGAGATAGGGCTTTGATACTTCACACATGCGTTCCTGTAGTCTCTTGAGATTCTTGCATGTGGCCGTTTATTATGCTGTCGTTACTGTTGCTACTCGCCAGAATCTCTTGTCGGCCCTTCTTTATGTCATTCGAGTTTTCAATTGATTTGATACTCCCTGCATTACTAAACAGTCAAAAACACAGTACAAATAAACCTTGTTTCCTAGTATTGACCAAACAGTATGTGGTGAGATGCAGAACAACAGTATGAGATTGAGATCTGGCCATATCTGAAGAGCAAACATCAGGACTCACAAGGAGTACAGTGCCAAATCCGGTTATCTTGTGCATCCGGTAATTTTGCGCAGCGCATACGTTTGTTTTACCCATATTATCCTATCGTCTATTTCATCTTTTCTAAAGATCAAAATCGTCAAATTATATATCTTTTGTGCAACATCATCTAGTGTGGTAAGTATCGACAAAGCAAATAAAATGTCCACTTGCGTTTTCTACATCTTACCACTGAACAAGCATTCCCATAATGCGTACACAGCAACAGGCTGTGACATGGCATATCTCATGAATATTATGTAGGCCTGCCCACTTTGGCCTAGTTTTCAATTTATCAATAGAAAAGGGCAATTTTCAAGTTTCATTGTTCAAGTTTTCCAATTAGATAACTGTCTGATATTGTTTAAAAGATTTTTCAAGCATCACAATACGTTGCATCTGATGATTTATTACTGTAATGACCGAAACGCTACAAATTACATATGCAATTCAAGGAAGAAAACTTCTATGGAATGCAGATAATGAAATGATTTTACATTTCGGGAGATTGATGGACTTGATAATTATTGAAATGTTGGTGTTGTATCTGTTGATTTTTTTGTAGAGTTAGAGGCTTAAAAATGTAAAGAACAAATCTAAATCATTTTATAAAATCCATTAATTACAAAAAAATTAAATGAAATAATAAAAATACACAGAGTAGGATAGGATAGGTTGAATACAGATAGAAGGAGTACGTAGTTTTAAAAAGAGAAAGTGTGTTTTGTGTAAGTAACAGTAGGTTTAATTTTACATAGGACTAGATGTTAGTCAGAAGGTCGTAGATTGGGGCCAGTGGATGATATGCGACCAACTGATACATCTGAAATATTGTTTATTTGTTGAGAACTATGTGATGATGACCTTTTCACCCTCCCAGTTTGTGATAATGATCTACAAATGATAAATTAAATTTATCATATGCAGTAGTTACACACTGTGTTACATAAACACAGAGTGAGGCCAAGTTTATGTGACTCTTTGAAGCAACCGTATTTACTTACATTTAACTTCTGTATAATATATAAACTGATTACTTTATATAACTGGAAAAAAAATGCTTCTCACCTGATTTTACCTTATTAAAATGTATATGTTCCTAATACCTAATACTACTATGTATTATCCTCTTTGCGTTCCATAGGCACTCTTTGGAAGCACTCCGTAAAATCACTGGACACATCTGCCTTTGCCAAAACAAGGGATTACACATGTTTATATGCAGGTAGCATAGGAAATACATAGAAATAAACCTTGATATTTGGTGTGAATGATTTTTAATGACGATTTTAACCACCAGAATAATAAAAATGAAATTTGCAAACCGATAAAAGTATTTAATTTAACTGGCAAACACGTAAGTGTGCAAAATCACCGGACAGCATCGTAGCATCACTACTGAAGACAGATGGACACCTTTAAACTGCTACTGAATCCAAAGCAGAAATACTCAACCAGCAATTTCATTCCATCTACACCAAGGAGAACAGCACATTGATGCCATTTTAACAAAGGTGCGAGTCCTTATTCAGCGATGCCTTCAATCCAGGTCAGTCAAGCATGAGTACACAAGTTACTTGGGAACATTGACTCTCACAAAGCAACAGGACCAAATGAAATTCAAGCCAAGCTTCTGCACGAGTATGTAGACCAAATTGCTCCAGAATTGGCCAAAGTGTTCCAGATCTCATCGGATTCAGGCACCATTCCAGTTGACTGATGATCAGCTTTACAAGAAAGGTGATAAATTAACATCAGGCCTCCAACTACAGACCTGTCTCCCTGACCCCCATCTCTAAACTATTTGAACACCTCAATTCACAGTCAGGTAATGGACTGCTTTGACCGGCACTCTATCCTTACCAACAGTCCACACGGCTTCAGATCCAAGCGTTCCTGTGAAACTCAGCTAGTCATCACTGTAGACAGTATTACCTGCACTTTAGACTAGGGAGGCCATGTTGACGTTGTTCTGCTAGACTTCTCGAAAGCATTTGACGAGGTGCCACAGAAGAGATTGCTACATGTACATAAGCTGCAGTACTACAGTATATTCAGGACAGTCAATCAGGCGTTTTTGGGGCCGAAATTTGCCCCATCTCCTGTTCATGATGTTGATCTCGAAAGTTCAGACTTCACTCAGTGATGAAAGAGTTGAGGAGTGGCTAGAGTTCAGAGAGAGACATTCATACACATATCTGTGGTTCAGATGACAGGAAAAACAGAATGTTAAAGTTTTGATGTGAATGGTTATGGAACAGACCTTTTACTTTTTTATCTTATACATGTATTTCATTCCATTGCCAGACATACTATAATTTTCATCATTTTACTCTGATGTCTTGTTGTTATTATCAACGTCATAATGAAAATCGCAGCAAAAATAGCATGTCTGGCATAAGGCCCTTTACATTATATATACTGTAGTGGGAAAATGTTTATTTAGATCTATGCAGAAAATTTAAAAAAATGATTTATTACATGTACATGTATATAACATTTAAAGAAATATATTGAAGAAAATTCCCAATTTGGCAAAACATGATGAGATTTTTCCTGATTCCACTGGCCCTGGCCTCTGTCCCAAAAAATGGTGTGACGGCACTGATATCATGAGACAACACCTTGCTATGGATTAAGGACTTCCTGAATAATAGACAACAACAAGTTCTTCTGGACGGCTATGCCTCATCTAACGCAGATACCAGTACTGGCCTGCTTGTCTTCCTCACATTCATCAACAATCTCTAATGGGAAGAAGAGTGGCAGATGTCTATCCATCAGGAGAAGTGTGTTGTCATACAGGTCTCATCAAAGCAGAAAATTATCAGTGCAGACTACAGACTACACAACCATACACTAGAAGTAGAGGACTCAAACAAGTACCTGGGAGTTACAAATAGCAGCAACTTGAAGTGGAATAAGCATATTGATGCCATCACAGTGAAAGCCATTTGGACTCTTGACTTCCTAAACACTATCTCAGAGGTTGCAGAACCTCAGAACTAAGTCATTGTAATCCAACACTGGAGTATCAGGGTCTGGAAGACTTCTATCAGCATATTCCTTGGAGGACTACCGGCCTACAATGGGCAACTCATGATCTGTCCACTTCAGCCTAGGATAAGGATAAAGGATTTTAACTTTTTAAATGTATTATATTGCCTTGTGAGGCTTTTATCTTGACTGCCACTTGAAATATAATGCTCAACTTTTGAGTACACTTCGTATTGGAAAAAGAAGTTCCTTCAGAATGCAGGTCACTGATGATATCCAGACATTTTCCTTCATGATCGTATGAAATTTTCCATCACATACCCTGTACAACACTAACAAATATCTTCGATTGCAGCCATGTTTCTATCAGGACAGAACTAGTCATGTGTGACGTGAGTAAAAATAGTTATGGTGTGTTTAAAAATTCATTTGTGATTGAACAGGAAAGTTGAATATACAAAATCATTATTGACTCAGTAGTACTATTCTTTGCACTTGCTTACTTCCATTTGTTTCATAAAAATTGTGGAATAAAACTTAAAGTAAATAAGTTTTGCTTTAATACAGTTGAATTTCCTGTACTTTGAAAACAGTATAATTATTTATACTCACATGTTAAGTTTTGAAACATGGCCGTGATTTAGGCGAGTATTTGTGTTGTTGTTTTCACCTGGACATTTATCAGTGGTTTAAGGGGTATGTGATGGAAAATTTTGCATGAACATGAATGAAAATATGTCTTGATATTATATGTGACCTTCAATCTGCAGGAAACAAGGTTTGTAGAGTGTTTTTGATCATTAGTACACAGGGGGTGTCAAAACACGAAAACCCAAATAAAGTAAAGAAGGGCTGACAAGAGATTCTGGCGAGTGGCATTAGTAAACAACAGTATAATAAACAGCCACATTCAAGAATCTCTGAAGAGATTAAGGTTCCTCATGACAAGAACTTTCATTTGATACCATGACTTTTGATCGTGTGACCTTGACTTTTGGCTCTGATCTACTGTTTAAAAAACTTTAACCTGGGATATATCTTTTCAACTAATAATGGTAGGGCTTTGATACATCACATGTTGGTTCCTCCTGACAAGAGCTTTCATTTTATATCATGACCTTTAACCTTGTTATCTTGAAATTTGACCTACTGAAAAGAGACTTTAACCTTTGCTACATCTTTTGAAGCAGTAGGGGCAGGCTTCGATATATCACACATAAGTTCCTCATGACAAAAACTTTCATTGGATACCATGACTTTTGACCTTGACTTTGACCTACTTTTTAAAAACTTTAACTTTGGCTATATCTTTTGAACAAATAGGGATAGGGCTTTGATGCTACACATAGGTTCCTCATGACAAGAGCTTTCATTTGATTTCATGACCTTTCATTTTGTGATCTTGACCTTGATCTTGAATTTACTTTTTGACCGGATTGCAAAGCAATTTCGGTCTATGAATTGGCGAAATCCGTCCGTCTGTCTGTCGGCATGGCGTCAACATTTTGTGTTTAGCTTGATTTCGTTCATATCCTAAAGGGTACTTATGTCAACGCTGGTAGGTTTGTAAATACTTGAATGTTCTATCCAACCAATACAAATATTTAGTGACCTTGACCTTGACTTTAGGCTTCAGTGAACACACACTGTTTTTTACCTTAAAGGTGACCACTTGCATACATGTATTATTAATGTTAATGCAAAGCAATTCTGGCCTATAAATTGGCAAAATCTGTATGTCCGATGTCAACATTTTGCGTTTAGCAATCCGGTCATACCGTCCTTGACGGTTTCTTGTCAAAAACTTTATCCTGGGCTATATCTTTTTAGCCAATAGGGGTAGGGGTTTAATGCTTCACTCATCAATTCTTTATGACGAATGCTTTCAGTTAAATCTGTGACTTTTGACCTTGTGACCTTTATCATGTTTCGAATTAGCTTTGCAATCCGGCCATGCCATCTTTAGCAGTTTCTTAAAGTACAGAGGTCACAGAGGGTAACCTCCTTTGACAAACTTCTTCACACTGGCTGCTTACAGAGACAAACTGAATGCATAGGAATGATTAAAGGGACATGTGAAGAAGTGTTGTTGTTTTGTTAAGTAAAATAAGGATTATATAATGGGAATATTAGATGATAAACACTTTTATCAGCACTGCTTTAATATTGTAGAGTAGCTTAAACCACATGTCCTTCTTCTTAGATATACAATGTTGTGTATGGTATTGGAAATCATACATATTAATGAAATAACTACTTTACTTTTTCAGCACATAGTAAAGTATTCTGTCAGATGTTTTCACACAAGTCCAGCACATTACACGATACCATACATAATAGAACGGCATGGGAATGGAGAGAGGATGTACGACATATACTCCAGACTTTTGAAAGATAGAATTATATTTTTAAATAGAACAGTAAGTGTCAGTGTATGAATAATGATAATGTCATCTTCATTATATGGACCATTTGTAAAAGACACCAAATATCAGTAAATTGCTCTTATGTCATAATAATGAATATTGAATTTCTGTAACTTCAACTTGCAGGGTAAAGAAAGTAATAAGATCGTACTTGACAATGTTTCCTTTTGACAGAAAGGTTTTCATAGATAAATGATCCATATCAGAAGTTAAAGGTCATAAAACTGATTACTCTAAACATCAAAATAAAGTTATACCCTTTTAGAAATATATTGTGCACAATTGTTTCTTTTATGCCCACTTCTAAACAAGGGTGTGGCCAGTATGAAGTATAAAGTTGTTTTCCATTTCTTGTTGACCCAACTTTTTGCCCATTCATCTAAGGGGCAGACTTGGTGTAGTGGTTAAGCGCTTGGCTTGCGGTGCTGACAATCCGGGTTCGATTCCCGGGTTGCGCCACTATGTTTAAGAGGTTGGTTACCTCCTGCTTCCATGTCGCGATATAACTGAAAAATTGTTGAAAGCGACGTAAAACACCAATCAACCAACCAACCAACCCATTCATCTAAAACATATTATGGTATTCTAATAAAAGAAATTATTGAATGTATTTTATAAAATTCTGTTCTTTTTGTTTCAAAACTGTCTTGACAAAGCTCACAATAACTAGGAAATTTCACCTTTCAACTGGTTGAAAATAATCACTCGCCCACTCACATTCGCGAGTAAAGTTTGCTGTGGGGAAGCAAAACTTTCTGTTTCTCTTGTCCACATGGCAAGTGACAATCTAGAACATTCAAAATGGACACTTTTTTTCCATTACCATTTCTTACAAAATGATTTGTGTGTATAGATGCTCATCAATATAATGTTTAAGTATCTGTATCGAATCTATGTTTATTGCATGCTGGCAAAACATTGTGGAGGTACATCGACAGAGTTAAAAAAAAAAAAATTGAGAAGCATTTTTTAAAGTTAGATTTATGAGCGTAACTGGTAACTAGAGCACATGTGCATTGAAAGTTTGTGGGACGAATAACTGAAAACACACCACATTGACAATGATGACTTAAATTTCTCCATTCAGTCTATGATCAAATCAGTATGGGCTTACATTGGGCCTCTAAAATGCTGATGCAGGAGCTCAAATGGCCCTTAAGGTTTCAAATGTTATTTTCAATCCTGCAATTACATGTACTGACTCTATATTTACTTTACTTCAATCATTTTTTTGCAAGTATAAATAAATGAAAACACCGAACTGTGGTGGAGTAAGTGATATAAAGCATCAATCTAAAACATTAATGGATGAATAATCAAAACTATGATTAATGCAGATGCTAATTTATTCAGTCTTTCATTTGTTGAATGATATAAATAAAATCTTCTGATTTACCTAGTACTTGTCCCATTTTCTCACTCAGGAGACTAAAAGCAAGACTGTACATCATTTTGGTCTTTCCATTCCACTATTTTTAAAGGAGTTATGACCCTTTGAATGTAGAAAATTTATATATAATCAGAGCATAAAATAAGGACCTGCAGCTGGTGAAATACTGCTGCTTAACTGGTGAAATAATGCCGCTTCTACTGATTAATTTCCAGGCATATCACAAGCTCATATTTCATTTGACATTAAACATTACTATAATATGATATGCCTCAATTTTAAATTTGATTGAAAACCCTGTATTATTGTCTATAGCTTGTCATCACAATTCCTCTTCAACCATTCAACAAATTTTGACTAAACCTTGCACAAATGAAAAACAGCATAATGAAGCAATGCATGAACATGATGAAGGAAGATGATTTTGTTTTGTATAAAGGAGTAATTGCAGATCATTAATTCACAGATTGCAAATGTGATGAAAACATGTTTCTGCACCATAATAATTACACTGCTATATATCAGATTCAAAGCAGATTTGAATATATTTTCTTTATGTACGAGGACTATTGATTTTGAGATCAAAAGGTCAAATGTGAACCTTAGTGTGAATACCGGTTTATCGTAAAACCATAGTTTAATCTGATTTATATCTTTAAACCTGCTTATTAAGTTAATCTAAAACGAAAAAAGATTCCTATTTAGGGCATAAATATATACATATATATATATAAATATGAATACCCGGTATTAGCATTTGAATTCTGATTCACTGGAAAAGCATACATGATATATCTCCAGTGAGGTGATTCACATGGGGATTCATTCTATTTTATTGTCCCTTGCTTTTGGCGAAAGCGTTGGTACATTAAATCTCATTCGTCTGTCTGTCACAAAAACTTTAACCTTGGTCATAACCTTTTAAAAATAGGATGTAGGGCCTTCATATTTGGCATGTGTGTCCCTAATTGCAATACCTTTCCATTAGTATCAGAATTTTTTATCATGTGACCTTGACTGTGACCTTTGACCTACTTCAATGTAACTTTTTAACCGTAAAATGTAGGGCCTTCATATTTGGCATGTGTGTCTGTAGACATGCACAACCATAACAATATGTCACATATCACTGCACTCTTACTGATAGAACCCCCAAAGCGGGGGACCACAATTCTCTGAATTTGCTTGTTTAAGTAATTTATTACTTTTAATTTCATATTTCATTAGTCACAAATTTGAATTACTAAAACTTTATCATTATAACTCATTTGATTTTTAGACATTATAATCTAATTTTGCTCCTGAACACATTAACTTGACACTAATTATGGATATAAATTGTTTGTTTAGGAAGTACCTTAAAAAATTTGTTTGTTAAGCATGTTTAAAAAAAATCTCTGAGGGCTAATGGATGTTAATGGTTAAAGTAATAATGTCTATTAATTCCATATAATTTATTTTTATTTTAATAACCAGATGATTGAAATACATAAAATCTACAATAAGCACATACTCTATGCAACAAATGCGATCCAATAAACACATAATCAGTGTTTTGTTTTGCATGTTTTTAATTGTTAACAAATTTGTGAGGGATGGTAAGAATTCAACATTGGCTGTTCAGAGACGTATAACAAGACTTCGGCTTTGTAAATAATTGGATATCGATGCATTTTAGGCAAATTCAGTATTTTTATAGACAAGTCAAGCTTTTTAACTTACAATAAAAGTTTCATGCAAATAACATCTATTATGTGAGAGAAAACTCTCTGAGGCCATGCCTTCAAATACAGACATGTAAATAAAGCAAGTAAGGGATTATCTAAGTGACAAGTTGATCTTGCATTGTTGAGGATAAATCTTGAGATTGATAGACAAGAGTTGGAACAAAAGGAAAAAGGAAGGGAAAGTTAAAGTAGAATGATGTAGAGTTGAGTGAATGAAAGAATAGGAAGTTAGTTTAAGACAAAAAGGGAGTTTAAGACAAAAAGGCCAACACATGGGAACATAGAGGAAGTCTGAAACATTTACTCAGTGCCCTAATAACATTTACTCAGTGCCCTAATAACATTTACTCAGTGCCCTAATAACATTACACATGTGTTATTCCTGACTCAAAATTATTTTTTTGCCACATTACAATTTACATGATTTAGGACTCTTTGAAACTTGCATTTTTCACTTGTGTTTGTATTATATCATTATTCATTTCCAATGTGGATTTGTAAAGAAACAGTTAAACTTATATTCAAGTGCTCTATACAAATCCCAGCATTACTAATTCCCCAATATAAGCAAACATTTGAAAGTGTTCCAAAATTTACAACCCATCCATCCCAATAGTGCTCCTTGGTCTCACATAGATGAAATATTTTTAATTATTTTCTTACTTTAGTATTTATAGTAATACAAAAGATTGAAAGCTAAGATTTTAATTAGAAACTGAAAATAAATCCTGAGGGATGTAAGTCATCCAAAGTTACTAGTCTGGATGATCTCAGCATTTGTGAATGAACCTCATTTTGATGTACATGTAGTAATGAAGAGCTGAAGATGCCTATTAATTTAGGTTAAAGATCATAGTCACAGGATATAAAACCTGTGTTAGGACTGTTTCAGTGTCCCATAATTCATGTTTTTTTTTTAAACTTTTGTAGGTAGATGATGTAATGGCATCTTCAGTAACAGCACAGTTATTATTTCTACAATCAGATGATCCAAAGAAGCCTATTAACATGTATATAAATAGTCCAGGTGGGTATATACTTAGAATATGATATACAAAACAACAGCAGACTAATGGATATATGCTATTCTGAATAGGCGAAATCTGTGCTAAATTTCTTCTTTGTCTCTGTTTATGAAAATTACAGTGGTATAGATTACTTGTTCATTTGAGCATTAAATTGAATAAACAATACTATCGTAATGAATTGAGGGTCTTTTTTTCTAAATTTTCTAATCTTTATCCTTCCTCACATTCTGCGATTTTAGAAAGGTGAATAGTGTTTAACATTTACGTTTTAGTCCCCAGATTGAAAGATCATGGGCTTATGTATTCATCCTGTCTGTTTGCATGTCTGTCTGTCAGCAATTCTAAACTTGCCCATTCCTTTTGAATCATAAATAGCCTTCATACTTGGCATATGTACTTTACTAATTATAAATGAAGCTTTTTGAACTGACACTAAGATCAATGACCTTGTGACATAGACTTCTATGTCAAAAATAGATTACTTCAACCTTCCCCGTAACTTTTGAAACATAAATGAAAAAGACTTCATATTTGGCATATTTACTTCACTAATGAAGCCTTTTCAGTTGATACCAAGATCAATGAGCCTGTGAGCTTGACCATGACCTTAATGCCAAAAATCAATTTTGTCAGCATTTTTTATGTCTTAAATTTTAATGATATTGTTACACATACAATGTCGGAATCTGAGGAAGATCCCTTTCATTTATGATGATGTTCCGTTTTTGTTGTTGCGAAGTTACAGTACTTTGTATGCTAGAATTAGCCTTTATTCAGGCATATATTGTATCTTATAATAACTTAATTAAGTTTGCCTGAAGAGATTCAAATGATATTGTAATAAAAATAAATATTAAAACATATGTACCTTAAAATGCTCATGACCGAGTGATTGGAATTCTAATAGTACATAAATATTTGAAGAGCAGTCAAATCAAAGTGACTGAGAAAGTGAGCCAAAGAATCAATCTAAGGACAGAGCTATACATGAGGGAGATACTCCTTAGTTTTGGAGTGATTTACAAAATTTCATGACTGAAAGTGAAAATTTCATGTCAGCACAAAAGCAATGAAAACCAGATTTATGATGCCCATGTCAAGGTAGACATTAATGCTTAAAAGATCCTTTGCTGCTTCAAGTAGACCTGTGCATGAGTGCAAATTTCTTGACAGTACTTCAGGTCTCGATTAGTGAATTCTATTAGGGTAGGTATATGACCTCATTACCATTGTGATGTCAAATTATATATACCTATCCATTTTTTATTCAGGAAAGCAAAGTTAAGTGTACTTTTGCTTGTAATATCATACTTAAATGTCTTAATGTCTGACTTGTTCTAATTGACGTCAATACAATCTAGTTGTGCACTAAATAGTTTGATATTATAGGAAAATGGATAGGCGTTTTCCTATGGAGGGGTAATTTTTAGTTCACTTGAGCTGAAAAAATTTTCGATTTCTTCTTCAGAACCGCTTGAAGAATTTTGATGAAACTTACTATACATGAAGTACTATAGGTTTTCTACCAAATTCGCACATTTCATTCAAATCTGTTGACAGGTGCCCCCACCATAGCTAAGAATAGGTCTCAGAGGGTACCCCTGTATAAAAAACTGCTGCTCCTCAACCACTGTATGGATTATAAATCTAATGACATCTGAGTGATTTTGAAGGATGTATATTTAAAGTCTATTAATTTCGTTGAAATTGAATGTATAATTATTGACATGTAATTGACATCTTTTCTGAGTTTAACATTTTAATGCAAATTAGCATGTTTTTCAACAATATTTTCCCTGATTGACTTTTGATGCACTGAAATGCTTATTTTAATCAGAATGTAGTAAAAGAATGGGTTTTTTTTTAAAGACTTTTGACAAAATTTCAATTTTCGGATTTTTCATGAGAAATCATTAGAAATAATTAAAAAAACATGTGAAAATAGAGGTTGCTTGAAAAATGTTCCTATCAGAAATTGCTGGTTCTTAATCACAAAACTTATGTGGTATTATCATTATAAATTTAATGATTGAATTTTGTTCAAACAATGGCTTCTAGGCTTAAATTTGGGTCCCAATAGGAGTTTAAAGTTGAAAAATCAATTTGAAAGAAGTCACAAAAAGTCTTCTGATGATGAGGATTTGCGTCTCAACATGTTCAAATGTATAGAAAATATTTTATTCAAGACAAATATATCACTTTCTTTAAACCATAACCCCTTTGCCTTTGGGGCCTCGGGGAAAATAAAAAATTCATCACTTGTCTATAAAATCAGTGGATATAACGCAAGTAATAAAATTCTGCTTACAATCATTGTGGTTTTTCTTGAAGAGAATAGGTGTATGTCCTGTCAAACAAACTGGGTAATGATCACAAACAGGATAAGCAGCTAGGTACATTAGATTCGACTATATTTTCAGCTTGATTAGTGTAAACATGATCTCTTAGTATTTGTGACTTACCTATTACTCTCTTTGCTCTTTTTAAAGTTATAGACCTAGAGTTCATATACTCTTGTCCATTCTGATTTATCAGAGTTTAGGAGATCAATATTCAAGTCACCTGTAATTATTACCTCTAAGTCATCGAAAAGGAATACATTCTCTTTTTAAGATTTTTCATACTATATAAAGAGAACAAAGTAGTATAGGTTTAGAATGAGTTAGATTAACCTTGATCCAAACACTCTCAATATCTCCTGTTTCAAGGTCTTTGCCAAAACCAATAGGGTTCTTCCTCTTTAAGTACACATATATCCAAATTTGGTATGAATATGATGAAAGGTACTTGAGTTATCATTTGGAAACCAATAATCATAGTGTATTTTTGTCAGCTGTGACCTTGACTTTGACCCCAAAGCAAAAGGATTCATCCTCTTTTGACAAGTAAGCAGATTTCCAATTTTACTATGAGTACAATGAAAGGTACTCGAGTTATCATCTGGAAACCAAATGTGTGATGGAAGGACAATTAATGCCCCTTGCGATACCCGCCGTGGGCATCAACATCTTGATATTTTCAATTTACAAAACCACCAAATTGGAATATAGTATCAATGATCATAATTTGGCCTAATTGTATAGTTTTCACTTTGCAGGTGGTAGCGTTACAGCAGGATTAGCAATATATGATACAATGCAGTATGTTTCACCACCCATTGCCACGTGGTGTATAGGTCAGGCTATGAGTATGGGATCTCTCTTACTGTGTGCAGGAACAGAGGGTATGCGAACAGCTCTACCTAATTCCATCATTATGGTTCATCAGGCCAGGTCAGGCACGCAGGTAAGTAACTTTTATTCATTCTATGTCATTAAATTTGCAAACAGTTCCAGATATGATTTCCAAAAAAAAGAGATTATGACAAGTTATAAATATAAAAGCAGCATGTATAAAAACTGCATGATTGTGTGTTTTCCATCAGTTTCATAAGTAAAACAATATGTTTCCATCAATAGTATACTTATATATCTTTTGTATTTACCTTTACTTTGATGTCAAAACAACTCCTCAGAATAGCTCCTTCAGGAGTTTCATCTACAATTATAATCCAAGTTGTGAGTAAATTACTTGCATTTGCAAGCAAAAATTGAAAAAGATGAGAAATAATTACTGCACGTTGCCAAATGGGGAGTAAACTATCGGAAAATTACAATTTCTGGAAGAGGATTTTTCAGACTAGAAGCCTGTTTTACTAATAATCATAAGTGAATCCATAAATGTAATTGAACCTGTAAGTGCAACTTACGATGAAAATGCGTTTCACTTAAATTGCAAGTGCAAATCAACAATCAAAATTCATCATCAGAAATTAACGATCAAAATTCATCATCGGCAAGGTGAAGTACGAATTCTTATTTGATTCCACAAATACCTGATTTATGGTATCAGTTATGGTTACGTCCGGTAACGTATCAACTGTTTAAATGAACAAGGCACAACAACATCAACATGGTGTTGAAACATAAATATCGACCGAGCCTTCTTTATTTCAACTCAAATCGCTGAAGTTCTTTGATAAGATCAGTCAGTGAATACCACCGAGTTGGCGATAGACTTGAGTGCTATTCAACCTAGGCTTAGAATAAGCTGTGTACCTTATCACGATATATTCTCTTTAGCTCACCAGAATCAAAGGCTTAGCATGTCATGCGGTGGTCATCCATCATCGTACTAAACTTTTCACATTTTTAACTTCTTCAGAACCGTTGGAAGGATTTTAATGAAACTTGGTAGGTATGATTTACTCATGATCCCCTACAAGTGTTGTTGTTTTTTTGTCGGGATCCAATAATAGGTGGCACCACCACAGACAAAGTAGGTCACAGAGGGTATCCTCCTTTGACAAACAAACTTCTTCTTCAGACCAGCTGCTTACATAGACAAACTCAATGCATAGGAATGACCTAGAGGGATGTGTGAAGAGATGTTGTTTTTGGTTCTATTCTGAAATCATATTTTTGATTTTTTTTTTTTCTGGACTTAGAGATTAGAATTTTGTCAATACGTCAATTTTTTTTTTATTTTTCATAATTATTTTAAGACAGTCAAAAAACAAAGGGGAAGAGGTGGGGAGGGTGAATATTCTTTCACATCTTCAACGTCTTCTTCAGAACCATTCGAATGATTTTTATGAAACTTGGTAGGAGTGAAGCGTTCATGTTCCCTAACAAGTATTGTTTTTAGCTCACCTGAGCCAAAGGCGCAAGTGAGCTATTGTCATCACTCTTCGTCCGTCCGTCGTCCGTAAGCTTTTCACATTTTCAACTTCTTCTTCAGAACCGCTTAAAGGATTTTCATGAAACTTGATATGGATGAAGTACTAGGGGTCCTCTACCAAGTTTATTCATTTCGTATAAATCTCTCAACAGGTGGCACCACCATTGCTAAAATAGATCTCAGAGGGTACCCCTCTTTGAAAATCTTCTTCTCCAGAACCAGTGTATGGACTATAAAACTAATGGCATCTGAGTGATCTAGAAGGATGTATGTCTTAAGTTTGTTCATATCGTTGAAATCTGATAAATAATTTTTGACGTTACGTTTTTTTTACTTTTTGTTGACTTTGTAATTTTAATGCAAAAAAGAGTTTTTTTTTTCTTTTAGTAAACTTTGATGCATTAATTTGGTTTAATTTGATAATTTTTATGGTAGGAAATACTACTGTGAAGAAATTTTTTCAATATTTCATGTTTTAGATTTTTTATGAATTTCATAAGACTTTCAAGAAAAAAGGGGGTGGGGACAATTGGTGTAAACATTTCACAGTTTGAACTTCTTCTTCTTTAGAACCACTTGATGGAATTTCATGAAACTTGGTAAGCATCAAGTACTCAAGGTCCCCTACAAATGTGGTCATCTTTGTCAGGATCCGTCCACAGGTGGCACCACCACAGGCAAAAGTAGGTCAAAGAGGATACCCTCCTTTGACAAACTTCTTCTTCAGACTTGGGGCATACAGAGACAAACCGAATGCATAGGTTTGATCTAGAGGAATGTGTTAAGAAGTGTTGTTATTTGTGGTTCCGTTCCGAAATCAAATTTTAACGTTTTTTTTGACATTTTTTTGGACTTTGTAATTCTAATACAGAAATGAGTTATTTTTTTCTTTTAGTAAATATTGATGCAATAATTTGGTTTAATTTGATCATTTCGATGGTAAGAAATACTACTGCGAAGAAATTTTTTCAATATTTGATGTTTTGGATTTTTTATGAATTTTTTAAAACTTTCAAGAAAAAGGGGGGTGGAACAATGGTTGTAAACACCACTTAACCACTTAGTGGAATTTCATGAAACTTGGTAAGCATCAAGTACTCAAGGTCCCCTACAAATGTGGTCATCTTTGTCAATAGGTGTCGCCACCACTGGCAAAAGTAGATCAAAGAGGGTACCCTCCTTTGATAAACTTCTTCTTCAGACTGGGAGGATACTGAGACAAACCGAATGCATAGGAATGATCTAGAGAAATGTGTAAAGAAGTCTTGTTATATGTGGTTCAGTTTCGAAATCAAATTTTTAACGTTTTTCTACGTCTTTTTGGACTTAGTATTTTCATTGCAAAACAAGGGATTTAACTCATTTTTGCCCTCATATTATAATTTGATGCTGTCATTTGATTTAAATAAATCATATTAATACCAAAAAATGCTGCAGTTAAAATATTTCATCAATATCTAATGCAGCAGAGTGTTCTAGAGGGGTGTCTTAAGAAATGTTGCTGATTCTGAATACTAAAATTTATTTTAGAATTTAATTCATGTTTTTAAGATTAAAGAAAGGGGGGTTGCTCTATTGTATGTTAAATTGAGAAAATGGCAGTTTTCTGGACTTTTTTTCTAAACGCCTGTAGATATTCATCCAATTTTTGGTGTGTGAGTCTACTACCATGAGTTACAGATCAAGATAAAGTTTCGCTTTGGTGCACTGATTTTTGACGGAATTACGGCCCTTGGAATTAGAAAATTTCTTTAAAATGGCAGTTTCCCAGACTTTTTTTCTAAACGCTTGTAGATATTCATCCAATTTTGGTGTGTGAGTATGCCATCATGAGTTACAGATCAGTTTCATTACGGTCCACTGATTTTTGACGGAATTACGGCCCTTGGAATAAGAAAATTTCTTTAAAGATTGTGATCAAATACTTAACTTGCTGGCAGCCTAAAAGACAGTATGTTGTGTGTGTGTAGGTGTGTGTGTGTTTTGGGGGTCTTAGTTTTCCATTTGCCGGTAGGGTACTTAGTATTGCCTAAGCAGTACTTTCAGAATGCTTGTTGAATTTGCGGCTTCCGTTTTTACTAGTAAATGCATTTTAAATAATTTCCGCTAATCTGTCTTTTAATTTCTGATGAGGGATCGTTGTGTAAAGAGTCGAAAAGTCAAAAGACTTGATGGGGTGAATTTTAGTAAAACTTTTTGATTTTAGTTGTTCTAAGAACTCTTGAATTTTTAAGGATCCACATTTGATTAATTCCACTTCTGAAATATACTGTTTCGCAATACCTATGAAGGCCAGATTTAATTTCTGATAGTATTTTTGTGAGTAACATCAATACAGTGTTTGTGGAACACTTCGAGGAACCAGCGATAAAAACTAGGTCTGACAATGGTACATATGCCACTGGGTAATTAAAATATGAAGAGTAGCTGTTCAAATCCAGCTGTGGTCAAATTTTTTTTTTCATTTCTTTACACATCTAAATAAGTTTTTAGATGTTTCTCGACACTGAACATATGAAATTAGGCTATTTTAAGTTGGATCTGGACAATATTTGAAACAATTGTTGTTCTTGACCCAGACTTGAAAACAGTCAACAAAAGGTCCCACCTAAAGAAAATGACTAAATTGTTGCCCTGAATCACATCTTGCAAATGCTTAATATCAAAATCACCTGAATGGATGTGCAAAAAATTGTTGTTTTTTATTTTGGTCTGAAATAAAATTTGACATATTTTCAACATTTGTGTTGACTTAGTCACAGTAATGCAAAAATAAATGAATTCTTCTTTCCTGCATGACTGATCATCTAGGTACTTAGATGAGCGATATAGGCCCACTTGGGCCTCTTGTTTGTTTTAATCTATCAATAGGTGGCACCACGTCAAGCAAATGTAGGTCACAGATGACACCCTCTTTTTACAATCTTCTTCGCACCAGCTGCATACAGAGACAAACTTAATGCAAAGGAATGATCTCGAGGGATGTGGGAAGAAGTGTAGTTGTTTTTGGTTATATTCTAAAATCAAATTTTTGACATTCTTTCAACTTTGTTTTTGGACTTTGCGATTTCAATGCAGAAAGGTGAAGTTTTTCTCTTTTAGAAGATAATGACACTGTAGTTTGGTTTCTTTTAATCATAATTATTGTAAAGAATGTTATTATGAAAGAATTTGATATGTCAATTTTTGAATTTTTATGGTAGGAACGAAGTGTTCATGTTCCCTAATTTTTCCCTGCTTTGGGGCCTTTTTTTAGGATTCAAATTTAAAGATTTGATTTTAATTGCCGTACATGTGGCGGGAAAAAGATTTAGGTTACTATTCAAATGTCTAGTTATGAAAAAGGAACACTTGGAGCCCTGTATAAAACAAGTTGGTCTGACGAATTTGCCTTTCTGATTGCTTGTAAAATCAAGGCAAATTTAGTATTCATGAAACAGAAAAAAAATAAAAAAGAGAACCGTTGAACGGTGTGTATTACGCCCACACTTGATTATCCTAGGGGTCATACAGACTAAAACTGAATCTCTAGTCTAATTATGGTAAATGTAGATTACCCTTGATAATGGTATAATAGTACAGTATTCTTCTTCAATTGTTTGTAGGTTAATTGATCTTCTTCATGCATCTATTATTTCTTATGTTGACCTTCACCACTTCTTTTCATAAATACAAGGACTATAATGGTATTAGATATTTAGATGTGGAAATTCTTGTTAAGTATGCATAACTTCATAATGTATTCTTTCTTTGTACCAAATTTCATCAACATCCACTAAAGGTTTTATGAGGAATTGCAAAGACGAGGTATTTTGCATAGAAAATTCAAACTCTAAAGGCCAAGGACTATAACTCTTGTAATTGGTTTTTTTTTTTTTTTGGACAGCATACCCCTTCCAATATGCACATCTTCAGAGGGTGTTTTTTCTTTGTACATGTACCAAGTTTCATCAAAATTCCTTTCAGGGTTTAGGAAGAGTTGCGAAGACTATGTATTTTAAGAAAATCAAAGTCCAGGGGCTATAACTCCTGTAATTGTTTTGGACAGCATTCCCCTTCCAATAGGCACATCTCAACATGGTGTTGTTTCTTTGTACCACTTTTCATTAAAATCCACCAAAGGGTTTAGGAGATGTTGCGAAGAACAGATATTTTGCAGAGAAAATTCTAACTCTAAAGGCCAAGGACCCGACCATAACTCTTGTAATGGTTTTTTGGACAGCATACCCCTTCCAATATGCACATCTTTGTACCAAGTTTCATAGGAAGAGTTGCGAAAACTATGTATTTTAAGAAAATCAAAGTCCAAGGGCTATAACTCCTGTAATTGTTTTGGACAGTACTACTCTTGCAATATGCACATATGGCATTCTTTCATTGTACTAAGTATAATCAACCCCCCCCCTCCTTTAAGGGTTTAGGAGATGTAAAGAAAAGATAGGTGGGACAGATGGATGACAGCAGTATATCATGATACATCCACATTTATGCGGGTGTATAAAAATGACTAAAAACATTTTGATAAAAAATACTAATCTGTTTACATATACATTTTTTTCGTAAAATTCTTTTCCTGGAACCAACAATACAAATCTTATTTGTATATACCTATACATTGTATACATGTGTAATACCTTAATGTGTATATTCGTACAAGATATCTACATTCTCAGTATTTTTGTACAACATACAAATAGTTACTGAAATTTCAATCAATGATATACTGGTATAATCTTTATACTTTCTTGTACCTTTGTACACCATGCAAATACTTGTTGATATTTCAGTTAATGATATACTGTCACAATCCAACTGTACATAGAATAATTGATAAATGAGTTATAATGGGTAAGTGAGTGAGTGAGTGAGTGAAAGAATGAATGTTGTCTCGTTTTGTGTACTATCATATTTATATGTACATATGTATTTCTGTTGTTGTATACATGTATATTTATTTATCTATGCATGTCTATTATTGTTTATATATGTAACAATAAATATATTATAAAAAATTACGCTATAAAACCTGGCATGAAAATATTTTTTAAGGAAAACGGTTGTATGTAATTCTAAAATTTACATTCATACATCTTCCTCTCAGAGTAAAAATACAATTGATTCTCTTTATAGGGTCCAATAACTGATATTGAAATTCAAACAGATCATCTACGTAAACTCAAGAAACAATTAAATGGAATATATGTAAAACACACAAAACTGCCAATGGAAAAAATAGGTAAGAATGTAGACATTTCAATGGTTTGAGATTTAAAAACCATAAAAATTCTCCAAGCTTAAGCATGCTTCAAGTTTGTAGGTGTTAATAAATATCTCAAGAACAAGTACTTTTATTGATGAAAGCTTAAGGATTTATTAAGATGTAAGAACCCAATAGAGAAGCTGGTCAATTATACAGTACCATTTCAGTAAATGCTTTCTGTTTAAACGTTAAACGATTTTGGTAAACATCCTAGCCTTATTTCTTACTGGAAATTTCTTTTCAATTATAACCTCTGCAATAATTGTTATGATAGCATACGTACATGTAGGTATATTCATAAAATTTGGTAAAAAGGTGGCATGATGAGCACATTCCATAGCCATATTCAAAGATTTCTGGATACATGTATTTGAATTTCAGAAAAAAAAATCAGTGAACTTGTGTGATGTATACACACAATGCAAAAAAAAAAAAAAAAATTTCTGAAACTAATAGTGAAAGATCTTATTATATCTTTTCTGCTTGTAATGAACTTTGGGCTTCTGGGGACAAACAGACTGATTGCCTCTCTGATATTGACATTGACCAATCACCTTGGTCTTGGCTTTTATCAGTGGTAACAGGCAAGTGTGAAGGTGTGTCTGTGTACCTACCCAAGGTCGGTGGTTTTCTCTGAATACTCCATTTTCCTCAAGTATTTACTGCCCCTTATTGGTGACATAATCTTTGTGTTAAACAGTATCAAAAATGTCAAAAAAGATGTTGGAACCTGAAAAGTTTTTTTTTCATATTGTATGTTCCCTACTGATTGGAAATTGGACGACATTTTCAGTTACTTACAAACATTTAATCTGTCAACTGTTGTTTGTTTATTGTATATTATTAAATATGTATATCGTATATTATTAAATATAAATATGTACTATGTATGTATAAATATGTATCAATGTTACATCAATTAAATGCACAAAATGCAATTCTGTTTCATCATTAAAGGTCTTTCTAATAATACAGATAATAAAATATTGTGACTGACCAAGATAATTTGATCATATTTGCTCTTTCTCTTTTTTCAGAGCTTGCCTTAGAGAGAGATAAATACTTGACACCAGAAGAAGCACTAGAATTTGGTATCATAGATAAAATTGAAAGTGGAACACTAAAATAGTCTTCAGATTAAGTATAGCAAAAATTAAAAAAAATTAAAAAAAAAAAAAGCCCAAACTGTTTCTAGCTACCAGATAGATATCAGTAACTTTTCCCCAATTTTATCTAGAATCACAGCCATTAATAGCCATTTAGCAGTATCTTAATTGGTTGAGAACCTTATGAAGAGGAAAAGAAGACAAACTCTTTTTTGTGCATATGAAAAATTTCAAGCCAGATTGATGGTCAAAGAATTATTGCAGTTTTGGTAAACAAAAGTGGAAATACACTACAAGACTCAATAATTGAAGTGTATTGACTTTGTGATTGACAGAGGTTCCAGTGATCTTTTTACTGTTGTCATCGAGAAAGAAATTTGCTTGAAAATAATTAGAAAATATTGCCGACTATGTAATACATGTACATGTAGTCATTTCAAGCACTCCATAAGAACATTGGCCTTTCAGTATTTAGGGAAAAAGGCTAGGTAGAGCACAGGTACTGTGTACATGAAGAGTGCCTTTTTAAAAACTATCCTGTTATACTGTCTCATTCCCCTTTCCCCTAAGGCAAGAAATGATGACCAGAATGGGGCAGCTTCAATCAATATTTCATACAAGTTCCAATGATAATCAAAGGAAAATTATGCATAAGCATGTAAAACAATGTCAAACCTTTTGCTATCTGTCCTAAAAATTTCATTCAAGCATGTTTAAAAGCCCTAACAAGCAAATTGAAATGGACCAACTGGCAGCCATTTTGCTCGCCAGCAATCTGTAACGAATTTATGTACATAATAAGATTCTACCTTGCTTGCTTGGATAATGTTAGAGAGCTTCCGGACAATAGTTCAATGTAGATTGAATCGATTTCATTACTAAAACAAAACAAAAAAAACAAATCTTTATACTAGAAGAAATATCACAAACACTCTTTGCCACAAATTTTCGGCCTCCTGGCTTTTATCAAGCAATAGTTAGAATAGTACAGTAGATCTACGTAACATCCATCTTTACATGTCTAATATAAGAAGCTTGTTTATATTAGACATGTAAAGATGGATGTTACGTAGATCTACTGTACTATTGTAACTATTGCTTGATAAAGGCCAGGAGACCGAAAATTTGCGGCACAGAGTCTTTATTTCATTTTATGGCTTTAATATCCCTTTTTCTCAAGGTCTTGGCAATCTTGACATTATACCGATCTTGTCTTTTACACCCTGCCTAAGTTGTGTCAACATGGCGAACTGGCAAGCAAACTGTCCCTGTGTTGTGCTGTTCAAATTTCTGTTTGTTGTTGCCTTTAAACATGCTTGAATGAAATTTTGAGGACAGATAATGTCTTACATTTTGGTACTTTATCTTCCTTTGATTATCATCAGAATTTGTATGAAATACTGGTTGAAGCGGCCCCATTCTGGCTATTGTTTCTTACCTTAGGGGAAAAGGGAACAAGACAATATATAAAAGGGGGGGGGGGAGGAGAAGTTAGTCTTCATGTAACGCAGTGCCTGTGGGTAGGGATGATTAGCAAGATGTGATTTCAATGGAAAACTACATTTCAACTGTCATGTTGTATACATGCATTACACATAAGATACATGTAATATCTATACTCTGTCATATTACCCGATAGAGCGAGTGATATCTCAGGGGACCATATCTTTTTGTATGGTCCAGCATATTGTTGTAAAATAAAGAATTTTAAACAGATGATAACTTTGGTATCAATTTGTACACAATTAGGATGGCTTGATCTAAAGGTTTATATGCATTTTGTGAGGCTTAAGTTCATCATGAAAACATTTCTGTACCATAGATTCATATGCCAGATTAGATTTCTTTCAAGGAACAAGATGCATTTCCGGAACACAGATGCCCACAGTTCCAAACAAGTTTAGTGTTCAGGTTAAAGAAGGTACTGCATCTTCAAGCGGGATGGAATTATATACAAACAGATGGACACACGGATGGACAATCCAAATACTAGATGCCCTTGGCTCTTTCAGAATAGGGGCATAAAAAGCTTTTCTCATGTACAGTATGAGATTTATCATAAAATTTGAAAGCAGACATAAATTGGGATATAAAATAAGTTGAAATCCCTAGAAAGATTATGAAAATAATTATGGACAGACAGATAAGGAAATCTGCAAATACCCAAACCTTAATTTTGTTACAATGATAAGTAGAAGTACTTAATTAATAGTGGTAAGAATTTATTATAAATATCAAAGTAACAAAGTATATAAATTTCTTTCATCTTAGAAATGCAAGTTTGGTTTGTCCTCCTTTGCTCTGTGGATCCTTGACATATTTCAGTTGCTTCATACTTAATTTTGGAGTTGAACAGAATTTCTTGGTGTTTATCATATGCATGTCTATAAAGATAAAAGCAAGTTTTATTTTTTATCATATGACGTGCATCACATGTTGGATATGGAAAAGGATCTATATGCATGTGTTTGTTATATTTTATGCTAACATAAACAAAAGACCCAGTGGGTTTAACAAACATCAGAGTTTTGTGCAACAAGTTTTCTGTGTTCAAAGAAAGCATAAGCTGTTCTTGCAAGATAGCAAAAGCTGTTCTTGCAAGACAAAGAACAGCTCAACTGACAAATTTGAGCATCTGATGAAGTTGGAAAGTATCTGAACCAAACTTCATCCTTCTAAAACTCATGATATGTTAGCTGTTAACTCACCCGAGTCACAGGCTATCTTCAAAATGCTCTCTAAAGCCGGCATGGCCTAGTGGTATTGCTCTCGCCTCCTGATCGGGAGGCTGGGGTTCAAGTCCCGCTCTGGTCATGCCAGTGTCCTGTCTTTGGGATGAGACAGTAAAAACCGAAGCCCTGTGTCGTGGTAAACATGACACGTTAAAGATACCTTACTACTTCTGGTGGGTCTGTTGCAAAGGTCAAAATTTGTATGCCCCGCATCAGGCAGATGCCGTCACCATATACATGAAATATGTTTGTGTTGTGACGTTAAACAAATCAATCAATCACAGTCCGTTGAAAATCATTTCAGACTAGATGCATGGATTTAAATATTGGGTCAACTATCTTATGATTTTGTGGGTGTTAATATAGTTCCAATTTCAAATACATGTAGTTCCAACTCGGCATTCTATCGCTGGCTTATGACAATAAATATATCTTTTATTGAAATGTTTCTAGGAAAAGGAGTAATTACAAAAGTACATGACCATATATGAGAAGAATTTTTTTCACTCAAATCTCTAAATCAGATCATATTTATCAAAACAAGGGGATTTCAAAGACTAAAATAGATTTTCTGCACTAATTAAGGATTTTTGGTTGAGTTGAAACAGGAAAAAAAATTCAATTTGTCATGGCATGACAAAAATTTGAAGAGCAATAGATCTATGAAAAAGCACCACACTGACGAGTTGGACACCTTTCAATGAATAGCAATTTTAAATTTTCTCCATGTAGATTGCTTATAATGCATTAGTTTTGGGTATTTTCAGGGCTCGAAAATGGCAAAATGTTTTGGTCATCAAATTGGCAAATTTAAAAAAAAATTTGGATGACCTCCATTATATTTACTGAAATTTTAGGTTGCCCAAAGAGATCATAGGTTGTTTTTAACAACCAGACAACTGCTAATATTTATATATATATTTTTACTGATCTTGGTGCAATAAATGTAACCGAAAACTAGAGCAGTCCTAACGGGACAAATACCCCTGCGGCAACAAAGTAGAAACATGCAATAATTCATCCCAATATACATCACTGGTATAAGTGTAACGGATGTCCCTCTTACAAGCACATTTTGAGGTATAATCAATGAAAACATGGTTTTACCCATTCTGTCTATTGTGACCTTGACCTCTGATCTTGGTTCAAGGTCATGACACACCCTTAGATCCAAAGCAACAATTATGTGAAATATTATTGAAATCTGTGCACAGGGGAAGAAGTTATGGCCCGGACAAGGTTATACCAATTGTGTCTATTGTGACCTTTGACCTATGACTGAGGTTCAAGGTCATGACACACCCGTGGATCCTAAGCCACAATTCTGTGACATATTATTGAAATCTGTGCACAGGGTGAGAAGTTATGATACAGAGTTTCTTATTGTGTCTATCTTGACCTTGACCTTTGATCTATTACCTTGATTCAATGTCATGACACACCCTTGGATCCTAAGCAACAATTCTGTGAAATGTTATTGAAATCTGTGCACAGGGTGAGAAGTTATGGCCCAAACAAAGTTTTTCTTATTGTGTCTATTATGACTTTGACCTTTGACCTAAGACCTTGGTTCAAGGTCATGACACACCCTTGGATCCTAAGCCACAATTCTGTGACATATTATTGAAATCTGTGCACAGGGTGAGAAGTTATGGTACAAAGTTTTTCTTATTGTGTCTATTATCACCTTGACCTATGACCTTGGTTCAAGGTCATGGCACACCCTTGGGTCATGCGCAACAATATTGTGAAATATTATCTAAATCCATCCACCGAATAAAAAGTTCACAGTGACCTTGACCTATGACCTTGGATCAAGGTCATGACACACCCTTGGGTCATGGGCAAAAGTCCTGTGAAATATCTAAATCCATCCACCCAATAAAAAGATATGGCCTGGACACGGTTTTTACAACCAAGTCCACAGTGACCTTGACCTTTGACCTTGGTTCAAGGTCATGATACACCCTTGGGTCATGGGCAACAATATTGTGAAATATTATCTAAATTCATCCACCCAATAAAAAGATATGGCCTGGACACAAATGGAGACGGAAGGACAGACAGACAGATGGACAAGACGATTCCTATACACTCCCCCAAACTTCTTTTGTGGGTGGTATAATAAATGGAGTACCGTTTTTTTTTTTTTTTAGTTAAAAAAGGGGGACTGGGTGAGAAGAGATATAGTATTTGTATGTATTAATAAGCTCTGATGGGCTTTTCCTTCAGTATGAAGTACTTTTAATGTACCCTACAAATGTTGCTATTTGTTGGGGACCTTAAGGCCCAAGAGGGCACCTTCTGACAAATTTTTTCTTCAGAAAAGATTCATAGGTTCACAAACTGAATGCACCAGAGTTATTTAGATGAGCGTTGTAAGAAGTGTTGTTATGCCCCCAACAGTTACAGCAGGGTGCATTAAATGTTTGCACCCTATACCCCTTAGGAGACTTATCATTTATGTTTTTAATTAATATTGCTTGATAACCTCGTCTATATTTAGAATACAGCCTCGTTTTGAAATACAATCCTGACATTAAAGCCATTATTCAAGCGTGCAGATAATTATTAATTGCGAATTTATATTGCTGGCTTCAATGGGGCAAGATCACAGTCCTTGTCAGTTGTCAATAAAATCAATAAACAATAAGCAAGAGAATATATGTAACTGTTAATATACTTTTTTAAGCAGTCAGTTTTTGATGAGAAAACTGTGGTCAGATTAGTGATCTATGGCCCAAAGGGGCCTCTTGTTTATGCTATGTAGGCCATCTGAAGTTTCTAACTGCAAAAGAGGATACATGTATACCTCCATTGGTACATTGTGGGGTACCTCTATTGGCACAATTTGTCACACAATGGACCCAACCTTTGCAGACACTGCAAATACACATTGCTTGGAGATGATCTTTTAAAAGTATTTCAGTCATGTCAAATTAATTAAATACCTTGTATAAGTACTGAATATAAAACATCAAGGAGAAATCAGTCAAAGCTTCATATAAAAAACGATATCATCTTCTTTTTTAGCTCACCTGAGCCACAGACTCAAGTGAGCTATAGTCATAGTGCGCCAACCGTCGTCCTCGTCCGTCCGTCATTAACTTTTTCATATTTTCGACTTCTTCTCTGGAACTACACTGCAGATTTGGATCAAACTTTGTATAAATGATGTACTCAAGGTCCCCTACTAAAACTGTGTTTGGAATCCAGATTCCCTCAAGGGTGGATCCAGGGCGGGATCAAAAGTGCCCAAAACAGCACCCCTCTTCAAACATCTTCTCTCTAGAATTAGTACATAAAAGGGGAAACTAATTGCATTTCAACAATCTATAAAGATGGGTTTTCAAAAATTGTGTTCGGGTTAAGATCCGTCAAATAGAAATTTACACTTTTTTGACATGTTTCTGGACTTAGTGATTTCAATGCAGAAAAGTGTCATGTTTTTGATTTTTTTTAGTTAATTGATATTGATGATTTCTTAATGACTATTTTGATCATAAATGTGCTATGGAATATTACTTTTAAAGGATTTTGTCAATATCGCAATTTTTGGATTTTTTATGAATTTTTTAAGACTTCCCAAAAAAAACCCCTAAAAATGTTTTCAATTTTTTCTGCAAAACTGTTCAAAAGATTTTAATATATCTTGGTAGAAATACATCACTTATGATCCTCTTCAAATTCTGTTGTTTTTGTCCAGACCTCTTTACAGGTGGCGCCACCATAGTCAAAAGTAGGTCACAAAAGAGTACCCTTCTTTGACAATATTCTTCTTTATATGGGCTGTATACAGAGACAATCAGAATGCATAGAAATAATCTAGAGAGATGAGTGAAGAGGTATTGTCATTTTGGTTCCCTTCCAAAATCAAATTTTAGAATTTTTTTTCGACATTTGTTTGGACTTGGTGATTTCAATGCAGAAAACTGTCATATTTCCTAGTTAATTGATAATGATGATTTCTTATGGACTATTGTGATAATAATTATGGTAAGGAATGTTACTTTGAAAGAATTTTGTCAATATCTCAATTTTTGGATTTCCTATGAATTTTTTAAAGACTTCCAAATGATTTAACAGATAATGCCACCATGTCTAAAAACTAGGTCTCACAATGGTACATATACCACTTGGTAATTTAAAATATGGAGAGTAGCGGTTCAAATCCAGCTGTGGTCAAAATTTATTTTTCATTTCTTTATACATCTAAATAAGTTTTTAGATGTTTGTCAACACTCAACATATGAAATTAGGCCATTTTAAGTTATATCTGGACAATATTTGAAACAATTGTTGTTCATGAACCAGACTTGAAATCAGTCAACAAACAGCCCCACATAAAGAAAATGACTAACTTGTTGTCCTGAATCACATCTTGTAGAGACAAAGCAAATGCTTAATATCAAAATCACCTGAATGGATGTGCAAAAAAGTGTTGTTTTTTATTGGTCTGAAATAAAATTTGACATATTTTCAACATTTGTGTTGACTTATTCACAGTAATGCAAAAATAAATGAACTCTTCCTTCCTGCATGACTGATCATCTAGGTACTCAGGTGAGCGATATAGACCCACTTGGGCCTCTTGTTAGAATTTTGCATTTCAAATTTTATTCATGAAAGTTGCCATTACATGTATTTACTTATATTACTGCAAAGCTGGTTATGAAAGAACAATGTGGTCTGCCCCGACTAATGAGAAACAGTGTTCAAAATGGAACTAAGAAAGTCCTTACAGGATGATTACCTCCTCCACACAGAGAAGAAAAACAAAGAATTTGGTCATTATCTCACTGTGACCTAAATCTTGGAGATGTGACCTTGGATCATGGGTACTGTAACAACTTCATGTAGTATGAAGTAGATCTGTGTTACAATTATGGTTTTACGGACAGGACAATATCTCTAGTCATCAGTTTACGGTGTCTTTGGTCAAGGTAATGATACATTTTATTTTACTTTGTTTCATGCGTTTTTATATGGCCACATTTAAAAATGTGTGCATATTAAGCTATACCTGTGTTGTCTGTCTGTCCGTCCGTCCATCCATCCATCCTTGTTCGGGCTTCTCCTCCTTAACTGAAGGGGGAAGAAAATTTTTGATGGTGTCATATGAAAGGGTGTGGTTTGTAGTTGTGCATGTGGGTTTCAAAGTTGGGGTCAGGCCCCTAAGGTGGGGGAAAATGGGCGGGGTAGGAAAAGCTTGTCCGGGCTTCTCCTCCTTAACTGAAGGGGGAAGAAAATTTTTGATGGTGTCATATGAAAGGGTGTGGTTTGTAGTTGTGCATGTGGGGTTCAAAGTTGGGGTCAGGCCCCTAAGGTGGGGGAAAATGGGCGGGGTAGGAAAAGCTTGTCCGGGCTTCTCCTCCTTAACTAAAATGGGAACAAAACTTTTGATGGCGTCATATGAAAGGGTGTGGCTTGTAGTTGTGCATGTGGGTTTCAAAGTTGGGGTCAGGCCCCTGGGGTGGGGGAAAATGGGCAGGGTCTGGAAAGCTTGTCTGGGCTTCTCCTCCTTAACTAAAGGGGGAACAAAACTTTTGATGGTGCCATATGAAAGGATGTGGCTTGTAGTTGTGCATGTGGGTTTCAAAGTTGGGGTCAGGCCCCTAAGGTGGGGGAAAATGGGCGGGGTAGGAAAAGCTTGTCCGGGCTTCTCCTCCTTAACTGAAGGGGGAAGAAAATTTTTGATGGTGTCATATGAAAGGGTGTGGTTTGTAGTTGTGCATGTGGGGTTCAAAGTTGGGGTCAGGCCCCTAAGGTGGGGGAAAATGGGCGGGGTAGGAAAAGCTTGTCCGGGCTTCTCCTCCTTAACTAAAATGGGAACAAAACTTTTGATGGCGTCATATGAAAGGGTGTGGCTTGTAGTTGTGCATGTGGGTTTCAAAGTTGGGGTCAGGCCCCTGGGGTGGGGGAAAATGGGCAGGGTCTGGAAAGCTTGTCTGGGCTTCTCCTCCTTAACTAAAGGGGGAACAAAACTTTTGATGGTGCCATATGAAAGGATGTGGCTTGTAGTTGTGCATGTGGGTTTCAAAGTTGGGGTCTGACCCCTGGGGTGGGGGAAAATGGGCAGGGTGGGAAAGGTTTTTTGGGCTTCTCCTCCTTAACTAAAGGGGGAACAAAACTTTTGATGGTGTCATATGAAAGGGTGTGGCTTGTAGTTGTGCATGTGGCTTTCAAAGTTGGGGTCAGGCCCCTAGGATGGGGGAAAATGGGTGGGGTCAGAAAAGCCTGTCCGGGCTTCTCCTCCTTAAATAAAGGGGGAACAAACTTTTGATGGTGCCATATGAAAGGATGTGGCTTGTAGTTGTGCATGTGGGTTTCAAAGTTGAGGTCAGGCCCCTGGGGTGGGGGAAAATGGGCGGAGTCGGAAAAGTTTGTCTGGATTTCTCCTCCTTAACTAAAGGGGGAACAAAACTTTTGATGTGTCATATGAAAGGGTGTGGCTTGTAGTTGTGCATGTGGGTTTCAAAGTTGGGGTCAGGCCTCTGGGGTGGGAGAAAATGGGCAGGGTCTGAAAAGCTTGTCTGGGCGTCTCCTCAACTAAAGGGGGAACAAAACTTTTGATGGTGTCATATGAAAGGATGTGGCTTGTAGTTGTGCATGTGGGTTTCAAAGTTGGGGTCAGGCCCATTCATTCATTCATATCATGGATGTCTGGTTCATTGAATTTTGTAGGACCTTGAAAGTTTCTCTGGTATCAGAGTTTGAAAACTTAGTTCTTCTTTCACACTTCCATTACAACCACATTAAAACATGATGCGGGCGTATCATGCACCCCTTAGCAGGTGCCCCATTCTTATTAAGTGAAGTAAGAAGCAGATCCATATTACTGTTATAGTCTAAAAGACAAAACAGTATGTTGGGTCATCAATTCAGTGATTTTGATCTTTGATCATGGGTAAGGTCATAACAAAGATATTAATTCTACGGTTGTAAGAAGTATAAACCTGATCATTAGTTCGTAGTAGTAGTATTTATATGACAAAGTAGTTTCTAAAGCTATTTATTGAAATGGACATAGTGATTCTTAAATACTCTTTACCAAGTTTAGTCAGAATCCCTGGAGTGATTCAAAAAGTTGAAACTTTACAAATTCATGAATGGTTACTTTAACCACAGTTCACTGGAGTCTTTGGCTTAGGTGAATTAACAAGAGGCCTGATAGGGCCTATATCTCTCACCTGGACACTTTTTGCTCATCCACAAAAAAACTGAATGCTTGAAGAAATCTGCAGATACATACATTCTCTTGCAGACTGTGTCTTTGACAAATGACTGTAAACTTGCTTTTCTACATTCAATACATACAAAAATATGTGTAAAAGATAAAGTCTGTATTCTTTTCTTTTTGGTTACTCTTGAATAATATCTAAAATGTTGTTTTTGTATAAAATGAACAATTTTTTTGACTCGGGGGTCATACATATAAAGTCAAGGTCACCATGCATATGATGGGTAAGTCTTTGTCTGGGCCATAACATATTACCCCTTGCATGCATAGGTTTGAATTATATTTCACAGAATTGTTGCCCAAGACTCGAGGCTGTGTCATGAACTTGATGCAGGTTAATATGTGCAAGATCAAGGTCACAATGCATAGGATGGGTAAATCTTTGTACACGCCATACTTCTCTACCCCGTTCATGGGTTTGAATAATATTTTACAAAATTGTTGCCCAGGACCCAACGATGTATCATGACATTGAGACAAGGTCATATCTACAAAGTCATGGTCACAATGCATAGGATGGGTTGATCCTTGTGCAGGCCATATTTTTACCCCTTGCATGGATATGAATATCATTTTACAGTTTTTGACTAAGTTTGGTCAAGGTCACAATGCATATGATTGTTAAATCTTTGTCTATGCCAAGTTTTTACCCCTGGTATGGATTCAGATAATATTTCACAGAATAGTTGTGTAGGTGAATAGGATTTGTCATGACCTTGAACCAAGATGTAACAGATAGATCAAGGTTGCAATGCTTATGAATGGTAAATCCTTGTCCGAGTCATTACTTTTTACTGCTTGTATGGATCTGAATAATATTTGACATGATTATTGCCATGGACACAAGGGTGTGTCATGACCTTGAACCAAGGTCATATCTGCAAGGTGAAGGTCACAATGCTTATTTATGGTGAATTCTTGTCAGGTGTTAGGACTTTGAACAAAGGTTAAATTTCATGATTAGCATTATCTTAAAAGACTTTAATGAAATTGAGTAGAAAATTAGGGGTGTAATTTTGAAACCCTAAATAAGGGAGGAAGACAATCTCTATACATTCACTTAACACCTCTTCAAATTAAGTTACGAGCATATCATGCAACGTTATGCATTGCTCTTGTTTAATATTAAAAAAATTGCAAAAAATTCTAGAAATGATTTTTATATTCCATTTGTTTCCAATCACAGTTATTACAATCACATCAATTAAAATACATAAAGCAACCTATTAGGAGAAAATCTAAAGAATTACCTGAAAAACTGTATGCTAAAATGACCAAATCAAGAAAAAAATTAGTTTTTTTATTTTTACAGTAAAGATCAGTTAAAATATACAAAATCAATTTTTATAAGCAATCTACAAGGAGTATACCTAAGATATTACTCAAAGTTAGATTAAATAGATTAAAATTAAAAAAACGTTTGTTTGTGAAACACTAATGCCCTGGCAGCAACAAAGTCCAAAAGGTTATTTTTCGTGTGAAGGTCACCGTCAAGGTCCAAATGTCATTGACCTTAGTGTCATTTGAAAGGGCTTCATTAGTTGAGTATGTATGTGAAATATGAAGTCCATCCCTCATGGTTCAAAAGTATGGCCGAGGTTAAAGTTGACAACAGACAGACAGACAGGACAAAAACAATATGCACTCAACTATCTATCTGTGACATAAAAACATCCTTCTAGAACACTTCAATACCACAATAATCTTTTAGTCAATGCATCCCTTCTAAAGAAAAAGATTTTTAAAGCAGGGAACCCTTTTGGGCATAATTTTGTCTATAGTGGTGCCACCTGTTGATAGATATGAATAAAAATCACAAAAAAACTTTGTAAATGTCCATTAGTACTACAAGTATAACAAGTTTGATCACTTTGTGTCAGGCGGTCTACAAGAAGTAGAAATTTTGTTACATTTATAATGATATATGGAAGACGAAGCTCTATGAAAATAGCTAACTTGCGCCTTTGATCTGTTGTGAACTATGAAGAATTTATTATTAAACTGTAATGTCAATACTTTTAAATAATTCACAAAGATATAATTGTAGTCTTGTTCCTGATCTTTGGACTAAAATCTATCCTACAAAGATTATTTTCATATGCTTTGACATTTCTTGGCCCATGGTTTTAAGAGAAGAATAATTTTAAAACATCATGAGCTTTCGTATTTTCAAATTCTGGATTTCTATTGGATACCCACTTTGCCCAAAAGGGAACATCATATGAAAAGAACGAACATGGCATAAGAATGCTTGCATATTCATTTCTGAGAATTCTTAGTTTTTTTTTATTATCCCTGGGCATATAAAATACATTTATTAAATACAGTCAAACTTCAATAACTCGAATACACTCTGAAACTCGAAGTAATCTTTCAGTCCTTACAACATTCCTATTCATTTCAATATTATACACCTACATGTACTCAAACTTGAACTACTGAAACTTGAAAACCCTGGAAAACTCGAAGTCATTTCAGGTCCCACTGATGAAACTGTACTGCATTTCACACAAGAAAACTCGAAAAGAAGCCATGGGTTTGTATAAATTTGATTTGTTTGTTCAATAATTACGGCTACATGTATTTTGTGTATATGCATGACAGACTGTCTTGCATGTTTATATATGGCCATAATTATATTGCAACATTAGAAACCACAAGAGGTCCAATCTACCAAACAATCCCTTTGGCTAGTGTCACTCGTGCATCTTACATCATTTAATAGTCATTTACATGTTTTTGTGTTTTACACACTTTATAAACTTACCTTCTCTCCTTTTAAGTGAGTTTTCATTTGATGAAGATCCATAATTTGCTCTCTAAAATATGAAGTCATTATGAGTAATTTGAAGTTTCATTGCAAAGACTATAGTGTTGCACAATATTTGTTGCTTGTGAAGATAATTAACACAGGTTTGAGTGATAATAAAGTAGTTTTCAGTTTATTATCCTTTTAGGAGTGACAACAGGATATGTACGTATTATAATACAAATATACTTGTACCATGTATTGTCAAAATCCCCCCAAGGGTTTAAAAGGTGTTGTGAAGACAATATGTATCAAGGAAATCAAGGGCCATAACTTTGGTCATTCTTTTTGGACAGCATTCCCCTTTCAATATGCAAATCTTTATAGGGTGTTCTTTCTTTGTATCATGTTTCATCAAAATCCCATAAAGGGTTTAGGAGAAGTTGTGAGGACAAGGTATCTTAAGGGCCACAAATCCTGTAATTCTTTTAGACAGCATTCCCTTCCCAATATGCACATATTCACATGGTGTTCTTTTATTGTACAAAGTTTCATTAAAATCCCCAAAAAGGTTTAGGAGGAGTTGCAAAGACAATATAGAGGGGACAGATGGATGCCAGTGACACCGTATGTCCACATTTTTATGGGGGCATATAAAAACTTGTAAGTGATTTCTGTCGTCACCATTTTGTCATTAAAATATTACAACATTTACAGAAAAAATAATTTGTGTATTGTACCGTGACCCTTATCTTGAAGCCTTGTATTGCAGGCTTTTTCAATACAATTCATCACTGAACTGTTACACACTACTGTCATGGAAATAATTTGATAAGTTGAAGCAGGTCCATATCTCAGCTAAGGATTTTTAGACTACACAACAGTTGATCGTAGTCTTACTGTGATATGGACCTTGAGATACAACATTTGGGCAAGGTCATGACACATTTGTATCATGGGTGAAGCATGGAGGGCATTAATATGTTACGGCTACAGTTTCATGTACATGTAATGGGTTCAGACACCAATTGTGGTTATAAGCTTACTGTGACCCTGGGTCTTGGATGACAAATGTGCAAAGTATGATGCTCATCTTTGTTTCAATTTAGGTTTTATGCAAAAAGATTTTTTGTCATAGGATGACTGTGACCTTGGAAGTATGGCCAGTGGTCAATTATATCAACAACCAACATATAGATTTAGAAGGCGAGACAAATGGATAATTCCTGTATAATTACCTAAACTTTTATTACAAGGTGTATTCCATCAGTGGCTAATATGAACTGAATTTTGAAACAACAACAACAGTTACATGTACTCACTTCTGTGTTAAAGTCTAGATCCATTGGGGGTGAATCATAGCTATACCATAAAGAAACATTGCCCTTCAGTGGCAATGTTGTACTACATGGTGACTCACTATTTTGCCTATAGCATAAGTTGGTATGGTTATTTTCTGCAGTTGGTAGTGGATACTTTGAAGACTTTCTGCTTTGATTCATATCATAGTTTTCACCTGCATCATTGTTTTGTTGTTGAGATGAACACTGTTGATTAAAGATGAGGTTTGATTCAGCATTAGAAATTTCTCTGTTTTCATCCATATAGTTGAAATATTGTGAAGTTATCGGAGACATTTGTGGAATTGTGACATCTTCTTGAATCCTTTCTCCTAAGTTTTCATCTTGAAGCCTTTTCTTATTACTGTAATGTATATTCCTTATCATTGGTTGTCTTTTAGCTGAAAAAACATTAATTAACAGTTCTATGAAATTGCTTTTTTATATGTTTAATCTTTTATTTAGTGTCAAATATAGATGTGCAAGTTCCAATATCTATGCTTACCAAAAAACTCTTGGGAGAGTATATAGTTGCTGTTGTGTGTGTCTATCCCAATTTATATCTCCTTAACTAATTAAATAATAACTTGCACTATTGTTACTGGGTATATGGGCTTTCAAACAACGACCATTCAAGGATATATTTGAAAGGTCAAGATCACTTAGAAAACAGAAATTTAAAACATCAATAAAGGGCTTATAATGTTCAAGTAAATTGTCAACAAGCAATGTAGACAAAAGTAACTCGTGTCATTATTGGAAGATCATGGTCACTTGGAAACCAGAACTTTGAAATAAATTCAAAACCAATAAGAAAAGAAGTTTTTATATTGGCACATTTTCACCAGCATAGTTCATACATCATATTAAAGATGCACACAGCCCAAACTTTTTGTGCTCCCTTATGAATTTGGAAACAGTAAGGGTTACCTATCTGATGAAATCCTCTATTGGTGTGAATCGCAATAGACCAATCTGGTGCAATGAAAAGAACTAATGTTCAAAGTTGAATTCTGGTACATTATTTTGATTTTCTGTTATATCATTTTCAGGACAGGAAAATCATCATTGGAATGGACCCATCATCCTTTACCCTTTAAAATTCAGGCACACTGCTATCAGAGCCACCACTGAATGCCTTCGTTTAATGCTACATGATAATAACTGAACCTATATTTCATCCAGTATTCTGTAGTGGAGGAAATCAGTCTTGAGTACCAGTACTTCTGTACATTATAAAGCAGGCACACTTTCTTGCTTGTCTTAAACCCAGACTTGACATATGACAGATTACAGCAAGTTCCAGATCAGTAGCAATTTAAACTGTTCTTAGTTTTGTTTTTATTTCTCACGTACTTGATTATTCTTACACACTTACATTTTCCTGAAAATTTTATCTTTTCTTTTCATGAAAAATTACAAAACTAAATCAAAATCAGTCAATTGTATTTTGGTGACTTTGAAATTTGAAAAAAGACCTTGAAAATTTTTCAAGGTCATTATTTCATTGATTTGTGTCCAACATATTTACTTAGGAAGCTGTACATTGACAGAATGCAAAAAGATAAATAGAAATATCCTGTCAACTTATTCTAATTATTAAGAATTTATGAGAAGATGTTGCCATGGTAACTATATTAAATGCTGTATTGTACAAAATATGCAAGTTTCTCTTTTGAATTGAAATACTTTTCTCATAGTTCTAGGATGATACTTATTTGCTGACAGGCATTAGTACTCATAGCCACTTTACTCTTACAAAATTTTCAAACATAAAAACAATTAAGCAAAATGATGCAAAAATGGCACCAAAACGTTAAAAAGATGGGCCATTTCAAGGCATGTTTTACACTTCTCCTGAATTACATGTATAAGCTGTATAAGAAGGAAAAACATATTTTTGTTCATTTATTTTTACTGATGAAGATTTAAAACATTAATAATGAAATCTGAAATTACCCATAATACCCATTTCCATGGAATTGAGCCTCGTAAAAATGCATTTTCTCACATTATTTTTGAGATTCTTTAAATTTCTGCCATGGTTACCATGGCAACGGTAACAAAACTGGAAAAAACTGAAGGTCTTATTTTTCTTAGTACTTCTAGTCTAGATCTTATATACCAAAAGTTATTAAAATTCATGACATGTCATGGCAATGTTACTGAATTTTTAAGGTTTCTACAAAGAATTGATAATATTTCATTATAGTGAGATATTTTGAGACATGGACAAGTAATGTCTGAATTAAAGCTCTTCTTATATTTTTAGCATACAATTTAGTATAACTCAGCAACGACATGACAGAATATAATAAAACACAAAAGGGCCCCGGATCTTCCTTAGGTCCTGATATTAAATGTGTTGCAGTATCATTTAAATCTGACTCTAGGCAAGCTTGAATTATTGTGAGACACAAACAATACATGTCTGAATAAACACTATTGTTAGCATTCAAAGTATCATGACTCTGCAACAACAAAACAGAATTTCATAAAAAACCAAAGGATTCTTCCTAATAGGTTTTGAGAGTGATTAAGTTATAATTTCATTTTATTTCTCGAGAGAACTTGAGATGTCATTTAAGACACAGAAAGTGCTGACAAGCATAAGTGTTATGGTCAAGATCATTGACTTTGGTGTTACATGTATTTGAAATATTGGCTTCATTAGTGCAGTACACATACCAAATATATGAAGTCTATCTTTTTATAGTTCAAAGTTACCAGCAAAGTTAAAGTTACTGTTTAGATAGAAAAACAAAAAGAACAAACAAAAATGATATGCCCCACTCCTTAAATCCAGACTCCATAGAAAATAATCAAAAATAAAAAAAAAACTGAATTTTGACATTAAGAAACTTTCAGATTACTCTTGAAATAGATCTATCCTCATAAAAGATTGCAGATAAATGCTTTATTGCATCTCTTTAGAGCATACAGAGAGATATGTGAAAATGGCCAAGTCAGAAAAGCCTCCAGAAAGTGTAAAAAAAAATTTTTTTATACTAAGATCAAAATAAACAACACATACCACCCTGGAGCCCGTTTCATCAACATGTGCAAATTTTCGACTAACTAAATCTTAAGTCTAAGTCTACTTGCACACATTTTTTGTTCTGAACGAAATGTGTGTTTCATCAACTGGTGTAAGTGTGTACCTACGTAAGGATCCGACCACTGAGTTTACTAACTTTACGCAGCACATATGCATGCATGAAATATATTGAAATATTACTTTTCATTAGTCCAAGGTTACTTCTTACAGATGTTTAACATAAAATACATATTTATTTTGCAACACATGCTTAGATTTTTTATTTAGATGATCTACAGTACACACGATGCACCTAAACATTACTTCAATGTAGTAAGTGACGTCATGGAATCATATGCAATGCTTAAAATACGTCATCAAATGAAAGAGATTAACCGATAAACTTGTACATATGTGTCCACATAAAGTCAGGCCGATCACAAATTGCGACAAAATAGAACAAGAGCAACCCCTAGCGTGGCATAATACGCCCGTTGCTTACTTTGGACGGGATCAATGTGAACGTATGGTTTTATTACCCCCAAACATGGGTCTCTTTGGTAATACTTTTATGAAATATTGATATCCAAAAAGAGGGATCCAAGTCCCATAACTCTGTTACAACAAACTGGAATTTTCACAAAACTGAAAAGTGGCTTTCCCTACACTATTTAAGCATTCTGTACAAGTTTCATGAAAAACAACTGAGGTTTACTTGAGTTATCACGTTACATAGCATCTTATCATAGTAACAAGGTTTTATTCACTTTGCATGATGTGACCTTGACCTTTGACATTGGGTCAAGGTAACACCCTTGGGTGCTAAGTAACAATTCTGTGAAATATTATTGAAATCTATGTACAAGGGAAGAAGTTATGGCCCGGATAAGGTTTTACTCACTTTGCATGTTGTGACCTTGACCTTTGACCTTGGGTCAAGGTCATGACACAACCTTGGGACCTAAGTAACAATTCTGTGAAATGTTATTGAAATCCATGCATAGGGGAAGAAGTTATGAACCAAATAAGGTTTTACTCACTTCACATGTTGTGACCTTGACTTTTGACCTTGGGTCAAGTGTAACAATTCTGTGAAATATTGAAATCCATGCACAGGGGAAGAAGTTAAGGCCCGAAACAAGGTTTTACTCATTTTGCATGTTGTGACCTTTGACCTATGACTTTGGGTCAAGGTCATGACACATTTGGGTCATGTAACAATTCTGTGAAATATTACTGAAATCCATGCAAAGGGCAAGAAATAATGGCCTGGACAAGGTTTTAATCACTTTGCATGTTCTGACCTTGACCTTTGACCTTGAGTCAAAGTCATGACACACCTTTGGGTCCTAACTTACAATTCTGTGAAATATTATTGAAATCCATGAACAGGGCAAGAAGTAATGGCCTGGACAAGGTTTTACTCACTTCACATGTTGTGACCTTGATCTTTGACCTATGACCTTGGGTCAAGGTCATGACACACCCTAGTGTCCTAAGTAACAATTCTGTGAAATATTATCGAAACCCATGCACAGGGGAAGAAGTTATGGCCTGGACAAGGTTTTGCTCACTTTGCATGTTGTGACTTTGACCTTTGAGCTATGACCTATGACTAAGCAACAATTCTGTGAAATATTATTGAAATCCATTCACAGGGGAAGAAGTTATGGCCCGGACAAGCTTATCCCGGACCCTGGACGGACAACGCCATAACATAATGCGTCCCGTCTTGAGAGAATCCTCCCATCCCTTTCAGTCAATCTTAGTATAATAATGTATTAATATTCAAGACGACTAACACCCTCCTCAAGTTCCCCCTAAAAATAAAATTAGCAAATTAAATTTATGTAAGGTAAACTATGTTTCTGGTTAAATGTGTATAGTATATTGTACTATTTACTACATTGAAAACATTAAAGAAGGCTAGAACTCATTATTCTTGATTTACGCCAACACTTAGTAGAGATAGGAGGTTGGCATAGAGTTTCGACTAAATCTACGCTAATCGTAGAGTTACGCCGTTTGATGAAACAAAAAACAGTTGGAAATTAAGTCTAGTCCAGTATTTATGCCAAACTAAGCCTACGCCAGGAGTTATGCCATTTGATGAAACAGGCTCCTGGATCCACCCCTCAAGGATCTGGCTAAAAACTAACAAATTTTGAGATCTTGCATACTTCATTCCTATCAAGTTTCATCAAAATCCTTACATAGAAAGGGCTTACCATGTAGGAACACGCATAAAATATCAAACCATTGTTTTGTTTAATTCAAAATTGAAATTTCTTTTAAATAAGATCAAATGTAGGTAAAACTTGACAGTAAAGGTCACAAGGTCATCAAATATGGTATCAATCCTAATGAAATGGTTTCATCTCAAGGAGCATGCATGTGAAGTATAAAGACCTATATATAGCTAGCTTCCATGGTTGATAAGTTACCTCCAACAAGTATTTTAAGGAATGTAGATTAAATGTGAAGTTGAAGGTTACAAGGTCATAAATTATACTAATGGACAGTTCTTGCCACATGGGACACATACATGCGAAATATGAGAGCACTGGCTGGCATTGTTGAAAAGTATTGTCCAATATTAAAGTAGATCAAGGACAAACAATCAGACAGGACAAAGTACAATATGTCTCCCATTAATCAGTAGTAAGGGGATACATGTATAAAAATATAAAAAACAAGACGCCCAAGTGGGCCTATATCGCTCACCTGAGTACCTAGATTATCAGTCATGCATGAAGGAAGAATTCATTTATTTTTGCATTAATGTGACTAAGTCAACACAGATGTTGAAAATATGTCAAATTTTATTTCAGGCTAGAATAAAAAACCACACTTTTTTGCACATCCATTCAGGTGATTTTGATATTAAGCATTTCCTTTGTCTCTGCAAGAAGTCATTCAGGGCAACAAGTTAGTCATTTTCTTTAGGTGGGGCCTTTTGTTGACTGATTTCAAGTCTGGGTCATGAACAACAATTGTTTCAAATATTGTCCAGATCTAACTTAAAAATGCCTAATTTCATATGTTGAGTGTTGAGAAACATCTAAAAACTTATTTAGATGTGTAAAGAAATGAAAAAAAATTTTGACCACAGCTGGATTTGAACCGCTACTCTCCATATTTCAAAGTAACAATCCTTACCATAATTATGATCACAATAGTCCATAAGAAATCATCATTATCAATTAACTAGGAAATATGACACTTTTTTCTGCATTGAATCACCAAGTCCAAAGAAATGTCGAAAAAAATTCTAAAATTTGAGTTTGGAAGGGAACCAAAATGACAATACGTCTTCACTCATCCCTCTAAATCTTTTCTATGCATTCTGTTTGTCTCTGTATACAGCCCGTATGAAAAAGAATATTGTTAAACGAGGGAACTCTTTTGTGACCTACTCTTGACTATGGTGGCGCCACCTGTAAAGAGGTCTGGACGAAAACAACAGAATTTGAAGAGGATCATAAGTGACTTATTTCTACCAAGATTTATTAAAATCCTTCAAAAAGTTTTGTAGAAAAAGTTGAAAATGTGAAAAATGGCCAAACCAACCCCCCCCCCTTTTTTTTTTTGGAAGTCTTAAATGTAAAATTCCTAATTTCATATGTTGAGTGTTGAGAAACATCTAAAAACTTATTTAGATGTGTAAAAAAAAAAAAAATTTTTTGACCACAGCTGTATTTGAACCGCTACTCTCCATATTTCAATTACCAAGTGGTATATGTACCATTGTGAGACCTACTTTTAGACATGGTGGCATTATCTGTTAACCAATTTGGATGATCCACACAAAAAACAAAACCTTTGAAAAGGACTATGAGTACTTGCATCCTACCCAGTTTTATCACAATCCTTCAAGTTGTTCTGTAGATCAAGTTGAAGATATGAAAAATTGTCCCCCCCCCCACCCCCCTTTTCTTGGAAGTCTTAAAAAATTCATAAAAAATTCAAAAATCGAGATATTGAAAAAATTCCTTCGCACCAGCATTCCTTATCATAGAAATGATTAAATGAAACCAAATGAATGCATCAATGTTTACTAAAAGAAAATAATAACTCTTTAATGCATTAAAATAACAAAGTCCAAAATAAAAATGAAAAAACGTCAAAAATTTGATTTCCGAATGGAACCAAACATATCCACACTTCTTCCCATATGCCTCTAAATCATTCCTATGCAGTCGGTTTGTCGCTGTATGCACCCGATCTGAATAAGAAGTTTGTCAAAGGAGGGTACCCTCTGTGACCTATTTTTGTCTGTGGTGGTGCCACCTGTTCATGGATCCTGACAAAGATGACCACATTTGTCGGGGACCTTGAGTATTTGATGCATGCCAAGTTTCATTGAATTCCAGCAAGTGGTTCCGAAGAAAAAGTTCAAACTGTGAAATGTTTACACCAATTATCCCCCCCCCCCCCCTTTTCTTGAAAGTCTTAAAAAATTCATAAAAAATCCAAAACATAAAATATTGAAAAATTTTCTTCGCAGTAGTATTTCTTACCATCAAAATGATCAAATTAAACCAAATTAATGCATCAATGTTTACTAAAAGAAAAAAATACTGCTTTTCTGCATTAAAACTACCAAGTACAAAAAAACGTAAAAAAAAACGTCAAAAATTTGATTTCGGAACGGAACCAAAAATAACAACACTTCTTCACACATCCCTCTAGATCATTCCTATGCATTCGGTTTGTCTCTGTATGCCCCCGGTCTGAAGAAGAAGTTTGTCAAAGGAGGGTACCCTCTTTGACCTACTTTTGCCTGTGGTGGCGCCACCTGTTGATGAATCCGGACGAAAAACAACAACACTTGTAGGGGACCATGAGTACTACATGCTTATCAAGTTTCATCAAATTCTGTTCAGTGGTTCTGGAGAAGGAGTCGAAAATGTGAAAAGTTAACGACAGACGACGGACGGATGACGGACGGTGATTGATCATAATAGCTCACTTGAGCCTTCGGCTCAGGTGAGCTAAAAAACCCAAATCCTAGAAACAATTTAAGTATTTTTTTACAATTACATTTATATCAATAAACAAAAGTATCAGTAAAACTGATGGATACTCCTCTAACAGCAGTTATACTAATGCAGGAAACTGATGGCTAATTTCATATACAAAAAATCAGTAAAAGTGATGAATGTTCCATGTGACCTTGACCTTTCAGAAATGACCTTGAGTGATCTTTATACAATAACCGTTATTCTAAGTAACATTTTGATGAAATATGATCAAATTCTGATGAAAGGTGTAAGAGATATAAGTACTTCATGGAACTTTAAGTCATAATTAATAAATGACACTGACCTTTCAGAAATGACCTTGAGTGACCTTTGTCAAAAGCCCTTAACCTAAATAACATTTTGGTGAAATATGATCAAATTCTGATGAAAGGTGTAGGAGATTATAGCTTGGATGGACATACAGACGGAGGGTCGGACAGACACATGGACATGACAGCAACTATATGCTTCCCCAAAACTTTTACGAGGAGCATAAAAAGGTTTACAGTACATGAAGTTTATGCATTGCAAGTAACCTACCATGAGAAAATCTAAAATATTACCTGAAAATTTGCACAAACTAGTCAGAAATGATACCAGCATGAAACACTTCAATATAAACAACCCTTTTTTTAGACAAGCTTTTAAATCACTGTGTATTTGATTTGTTGATTTATACACAGTTTGTCTGAAAACGAATTTGTCAGGTGAAGGTGCCCTCTTCATCTTTATAATGTTGCTCTGCCCTGGATACATCCCTTGACATATTCTGCTAAAAAAACAACACCTGAAGGGCACTTTGCATAATTGATCCCTACCAAGTTTTATAAAAATTTAATTCCTCCTTGGTTCTTAAGAAGTTGAAAATGTAAAAAGTTAATTGATGGAAGCCAGACGATAGGTTATGGCAATAGCTCACTTTGAATCTTTTGTTCAGGTGAGCTAAAACCAGACTTTTACCCTGCCACAACTTATCCTAGAATGACGGAAGTGAAAGGTCAATGGGATTTAGTGCAGTACACAACAATGTCCCCTAAGAAAAACATAGAGTTAATGAAGTAATTTTTAATGATAAAAGACAAGACCACTGTTCAAATAACCTCTGAACAAAGACCTGGTTATATATATAACATATATCAACAGGTACTTAAGTCATTGTATTAAATGTAAAATCAAAGTTAAATCAATCATGTCCCTATAAACAAAGTTAAACAAATTGATGATAATTATTAGTAATACTTGTAATGTTTTCAGTTTTCCTTCGTAGAGGCTGTGCAAAACCAATGCTGATCCTTTGGTTTGGGTTTCTTGGTGACTTTGTAAGAATTCTATTATTATAGGTTGCTTGTCTGAGAATATTTCGTGTGGTTTCCTCTAAATTGCTTCTAAAATCTTTATTTTCATTTGTTTCAAACAAATCATATTTTGCTGACTTAAACGAAATGTCTCGAGACAATACACTAGAATTCATCCTTGTAATTAATGGCATCATTTCATCTTCTAAATAAATATCTCTATGCATAGACATTTCAAATCCCTCAATGTTGCTTGGCACTTTTTCTGCAGACCTCTCTTTAGCTCCATCAATATCTCTATGCATAGACATTTCAAATCCCTCAATGTTGCTTGGCACTTTTTCTGCAGACCTCTCTTTAGCTCCATCAATAAAATTCATGAAGGAAATTTCTTTAATTTCCTGGCTCAAATTATTGCTTCCTTGTTCTTCTATATGTGTGTTGGATGGATTTTTGTTATCATCTATACTGATGTTTTTCGAAACATCTTCACCTTCATTCTGATCAGAATTTACATCTTCACAAATAAAGTCCAAATTGTCATGATGTGATTCCTTGCTATAAGATGTTTGGCTTCCATCAATTCCTGTCTGGATATGTCTTCCTTCATCTGATACACTACTGTCTGTTTGGTCTTTCTGATTGTGCATATAATCACAACGTAATTCTGGAAGATGGTATTCTAGATTTTCTGTGTTAGAACATGATAAATATTTGTTTAAGGGAGAAGCTGGATAAAATTCATGCTTCTGCTTTGCATTACATAGTTTTAAATGTCCTTCTTTCTCTGCGAGATTATGATTCAGTAGTGAGGACATAGTTCCATCTGACATTCGTAGAATTGAAACAAATGTCTGGAAAAATTGGAAAATAGATATGTATATAAACAAGCATAGGATTTCAAATTGAAAACTAGAAAATTGCAGTTTTCACGGGATAGAATTACTGACACATATAGCATACAGCAAAAAGCTAAAATAATGATTTTCATTTAATCCCTGGCATTCATATTAACTGTTTTAAATACGATTTTCAACAAGCATATACAGAGAATAGTGGTTCCCCGCTTTCATGGTTCTATCAGTAAGGGTGCAGTCATCTGTGACATATTGTCATGCATGGTTGCGCATGTCTACAGACACACATGCCAAATATGAAGGCCCTACGTCTTGCGGTTAAAAAGTTATGACCAAGGTTAAAGCTTCTGTGACAGACAGACAAATGAGATTTAATGTCGCCACACTTTCGCAAAAACAAAAACAAAAAAGGAAATGTTGATCAAAACTGTAAAAAGAAATTTCAGTTATATATGATGATATATCATTTTACAAACCTCAAAAGTTGTTCTTGTTACTGTTGGTAACACTTTTGATAACTCTGAAGCATCCATTGTGAAAAGTTCTTTATGTGTCAAATTGTTCAGCATCAACATAGCACTGATAATATATGAATTTAAAAAAGATTTGTAATACACATGTATATAAATCAACAATTGTATAATCTATCACTTAAGGAGCAATCATCACAGAAAAGTACTAAATTAAAACAAGAGGCAAAAATATGTTAATACACAATTATAAGAAACTTGAAAAAGTATCAGAATAAAACAAGATCAGACAAGAAACTATTGAAGATGATATGGCCAGATTGCAAAGCAAATTCAAAACCAGGTAAAGGTCATGAGTCATTGTATCAGTTGAAAACTCCGGTACGTAATAAAGAACCTATGTGTGAAGTACCATTTAGCCCTACCTCTATTGATTCAAAAGAAATAGCCAAAATTAAAGTCTTTTAAAAGTAGGTCAAAGTCCTAGGTCAAGGTCACTTTGTCAAAGTCATAGCATAATTTGAAAGCTCTGGTCATAACTAGGGGTGGACCGATTCATCCCGATATTTTAACTCATGATATTAGGATCGATTCACAAGTAGTTGTATCGATACAAGCTTTATTTTTTCTAGCATTTAGTGCGGTTCGTTATTCGGTGAATTGAAAGTGAAACTGTGAAACATGTGTGAACGCTGGGTCAAATTGGTTTCTCCCACAAACAGTAAATCTGCCGTGTGTGAGAACTTTGGGATGATAATATATGAAGAGAATGGAACGAGACGCCAAGACAAATTAAGGATCACGTTATTTGTAAAATATGTGATGCAAAACTGAAATATGCAGGGAACACTACGAATATGCAGAAGCACATCGATCGTCATCATCATCCGAGTTCCTTTAATAAAAATGTTAACTTTGCTTCATATTGTCTTTTTTTTAAAGTATTGTGATACGTATCGTATCGCAAGGTTGGTATCGTGATACATATCGGATCGGTCCATATAGTGGTATCAGCCCACCCCTAGTCATAACGAACCTATCTGTGTAGTATTATGTTTATACTCCTCTTAGCTGTTGAGATCTTGCTTCAACCAGAAACTAACTCATGTTGCTTCAACCAGAACTTATTCAAAATGTAGACAGACATTCGGATGTATGGAGTGATGGACATATATACATCATCATTTTATAGACCAGAATTGCATGCATTGCAATCTGGCCAAAAAATCTTAAACATTATATTACATTTAGTTTTTCATTCTATTAAGTAATCCATCTTTAATTTCTCTATACTAGATATCTCTCTGGACAGATCTAGCCTGATCAAGAGCAACAGTACTCATAAGAAACATTTACTACTTTATTCATGATAAGTTTTATTAAAATCTTGCAATTAATTTGTTCTGAAGAAGTACCCAGTATTATCCATCAAAACTTGTTTAAAAATATTGAGAATATTTCTGGATTCAATTTTTTTTTATAATAACTTCACTGACAATTGATAAATAATGCAATATTAATGCATTATAAGCAACTTACCATGAAAAAAACTGAAGAAGTAACATGAAAATGTGAAAAAATGTCAAAAAAGCATGAAAATTGTGATGAGACAGAATTGAACCAAAACCAACAACAGTTCTAAGACACCTGTCTCAATCACACTATGCAGCCAGTCTGAAGAAGTTTGTCAAAGAAGGGTACATTCTTGATCCTATGTCTCCCAACCCTGAATACATCACTTGCAGAACAAGCTGAAAACAACAAATCTTGTAGGGGATCTTTAGGGTTTCATCCCGCAGAGTTTCATCATAACTTTTCCATTACTACTCAAGAAAAAGATTATCAACACTTATTACATACCAGTGGCATATGCTCCCCCTCTTTTTTCTAATCTTTATATTATACATGTATAACAAAATCTCCTTCAAATTAATTTTGTATTACATTTCTTTCACTTTACATTGATCGCAACAGAATCTGATAGAATACACAAATCATTATCCACTATAAGCAACCTGAGATGAGAAAATGAAAAAAATGACCTGAAAATATGCAAAAACAACAAAGTCCAAAAACACTAAGTCTTCTAAAAAGATGTCCAGACTTTGATTACTGTATGGAAGTAAAATCAACAATACCTCTTAAGACCCCATTATAGATTACTCTGATGCATTCAAGCAGCCGGTCTAAAAAAGTGTGTTAAAGGTACCCTCTTGGGCCTATGTCACTCTGCCCTGGATCAATCACTTGACTCATCTAGCTTAGAACAACAACAGTTGTACTGGACCTTGAGAACTAAATGCCTAACAGGTTTCATCAAAATCTGTCCATTTGTTCTCAGAAGTCTATTATAGTATATTATTACATGCTGACAGTGGATCCCCCTTCTTGTAACCTTAAAAAAGATATATAAAATTGTTAAATTATTTTCACACCTATTTAGATAACCTTCTAGATTACTGTGGTTGCTTTGGTTTGTCAATCTATGCAGCTGATCTGAAAAAAAAGCTTGTCAAAGCAGGACACTCTCTTAAGCATTTGTTGCTCTGCTCTGGATCCACCCCTTGACAGATTTGGCCATAAAACAACACCACTTGCAGAGGACCTTCAGTACTTCCTCCCAAATAAGTTTAAGTGAAATGATTAAATCTCCTTAGTAATTCTGAAGAAGTTGAAAATGTGAAGTTTATGGACAAACAGATGGATAGGTAGCCAGATGGACTTCACACTATGACACGTGCACTAAAACCACTTTCATTCAATTAAATTTCATAAAACAAAGTCAATTCATTGATTTTCTATTTTGTTTAAACATTGATTATAATTGAGTGTTACTGAAAAATCCAAAGTATTCTCCCCTTACACCGTACCAGCTACTAAAATTTTTGAAAAGCAAAGAACAATTAAGTAAATGAAGTTTATTATTTTTGTACACTTTGTTAAAAATTTTTCTACAATGTTGTTTTTGTTTACCATATGGGACTGATGCAAGGAAATTGTATCAGTAGTAATTCATTCTGAAAATAAAAAAAAAAAAGAAAACTCATGACATTGTGCTTATGGTAAATGGAAATTGTGTGCTCAGAATATCTCTCTTACAAAACAAATGTTACAACTTAAATGTATTTGTTCTAGAATAAGTTTCAAAATTAAAATTGTGAAGTTACATTATGAAAGGAAAGAACCATTTACAATTTTCTTTATTGAAATACATGAAAACTATAATCAAATGCATAATTAAAAAATCCTTACCGGAGACACTGTATTTGTGAGAAAAGATCTTTGTCTTCCAAACATAGATTCTGTAAGAACAGATTCACAGATCTTCCTAATCATTAAGGTCACTTCTTCAAGGCTTGTACATATCATAACCTGAAATGAAATACAAATTCAATTTTTTATTTCTACATTTGTTATCAGCATGTTAAATCATTCTTGTGCTTGTTATGTGAAGAAAACAGTTTTTTCAATGAAATTCTGTAAATTTAAAGAATGGTTGGTCAAACTGAGAATGCCATATACCTATAACATGATTTATAATTGGAGAACTATTGAAAATGGAATTTAAAAATCTCTGTTCTAAAATTGCAGGTTTTACAATATATGCTATGATTTTACCTATTACCAGAAATAACAATTTATTACATACCGGTAAATATCATTATCATGTACAACTGTTATCGCATAAATCAAAATGGTACTCAACACCCACATCTTGTGACGATAAAATCCCCATTTATATACATGTATGAAATGGTTTATGGAGACCAAGTTGTTTAGCGTTAAAGAAAGATGACTAGCCTATGTTACCCTATCAATTGGAACTAATTAATCGGTCTTTTAGATCCAATCAAGGAAAATTTTAAACCGAGGAGATACAATGAGGTATAACTAATATTCATTAGCATAAGATCACTTAAACTTAAAAACAATCTAGATCTAGTCAATCTATTGCCATCCACCCACCTTTTATTCCCATTCGATCATGCACCTTCTATCTATTAACTCTGCATAGATGTTTCTTGTCGCCAACTATTTTTAGGTAATAGCAGTTATTGTTGTCAACTACATACGTTTGTTTTTAAACGGTTTCTAATGGTAAGGTTTTTGTCAATCCCCAATCATTTGATTACACAATTCAATTCATACACTTCTGTAATTTTTAAAACTATGACTTTCTCTTGACGTGTTCAGTAATTTTTCATGACATGTGTTGTCAAATTTATTCTAATATAATTTCCTTTTTATTCCTACATCATTTCATTAAATGACAATTTTCAATTTCAACCTGCCTTATGTTTTATTTATGTCTCATTATTCTGGAGTGTGATTCTCAATATATCGTCCCATAAAAGCAAGATATTGCAATAATGTAAGATTACAGAAGGAAAACTATTGAATAATTAAAACAATGTTCAAATTTTAAACAACTTCACTTAACTTTGTTTTAATATCACATACAGCATAAAACAATAGCATAACACAGAAGAAAAGTTTGGAAGATAAGCATTAAAAAAAACTTCAATGTTAAGAAGTAAATGAATGGTAAAACAAGAGAACTGCTTCACAAATGCAATATGCCGAGTTGCAAAACTTGCATCTTAGAGAGAGTAAGTGTATGAAGTTTCATTGCAATGGCACTAAACGTATTGGACTTATGGTCTGTAACAAAATTTTTCATATTCTACTCCTATGACCTTGACTTTAGACCTATTGTTCCCAGAAAGAGTAGGGCACATCTTCAACTCATGGTGAGTAAGTGTATAATGTTTCAATGCAATAGCACTAAAAGTATTGGACTTGTGGTCAAGAAACCAATTTTTGATACCCCACTTCTAAGACCTTAACCTTTGTCCTTTTGACCCCAGAAAATATAGGGCACATCTTCCACTCATGTTAAGTATAAGAAGTTTCTTTCAACAGTACTAAACATATTGGACTTATGGTCCAGAAACCAATTTTGCATATTCCACTCCTATGACCTTGACTTTTGACCTTTTGACTCCAGAAAGAGTAGGGCACATCTTCCACTCATGGTGAGTAAATGTATCATGTTTCATTGCAATAGCACTAAACGTATTGGACTTATGGTCCGCAAACCAATTTTTCATATTCCACTCCTATGACCTTGACCTTTGATATTTTGACCCCAGAAACAATAGGGCACATCTTCATCTCATGGTCAGTAAGTGTATCATGTTTCATTACAATAGCACTAAACATACTGGACTTAAGGTCCAGAAATCAATTTTTGATATCCCACTCCTTTGACCTTGACCTTTGAACCCCAGAAACAATAGGGCACATCATCCACTAATGGTGATTAAGTATATGAAGGTTCACTGCATTAGCACATAACATATTGGACTTATGGTCCAGAAATCAATTGTTGATGGATGCCCGCCCGCCCACCTCACATCAAATTAAGAGCCGAGTTTTGCAACTAGGCTAACTAGTGTTGTAGTAACCTTGGTTGTAAATTGTGCATGAAAAGTTGAGAAGCTGTCTAGAGATGAACATAATTTCTGAATACTCTCCACAGTATTACCACTGAAAGGGTAACTGAAATCAGAAAGATTAACAAGAGTAACACCTAGCATGACATAATACGCCCGTCGCTTAGCTTGAAGGGGATCAATCTGAATGAATGGCCAAGTTACAATCCAATACCTTGAAACACTGCATAAAGAAATCCGGAAAACTGTAAAATCCTTGAAAATATCTAAGTTCAAGGGCCATAACTATGGTAACACCAAAGTAATCATACCCAAATGCAAACTGGCACTGACCCTCAGTGATAAGAAGTAATATATGAAGTTTTAATCCAATACCTTTAAAGACTACAGAAAAAAGTCCGGAAAACTGTAAAATCCTTGAAAATTTCTAAGCTCAAGGGCTGTAACTCTGGCAGAAACAAAGCAATCATACCCAAATGCGAACTGGCACTGACCCTTGTTGATATAAAGTTATATAACAAGTTTTAATTTGATACCTTTAAAGACTGCAAGAACGAGGCCCAAGTGGGCCTATATCGCTCACCTGAGTACCTAGATTATCAGTCATGCATGAAGGAGAATTCATTTATTTTTGCATTAATGTGACTAAGTCAACACAGATGTTGAAAATATGTCAAATTTTATTTCAGGCTAGAATAAAAAACAACACTTTTTTGCACATCCATTCAGGTGATTTTGATATTAAGCATTTCCTTTGTCTCTGCAAGAAGTCATTCAGGGCAACAAGTTAGTCATTTTCTTTAGGTGGGGCCTTTTGTTTACTGATTTCAAGTCTGGGTCATGAACAACAATTGTTTCAAATATTGTCCAGATCTAACTTAAAATTGCCTAATTTCATATGTTGAGTGTTGAGAAACATCTAAAAACTTATTTAGATGTGTAAAGAAATGAAAAAAAAATTTTGACCACAGCTGGATTTGAACCGCTACTCTCCATATTTCAATTACCAAGTGGTATATGTACTATTGTGAGAACTGCTTTTTAGACATGGTGGCATTATCTGTTAACCAATTTGGATAAAATTTACCAAATTGATAGAGGACTTTTGGTACTTCATGTATTCCATGTTTCATTAAAATCTTTCATGTGGTATAACAGCAGAAGTGAAAAATGTGATTGAATTGTTCCTATACACCCTCATTTGGAAGTCTTAAAAAATTCATAGAAAATCCAAAAATTGAGATATTGACAAAATTCTTTCAAAGTAACAATCCTTACCATAATTATGATCACAATAGTCCATAAGAAATCATCATTATCAATTAACTAGGAAATATGACACTTTTTTCTGCATTGAATCACCAAGTCCAAAGAAATGTCGAAAAAAATTCTAAAATTTGAGTTTGGAAGGGAACCAAAATGACCATACATCTTCACTCATCCCTCTAGATCATTTCTATGCATTCTGTTTGTCTCTGTATACAGCCCGTATGAAAAAGAATATTGTCAAACAAGGGAACTCTTTTGTGACCTACTCTTGACTATGGTGGCGCCACCTGTAAAGAGGTCTGGACGAAAACAACAGAATTTAAAGAGGATCATAAGTGACTTATTTCTATTAAGATTTATTAAAATCCCTCAAACAGTTTTGTAGAAAAAGTTGAAAATGTGAAAAATGGCCAAAACACCCCCCCCCCCCCTTTTTTTTTTTGGAAGTCTTAAACGTAAAATTCCTAATTTCATATGTTGAGTGTTGAGAAACATCTAAAAACTTATTTAGATGTGTAGAAAAAAAAAAATTTTTTTTGACCACAGCTGGATTTGAACCACTACTCTCCATATTTCAATTACCAAGTGGTATATGTACCATTGTGAGACCTACTTTTAGACATGGTGGCATTATCTGTTAACCAATTTGGATGATCCGCACAAAAAAACAAAACCTTTGAAAAGGACTATGAGTACTTGCATCCTACCCAGTTTTATCACAATCCTTCAAGTTGTTCTGTAGATCAAGTTGAAGATATGAAAAATTGTCCCCCCCCCCCTTTTCTTGGAAGTCTTAAAAAATTCATAAAAAATTCAAAAATCGAGATATTGAAAAAATTCCTTCGCACCAGCATTCCTTACCATAGAAATGATTAAATGAAACCAAATGAATGCATCAATGTTTACTAAAAGAAAATAATAACTCTTTAATGCATTAAAATAACAAAGTCCAAAATAAAAATGAAAAAATGTCAAAAATTTGATTTCGGAATGGAACCAAAAATATCAACACTTCTTCCCATATGCCTCTAAATCATTCCTATGCAGTCGGTTTGTCGCTGTATGCACCCGATCTGAATAAGAAGTTTGTCAAAGGAGGGTACCCTCTGTGACCTACTTTTGTCTGTGGTGGTGCCACCTGTTCATGGATCCTGACAAAAATGACCACATTTGTTGGGGACCTTGAGTATTTGATGCATGCCAAGTTTCATTGAATTCCAGCAAGTGGTTCCGAAGAAAAAGTTCAAACTGTGAAATGTTTACACCAATTATCCCACCCCCCTTTTTCTTGAAAGTCTTAAAAAATTCATAAAAAATCCAAAACATAAAATATTGAAAAATTTTCTTCGCAGTAGTATTTCTTACCATCAAAATGATCAAATTAAACCAAATTAATGCATCAATGTTTACTAAAAGAAAAAAATACCTCTTTTCTGCATTAAAACTACCAAGTACAAAAAAACGTCAAAAAAACGTCAAAAATTTGATTTCGGAACGGAACCAAAAATAACAACACTTCTTCACACATCCCTCTAGATCATTCCTATGCATTCGGTTTGTCTCTGTATGCCCCCGGTCTGAAGAAGAAGTTTGTCAAAGGAGGGTACCCTCTTTGACCTACTTTTGCCTGTGGTGGCGCCACCTGTTGATGAATCCGGACGAAAAACAACAACACTTGTAGGGGACCATGAGTACTACATGCTTATCAAGTTTCATCAAATTCTGTTCAGTGGTTCTGGAGAAGAAGTCGAAAATGTGAAAAGTTAACGACGGACGACGGACGGTGATTGATCACAATAGCTCACTTGAGCCTTTGGCTCAGGTGAGCTAAAAAGTCTGGAAAACTGTGAAATCCTTGAAAATCTCTAAGTTCAAGGGTTGTAACTCTAGCAAAACTAAAGCAATCATACCAAAATGCAAACTGCTACGGACCCTCATTGATATAAAGTTATATGCCAAGTTTCAAACCAATATCTTGGAAGACTGAAGAAAAAAGTCCAGAAAACATGACCCCGGACGGACGGACAGACGGTCGGAACAACGCCATTACATAATAAGTTCTGTCTTATGACGGGCGTATCAAATAGAACAAAAATCTGGTCATCAATACAGCCTAACATCTTGTCAGGCAACTTATAATTCCAATAAATATCATTTAGATCTTCCAGATTTTTAAATTGCTTGTTTGACAACTAGAAATTTTCTCTGAGTTAGAACCCTGTATTACAGTAAAGTCTATCCTTTTATTTATCTGTCCATTCCAACAAACTTTAGGGTGATTAAACAGAAAATACCACACAAGTTTGTCTGTCCATCAATTAAAGCTTGCCTGGTCTATAAACTAGAGCAGTCACAACGGTACAAATACCCCCCACGAAAACAAAGTAGAAACATGCAATAATTCATCCCAATATACATCACTGGTATAAGTCTAATGGATGTCCCACTTACAAGCACATTTTGAGGTATAATCAATAAAATCAAGATTATAACCATTGTGTCTATTGTGACCTTGACCTTTGACCTATTTTCAAGGTCATGGCACACCCCTAGATCCTAAGCAACAATTATGTGAAATATTATTGAAATCCATGCACAGGGGAAGAAGTTATGGCCCAGACAAGACAATACCAATTGTGTCTATTGTGACCTTGACCTCTGACCTATGACTGCGGTTCAAGGTCATGACACACCCTTGGATCCAAAGCAACAATTCCGTGAAATATTACTGAAATCTGTGCACAGGGTGAGAAGTTATGGCCCAGACAAAGTTTTAATTATTGTGTCTATTATGGCTTTGACCTGTGACCTATGACCTAAATTCAAGGTCATGACACACCCTTGGATCCTAAGCAACAATTTTGTGATATATTGAAATTTGTGCACAGGGGAAGAAGTTATTTCCCGGACGAAGTTTTCTTATTGTGTCTATTATGACCTTGACCTTTGTTCAAAATCATGACACACTCTTGGATTCTAAGCAACAATTTCGTGAAATATTATTGAAATTCATGCTCAGGGGAAGATGTTATGGTAGAGACAAGGTTTTATTGTGTCTATCATGATCTTTACCTTTGATATCGCGTCAAAGTCATGACACACCCTTGGATCCTAAGCAACATTTCTGTGAAATATTATTGAAATCCGTGCTCAGGGGAAGAAGTTATGGCCCGGACAAAAGTTTTATTGTGTCTATCATGACCTTGAACTTTGACCTATGACCTTGGTTCAAAGTCATGACACATCTTTGCATCCTAAGCAACAATTCTGTGAAATATTTTTTAAATCTGTGCTTAGAGGGAGAAGTTATGACCCAGACAATGTTTTTCTTATTGTGTCTATTATGACCTTGACCTTTGATCTATGACCTTGGTTCAAGGTCATGACACACTCTTGGATCCTAAGCAACAATTATGTGAAGTATTATTGAAATCCCCATACAGAGGAAGAAGTTATGGCCCAGACAAGGTTTTACTTATTGTGTCTAACATGACCTTGACCTATGACCTTGCTTCAAGATCATGACACACTCTTGGGTTATGGGCAACAATCCTGTGAAATATTATCTAAATCCATCCACCCAATAAAAAGATATGGCTTGGGCATATTTTTAACAACCAAGTTCACAGTGACCTTTACCTATGACTTTGGGTCAAGGTCATGGCACACCCTTGGGTCATGGGCAACAATCCTGTGAAATATTATCTAAATCCATCTACCCAATAAAAAGATATGGCCTGGACACCGTTTTAACAACCAAGTCCACAGTGAACTTGACCTTTGACTTATGACCTTGGGTCCAAGTCATGACACCCCCTTGGGTCATGGGCAACAATCCTGTGAAATATTATCTAAATCCACCCACCTAATAAAAAGATATGGCCCGGACACGAATCGGGACTAACAGACAGACGGACATATTGATTCCTATATATTTGGGGGGGGGGGGGGGGGAATAATGAAGCATATATGATTCTTTAATTTGGTTGATACTTTTCAAAATGTTACCCATGAATAAAAGAGTGTACGACATGACTCAAAACTGAATAAAATTTTTCTCTACGACACTACAATTAATAACCTTAATTCAAGGTTACACTTCCATAGTCAAATAAGAGTGATCATACAGCCAAAACAGGTGTTCAATCCATAAAACTTTATTAATAACATACAGAGAAAACATAAAGAGAAAAGAGTATGTTTGGATACTGATCCAAAGGTCCAACTCTTCTATTATATGTGCATATTATTATGTGGGTATTATGAATATAATCCCAAATTCAAAACATTCTAACTTTAGTAAGCACTCTATTGCTGGCTTATGATAATTATTAAATATATCTCTTTTTGAAATGTTTCTGTGAAAAGAAGATGTTTGTAAAATTACATGCCTATATATTAAGACAATAAGTGGTAATTTGATTACTGACTTAGATTATATTTATTAGGTTTACAATATCTAATCTTTCCACAGAAACAATTCAAAACCAGATATATTTATTCTATTAAGTGGTCTTCTATATTTATTACTCTTCTATAAATGCTCAGATACTCTGGACTATTATTCAGTCTTATAGGGGCATTAACCAATTTGATCATACTTTTCAAATGGTAACTGCTGCATTTATAAACCAAACATGTATATGTACATTGTATGACATTGTGAGCACAGAATTTATTTTTATTTTTTTGACATATTGGCTAAAAGGTAAAGTCAACTATTAAACTAGTATCTTCCTTTGATAGAACACATTTTGACAAATCTAAATCTATGATCATTTTGTAAATTTTCATAAAAATTCCAAAATATGAAATTTTTAATATAAGACAAAACAATTTTTAGTCATCACAACTGGCCAAACTGGTACTGCTCTGGACACAATTTGTTTTTTCTTTTCTTCTGTTAAAAAAGGAAAAAAGTTAATTTGTTTACAAACAATTATAACAAACCTTTTATCCCCTTGGACGGAGTGTAATAGAATCCAACACTTTCTGTACTTTAAACTCATCTTTACAATATTGCGAACCACTGTCTCCAAAACACATACTTGAGAAAATTCTTCTAAAGGTCTTAGAAGTATACAAGAATTCTCATCAATGTCTATGTCTGCAAAAGGAATATCCTTCACAAAACAGCTATAGTCCCGGTCTATGATGATTAAGTTATGCCTGAGAAGATACAGAACATACACCAATGTCAACACATACACCAATGCCAACAAGTACCATCTGAAGATCTGAAATGATGACTGTACTAACATATATTTGTAAATAAGTACTATGAGATTTGTTATTTGACTTTTAACATTTAGTCCACTGATACTTGAACCCCAACTTATTGCAACATAATTGTTTTCTGCATTACCTATCACTTTAGACAGCTATAAATGAAATACAAAACATACATGAATAATGAAATATAAGATGTGAGTTTTTAAAGCATCTTTAAAAATATTAATAAATTTTGATAAAATAGAATTTCCCCACTTTCTATGACAAAAGAGCAACACCTAGCGTGGCATATGCCTATCGCTTAGTTTGAAGGGATGAAATTTAAAAGTATGGAAACATTCCCCCTTTGCCAACAATTCTGTGAAATATTCAAATCCGTGCAATAGATAAAAGTTATAGATTTACTAATGATTTACCCATCCTATGCACAGTGACCTTGTCCTTGCAGATATGACCTTGGTTCAAGGTTATGACACACCCTAGGGTCTTCGATAACAATTCTGTGAAATATTACTCAAATCCATGCAAGGGGTAAAAAGTTATGGCCCAGACAAATATTTATCCATCACATGCAGAGATATAACCATGGTTCAAGGTCAAGACACACCCTTGATGACACATCATAGGCATTGTGACCTTGATCTTGCAGATATGATCTTTGAGTCATGTCATGACACATCCTTGGGTTATGGGCATCAATTCTGTGAAATATTATTTAAATCCATGATAGGCGTAAAGAGTTATCGCACTAACAAAGATTTACACATCATATGCATTGTGACCTTGATGTTGCAGGTATGACCTTTGAGTCAGGCCCTGACACACTCCTAGGTCATGGGCAACAATTCTGTGAAATATTACACAGATCATGTTTTCTACCAAATAGTACTAAGACCTTGACCTCTGACCTTGAAAAACAATAGGCGTCTTTCTTTTGGCATAAGGAGTAAAGGTACCAACTTTGACAGTCTTAGCCTAAATGCTTTGGTCTGTATCCTGCCTACAAGGTCCAGACAGACAGACAATGCCATAGCATAATATGTCCCATTAAAGACTGGTGTATAAAAATCAAAATCACAATTTGTATGAACAGTATTAAATATCTAATATAAAACATTTAATTGCCTGTGAAAAGATAATTGTTTGACATATTAATGAACAAGAAACCGTCAAGGACGGTATGATAGGATTGCAAATGCTAAACGCAAAATGTTGACGCTGGACGGACAGACAGACAGACGGACGGACGGATTCTGCCAATTTATAGACTGAAATTGCTTTGCATTAACATTAAAGTGCTATTAGAATGATCACAATTTTTCTATATTATGTGCCTATGTACATAACACAAAATATGCTCATGTGTGACGCCGATCTCAAGATATATACAATAAGCAGTAAAAAGTTCGATAGCTTATTTCAGTAGTTTATCGCCATAATATGTGACGTCAGAATAGTTGTACAGGTGCTACTTTTCCCTGATTTTTCATTACTACGTTAAACTATGAATTGTGACGTCATACTAAATAAAGTTAAAAGTTGTACAAAGGTTATGTAACAAGTTAAACCGGAAGTCTTTTATTTCGTTCGTGATACTGGGAAAATCTGTATTTTAAAACATATCTCCCAGAGAAATATTGAGGCAGGAAAAGTTGTAATTTCTATCAATGAAGGAATAATTCAATTAGTATAACATGAAAACGCAAAATTCTCCAGCATTCTATTAGCACTTTAACAATACATGTATACAAGTGGTCACCCTAAAGGCAAACAAGAGTAATGCCTAGCATGGCATAATACGCCCGTCGCTTAATTCGGACGGGTTCAATTCGCATTTGGCATGAGTTAAATCATGAACATCTGACGTTTACTAAAGTTAATTGCGTTTCATAGCATTTTATCATAGGAACAAGTCCAAGGGCAATAACTCCTGCAAAAATGGTCCTATCAAACCCATCTTCGAACTTGACCTGCAAAAAAAAAAACTCTAACCGGTACTGATGCCGCTTGAAATAAAGCTATATACCAAATTTTAACTCGGTATCTTGAAAGACGGCCAAGAAAAATCTGGAAAACATGACCCCAGATGGACGGACGGAAGGATGCATGAACAGCACCATAACATAATACGTCCTGTCCCGTATAAAAAAAGTGTGTGTTCACTGAAGCACTAAATTTTTTAATTGGTTGGATAGAACATTCAAGTATTTACAAACTTACCAACTTTGACAAAAGTACCCTTTAGGGTATGAAAGAAACCAAGCTAAACGCAAATGACAAAGGCAAAATGTTGACGCCGTGCGGATGAACTGACAGACAGACAGACCGATTTCACCAATTCATAGACCAGAATTGCTTTGCAATCCAGTCGAAATCTTACTGCTTTCCAAATACAAACAGTATCAAATATCTATCTATTAAATATTTCATTGCCAGTGGAAACATAATTATTTGACAAAGCAATGAAAAAATTATTGATCTCAAAATATTATGTTGATTTCACACTCTTGAAATCACAAAATTGCATTCCAAGAAATTTATGAAATTAAATGTCAATGAAATCAGATGACACCAGCGGTAACATGAATTAAATTTAAAGAATGCAATCATTCTTAAATGTGTACATCAGTTAGATATACTTTATATAGTGATATGTAGATACGACATACTTCTCAATCTCAGTAATTTATCATGCTAATATTTAAGCCATGAATTGTCAAAAAGAAACTAATTATATAGAAAACATCAAGGTATGCTTTCTTTGAAATAAGGAGGACAAATTACCTTACATTCATATCAATTTGTTGTATCTGATAAGAAAAAAACAAGAACTAGAGCATGTTTGTTAAACATATGCCCCGTGAGGGCTTAATTCATAGCAACAACAAACTTTCCTTAATTATGAATTTCATGGGCCATAACTTCTATAAATATTACCAGTAGTGAAGTATTACCTTTTGACATATTGACCCCCAAATCTATAGGCATCCTTCCCTTTTAAATAAGATTTTAATTTACCTCTGTTTAAAAGAACTTGACCTGTAAAATATGTGAAATATGATCAAATTCTGATGAGCATATAATAATACATGAGAATCAACTGGAAACCAATAATTTCAGGCTTTCTATCAGCTGTGACCTTGACCTTTGACCTTTTGACCCCAAAATCAATAGGGTTATTCCTCCTTTAATATGTAAGCATATATCCAAATTTGGTTTAAATATGTTGAAAGGTACCCGACTTATCATCCAGAAACCAATAATTACAGTCTATTTTCATCAGCTCTGGTTTTGACCTTTGATCCCAAAATGAATAGGGTTTTTCCTCTTTTGAGAAATAAGTATATATCCAAATTTGGTTTGAATATGATGAAAAGTACTTGAGTTATCATCTGGAAACCTTGACTTTTTGACCCAAAAATCAGTAAGGTACTTCTTCTCTTTACTAGTAAGCATATATCAAAATTTAGTTTTAATATGATGAAAGGTAATCGAGTTATCATTCTGTGTCCTCACAGCTGTTATCAGCTGTGTCCTTGACATTTGATCTTTGAACCCCAATATCATTAGGATTCTTCCCGTCTTGATTAGAAAGTATATATCTAAATTTGGTTTCAATATGTTGAAAGGTACTTGAATTATCATCCAGAAACCAATAATTAAAGTCTATTTTCATCAGCTGTGTCCTTGACCTTTAACCTTTTGACCCCAAAATCAATAGGGTTATTCCTTTTTTGATAAATTTTATCCAAATTTGGTTTAAATATGTTGAAAAGTACTTGAGTTATCATCCGGAAACCTTGACCTGTGACCTTTTGACCCGAAGATCAATATGGTTCTTCCTCTCTTGATAAGTAAGCATATGTCCAAATTTGGTTGGAATATGTTCAAAAATATTTGAGTAAACATCCAGAAACCATAATTACAGTCTATTTTTATCAGCTGTGTCCTTGACATTTAACCTTTTGACCCCAAATCAATACGGTTATTCCTCTTTTGATAAGTAAGTATATATCTAAATTTGGTTTTTATATGTTGAAAGGTACTTGAGTTATCATCCAGAGGCCAATAATTACAGTCTATTTTCATCAGTTGTGTCCTTGACCGTTAACCTTTTGACCCCAAAATCAATAGGGCTATTCCTCTTTTGATAAGTAAGTATATATCTAAATTTGGTTTTTATATGTTGAAAGGTACTTGAGTTATCATCAAGAGGCCAATAATTACAGTCCATTTTCATCAGCTGTGTCCTTGACCGTTAACCTTTTGACCCCAAAATCAATAGGGCTATTCCTCTTTTGATAAGAAAGTATTATCCAATTTGGTTTAAATATGTTGAAAAGTACTTGAGTTATCATCCGGAAACCTTGACTTGTGACCCTTTGACCCAAAAATCAATGGGGTTCTTCCTCTCTTGATAAGTACGCATAAATCCAAATTTGGTTTGAATATGTCGAGAAATACTTGAATTATCATGCAGAAACCAATTATTACAGCCTATTTTCATTGGCTGTGTTCTTGACCTTTAACCTTTTGACCCCAAAATCAATAGTGTTATTCCTCTTTTGATAAATAAATATATATCTAAATTTGGTTTTAATGTCTTGAAAGGTACTTGAGTTATCATCCAGAAGCCAATTATTACAGTCCATTTTCATCAGCTGAGTCCTTGACCTTTAACCTTTTGACCCCAAAATGGATAGGATTATTCCTCTTTTGATAACTAAGTATTATCCAAATCTGGTTGAAATATGTTGAAAAGTACTTGATTTATTATCCGGAAACCTTGACATGTGACCATTTGACCCGTTCTTCCACTCTTGATAAGCATACATGTATACCAAATTTGGTTGAATATGTCAAAAAATACTTGAGTTATCATCCAGAAACCAATGTATGATGGAAGAACAGGACAGACAAGGCAAGTTAACTTAATGCCCCCTGCATACCTGGTGGGGGCACAAAAAATGAAAAATAACAAACAGCATTCTCCTTGTATGTTTGCTAATTTATGTGAAATAAAGAGTGCTTAAAAATGGAAAATATATTATTTTCAAAACTTTATGTATAAATGACTAAGTTCAAGGTTTTTTAGATAGATAACTTGCAATACTTTGTGATATTTCAAATGGATTTTCATGAATTTTCTGTACTTATCTGCAAGGACTACAATGATTTAGCAACTAAGTTTGAACAGAAGTTTTAGATTTTAGCAATAAAAGTTTCAGTCCAAGTATGTATTCTGATAAAATAGGATAGCAAAAGTAGTCAGAAGACAACTGAGCTTCTTTTTCTTCTTCCAATATGAAGTGTACTCAAAAGTTGAGCATTATACTTTATGTGGCAGTCAAGATAAAAGCCTCACAGAGTAATATGATACAGTTAAAAAGTTAAAATCTTTGATCACCATCCTAAGCTGAAATCGTCAGGTGGTATGTTGCCCATTGCAGTCCGGTAGTTTTCCAAGGAACATGCTAATGTCATTGCTGACGGAAGTTTGTTCCAATTCCTGATGGTACGGAGGAAGAAGGAGAACCAGTATACATCCTTTTTCGCTGTTGGGATGCGAAAGGTATGTTGTCCCCTTGTCCTGATGTCTGTCTGGATTAAGTAGTGTTCTGCTGGAATGGCCACTAGATTGTGCTGGATCTTGAATAGCAACAGAAGGCGGATCTTTTTTTTCTGATTTGTAGTGGTTCCCATCCCAGGGAGTTGACCATGTTGGTGACGCTGCCTGCTTTCCTATCCCAGTAGTTCTTTGTAGCAAATCGTGCCGCTCTATGTTGGACTTTCTCTATCTGGTTGAACTGTCCGCTAGTGTGAGGGTCCCATAAGGAGGCAGCGTACTCCAGCGTTGGATGTACAATGGCTTCGTAGGCTCTGACCTCTGATGTTCTGCAACCTCGGAGATTTCGCCTAGAGTCTATAGGCTTTCGCTGTGATGGCATCAATGTGCTTGTTCTACTTCATGTTGCTGCTGATTGTAACTCCCAGGTACTTGCTCGATACAGGTACTAACTTATGGCTGTGTAGTCTGTACTGAATGTTTTCTGCTTTGATGAAACCTGTATGACCACGCACTTCTCTGGATGGAAGGACATCTGCCACTCTTCTTCCCACTTCTTTAAAAGTGCTGTAAGGACTTGCTGTAGACTGTTGCTGTCCTCTGTGTTGTTGATCGGGCGGTAAAGTAAACAATCATTTGCGCACAACCTGGTTTCTGACTTGGTGACTTCTGGGGGTCATTGATGAATGTGAGGAAGAGCAGCGGGCAAAGTACTGTTCCCTGTGGCACTCCTGATAGGACATCTGCACTAGATGAGGCATGGCCGTCTAGAAGGACTTGCTGTTGTCTGTTGTTCAGGAAGTCCTTAATCCATAGCAGAGTGTTGTCTCGTACACCATAGTACTGCAGTTTATGTAGCAATCTCTGATGTGGCACCTTGTCAAATGATTTCTAGAAGTCTAGCAAAACAATGTCAACTTGGCCTACCTGGTCTAAAGTGCGGGCAATACTATCTATGGTGATGGCTAGCTGAGATTCACAGGAACGCTTGGATCTGAAGCAGTGTTGACTGTTGCTGAGGATAGAGTGCTGGTGTAAGTGGTCCATTACCTGGCTGTGGATGATGTGTTCCAGTAATCTACAGGAGATGGAGGTCAGGGAGACTGGTCTGTAGTTGGAGGCATGATGCTTTATAATCACCTTTCTTGTATACTGGAACAATAAAAGCTGATGGCCAGTCGTTTGGAATGGTGCCTGAATCCAATGACATCTGGAAGACTTTGATGTCAATGCTGAAGCTGTTTGGTCTGAATACTCATGTAGAAGCCTGGCTTGGATTTCATCAGTTCCTGTTGCTTTGTGGGAGTCGATGTTCCTGAGTAACTTGTGGACTCCTGCTTGGCTGACTTGGATTGAAAGTATCGCTGGATAAGGACTTGTACCTTTGTTTGGCATCCATGTGATATCCTCCCTGGTGTAGACGAAATGAAATTGCTTGCTGTGGGAAGCAAATTTAAATAGCGAAAGCATTTTGTATGACAGTCTTCAAGGTCAATGTCAAAACAAAAACTTTTGATATGTAATGAAAGGTCTTGTTACAAGGAGTATTTAAGCCCTAACTCAGACTGTCCGTAAGTTATGACCAAGGTTAAAGTTTTTTGAAAAGTAGGTGAAATTTCAATATCAAAGTCACAAGGTCACATATGTAAAATATTAAAGCCCTGTCTCTAATGGTTCTAAAGTACAATCCAAGTTAAAGTTTTCACCAAAAAAGGTCAATCTTCAAGGTCAATTTCACAATGCAAAACATTTTGGTAGAAAATGTAAGGTCTTGTTACAAGGAATACACATGAAATATTTAAGCTCTATCTTTTGCTGTTCATAAGTGATGACCAGGGTTAAAGTTTTTGAAAAGTAGGTCAAACTTAAAGGCCAATGCCACACGATCAAAAACTTTGGTACCTAATGAAAGGTCTTGGTACAAAGAATACACAAGTGAAATATCAAAGCCCTGTCTCTATAGTGTTTCTAAAGTTATGATCCGGGTTAAAGTTTTTGTCTACGCAAGATAACAGCAACAACAACACTGGGGGTATCACAATAGCTCTCCAGACACTGGCTCTAAAAAGCATTTTTCCAAAATTCATCATACATTTTGGAATGTAAAACTCATTTTCTCTTTTGTTCAGCAATCTATATTGTTGCATGTGTTTTGTACATTATGCAAGAAAATGAGCATCACAGAAAACTTTCTGTTGAAATAACTTTGGGTTCTGCTCCTTTCTTTTCCCATTTTGATTGGATTAATTTCTGTTCAAGATGTCTTGTGCAAGATTATCCTGAAGTACTCTGTCTAAAGTAGAACAATGCTATGACAACAAATATGGTTATAGACTGGAACTTTGACCTTGGATCAAGATCATGAAACATCCTTGTGTTATGGATACCAATTAAGTGAAGTACAAATGTATTAAGCAGATCCATGTTACAGCTATGCTCACAGGGTCTAATGAGACAACCCCTGACCCTATATACAGACTCTATATATTGGGTCAGGGGTTCTCTCATGACCCAGTGCCAATGCTTTAATTGACCAGACACTATTTAGGTCATGCGTTCACTGTGATCCTGATCTTTGCGATATGACCATGGGTCATGAATAACAATTGAATGGGGTATGAAGCCTATCCATGTTTAACCTAAAAACTGACTTAAATGCTGAGGTTTACCAAGGTCATTGATGCCTGAAATGTAAGTTAGATATGACATGTGCAGAATGCATCTCAGTGTCTAGCAATGTTGCAGAGGTATAATAACAAAATATCGATCACCGAATCTGCATTATACACCATACAGGACTAACATTTTACAAATCTTATATGATATTTATTTATGACACCAATATGTTATTGATACTGAATACTGAGACAACCTTTAAAGTTTTCACACATTAAGTTAAGATATCAGAACACATCTCTTTCATCAAGATGATCTGTTAGTGAGGGAATATGCATGTTTCATTCTTACTTCACCCACCGAGTTTCCAGAAGGTGTAACATCTGTGTATTTTCAGTAACCCTTGCTGATCCAACAACTGTCAAGGATTCCAATTTACCCTTTTCACAATGTAGAGGAAAACGCTCTTTATTTGCAACTTCAACTGCAATTGAGGAGTAAATAAGAGACAAAATAAAAATAATGGAGAAAATCATACTTATCATTAATTTAAAGCACAGCATGTTATACACCAAATATGGAATCACTGTGACTGGTTGGTGGAGAAAAATCTGGGTATGTCATTTGACCCCATGTCGTGAATCATAGTTTCAATGTCTTATAAGTTATGCATACAATTCACAACCTCATAGAAAAGAAATAATTATAAAAAAAAGAACATTTTCAACTATGAAGATAAATAGATGGAAAGAAAGTAAAAAATTCTACTTTTAAAATGATCAAGGTCATGACACACCCCTGGGTCACGAACAACAATTGTGTAAAATTTGATCTCCCTCCTAAGTAAAAGGAAGCAGTTATGGCCAGGACAAGTTTCATGGACAGACGGACAGACACACAGACAGACAACACATTCCATACAATGTGATACACACCTTTGGATCATGGAAAACAATGGTATTAAATATTATCCAGACCCTACATAGCAGTAAGGAGCTATGATCTGTACAAGGAGTTTAAAAATGCATGCACCGTGACCTTGACTTTGGAGTTGATCTTGAGTCAAGGTCATGACACAACCTGGGTCATGAACAAAAATTGTGCGGAATTTCATTCAGATCCAACCTGAAAATAAGAAGTTGTGGCACGTACAATGATTTCAGCTATGTGTGCACTGTGACCTTGACCTTGAAGATATGACCTTCAGTGGAGGTCATGACACATCCTTGGACATGAACAACAATTGTATGAAATGTTATTCTTGAATCAAGAACATGACACGATTGGGTCATGGACAACAATTGTGTAAAATATTATCCTGGATAATAATTCAACTTGGCAGTAAGGAGTTATGGCCCGAACAAGGATTTTAACTATGTATGCACCTTGACCTTGAAGATATGACCTTCGGACAAGGTCATGCCACACCCAATGGTCCTGGACAACAGCTGAGTGAAATATTATCCAGATCCGATAAGGGAATAAGAAGTTATGGCCTGGACAATAATTTTTGCTATGTGTGCATGGTGACCTTGACCTTGAAGATATGACCATGGGTTAAGGTCATGACACACCCTAGTGTCATGTACACTAATTGCATGAAATGTTATCCAGATCACTTTGCAGTAAGGAGTTATGGCCCTAACAAGGAATTCAACCAAGTGTGTACTGTGACCTTGACCTTTTAGATATGATCTTGAGTCAAAGTCATGACACATCCTTGGGTCATTGACAACAATTGTGTGAAACATAATCCTGGATAATAATCTAACTTGGTAGAAAGAAGTTATGGCTCAGACAAAAAATTTGCTATATATGCACTGTGACCTTGACCTGGGGTTAAAATCATGACACACCCTTGGGTCATGTACAACAATCGTGTGAAATATTATCCAGATCCGACAAGAGGGTAAGAAGTTATGGCCTGGACAAAGGTGAACAGACAGACAGACGGGGTGATTCCTATATACCTCCCCCCCCCCCCAACTTTGTTTGTAGGAGATATAATAAATGAGGCACATTGTTTATCATTGCAATGAAAAAGAGCAAAGAAAATTTTCTGAAATCAAATACAATTGCATTAATTATCTATATGGACACTAGAGTCTGAACCCCTCTACATACAGTTTTCCTCTAAATGCACTGGAGTAGAGAAGGGAAATTGGAAAGATTCAGTAATTTTTGTCTACTTTCTTATTTAAGGCCCACTGGGTGCTTGATCATCAAATTCAAATTTATGATCCTCTAATTCTAAAGATGCCTCATATGAGATATTGTGATAATTGGCCTTGTAGTTTTAAGAAGTGGAAAATGTTTAATTGTTAACACATACTTGGGGTAATATATGAAAACAAGATAAAGGACAATGATGGGGATCAATCACCTACTTAAAAGTTAATTAAAAACAAGAGATTTGCATCACAGATGCAATGTGCTGAGTTGCAAAACCTCAGAAACAATAGGGCACATATTCCACTTATGGTGAGTAAGTGTACAAAGTTTCATTGCAATAGCACTAAACGTATTGGACTTGAGGTCCAGAAACCAATTTTCGATATCCCACTTCTATGACCTTGACCTTTGAACTTTTGACCCCAGAAACAATAGGGCACAATTTCCACTCATGGTGAGAAAGTATATGAAATTCCATTACAATAGCACCTGCCCACCTCACATCAAATTAAGAGCCAAATTTTGCTACTCGGCTAATAACAATGTAAAACAAGAGTATCAGTAAAACTGATGGATGCTATTCGAACGGCAGTTATACTTAGATGACTCAATTCACATACGTACAAGCTGTGTTTGTGAAACACTCATAAAAATCAGTAAAACTGATGGATGCTCCAAGAAGCAAAGCAATAATAAAGGAAATGAATGACTCAATATATAGGAAATCATTGTATTAATTGATGACAATTTCAAAACTCAATGTATCATATGGATATCCAATTGAGTCAACTGTAGAACAACAAGTGATCACAGTATCTTAAACTAAATTGAGTAAGCTTGATCTTGATTAGTTATGAAATAAAACTTTTTATTGTGACCTTGACCTTTCAGAAACAAACTTGAGTGACCTTTGTCCAAAAGCCCTCAACCTAAATAACATATTGGTGAAGTATAATCAAATTCTGATGAACGGTGTAGGAGATATAAGTACTTCATGGTATTTTAAGTCATAGTTAATAAGTGACCTTGACCTTTCAGAAATGACCTTGAGTGACCTTTGTCCTTAAACCCTTAAACTTAATAATATGGTGAAGTATGATCAAATTCTGATGAAAGTTATGGGAGATATGAGCTTGGACATGGAGACAATTGGACAGACGGAGCGACTATATGCTCCCCCAAATTTTTTTCAGGGAGCATAAAAAGAAAATTGTGCATTACTTAAAAGGTGCATGATACTTCCATGTGTTGATATGATTCCCTACCTCAGGGGCTGAGACAAAGTTTAAAGCCCAGGTGCACATTTCAAGTTAGACCCTTTCATATACCACCACCAAATCATCTGCTAAAGTTATGTACCTTTCACTGATAATGAGATTTTCTTTATTTTTCACCCAATCCTTATTTTCCTACCCTAGGGACCAAGTTAAAAATCCAGGTGCAAAACTTCAAGTCATAAGCTATGAAATCATCCACATCTGATTTAGTTAAGGAGAAGTGCTGACAAAGGTTTTTTTACCCTGCCCATTTTTCCCCACCCCAGGGGCCAGACCCCAGTACAAAACCCAAGTGCACAATTTCAAGTCCTATTCTTTTATGTACCACTATAACACATTTGTACCTGTCTTGGTTAATAAGAAGTGCAGACAAGATTGAGGGGAAGGACAGACAGCAGTATAGCATTTTAATCCTGTTCTTTTTAGGTCTAAAATACATGTGAAAAAACTTTAAATGTAGGTGACTGGTCAAAGGTCATGGTCAAGGTCACTATGTCAGTGACCTTGGTGTGATTTGATAGGACTACATGGAGAATGTACATCAAACATGAAGTCTATATATCTCATGGTTCAAAAGTTATGGCAAAAATTAAAGTTGACAACAGACAAACAAACAGAAAGAGAGGTCAAAAACACTATGCCCTGGATCTATCGTTCCGGGGACATAAAAACTGATTTCAGAATAGAACTGAAACTAAAAGCACTTCTTTGCCACCCTTATAAATCATTTTAAATAGTTTTTTATTCAGTTTTTCAATACATACAGGAGATCTGAAGAAGTTTCTTTAAGAAGTGTGACTTATTTGCCTTAAAATTGACCCCTCCCCTGAATAAATCTGGTAATAAAAACCAACAACACTTGTAGGGGATCATGAGAACTTTATTTCTAGCAAATTTTTTCAAAATTGGATTCATATCTATATCAAGTATTATACTGTCTTTCGCTCAGATGACCTAAAATGGACAGAGACATGTTCCCATACAAAATTCTGTGCTCAACTTTCATTGATACTATAGACAACACTGATGCTGTAAAATTCTTAGTCTATGACAATTTTCCATACCATTTTGTTGTCCAGAAAAAGCATCTTTGTTGACAGCAAAACTGACGTGCCTGATAAACTGACGAGAACAAAGCTCTGAGAGTTGATCATCTTCTCTCTCATACTCTACTATGTATGAAAACTGGGACCATGGAAAATCAATTCCTATGGCACTTCTTAGTAGAATAATGCAGTCAAAGTTTTCTAGACTGTAAATCCAATTTAAACAAACAGTTAAAAAATTATGAAAATATTAATTACAAAAGTATGTAATGACTAAATAGATCTGTAGTTTTGCTTTATTTGCAATTATTAATCAGCAGTCTGTTAAAAGTACAAAACTAACTTGAACTATTCCAATTTTTAAAATGATAAATACAATAAGGATTCTAAAAGTATTGCTAAAGCAATTAATGCCCTCTACTGGTTCCAGCTAATTTCAAATGTAAAGTAGGTCAAAAATGACACAACTCAAACTTGATCAATTACATGTACTATAAATCATAACAAATCCACAAATCAACTTTCATTCAAATATATCAATGTATCTGATAAAAAGTTAGGAATATATTTTTTTGATTTTGTGCATTGTTATTGAAGGAAACTTCACCAATAGTAGGTCATCTAATGCCAAACTGGAAATTTATCTGCTACTGACCATAACTAGAAGATGTCCTGTAAAGCATACAATGCCAATGCCAAAGTATTTTCATGCTTGCTGCATCTTGTTTTTTCTAATAAATGCTTTTCTTTGTTAACTTCACATTTTCCCAATTTTTTGCTTGTAGCTATGGCCTTCACCACTAACCTTTTAACTTTAAACAATATACATCTTCCTCCCTTCATAAAATATACAAATGTATATCGAATTGTCATTTGATCTGATATTATCATCCAGAAAATTAGAAACCATATTCTACCCTAAGTTTAACTCATTGTTCATTAATGCTGTGACCTTATCCTATGACCCCAAAATCATTGCCTATCTTCCTCTCCTCTTTTATCACTTAGTATATATCCATATTTGGTTTGAATTTGAAGTATGGTACACAATTTATCATCTGGAAACTATGTTTTTATCATATGTATATTTTCACTTTAATTTCAGATGCTGTGACCTTGAGACATAAATGGACACCCAGAAAAAAGAAGAAGAATTTACCTAGTCTCCACTAACTTTGCCATTAGGACACTGAAAATAATCAGGCAGTAAAATTGAACAGAATGATTCATTTTGGTTATCTAGTATCAGTAACCTTAAACTGCCCCAGGGAATGTCAGCTGCATGAAAACAATTGGTGTACATAAATGTATGAAATGACAGAACAAGAGGCCACATTGCTCACCTGAGCATATAACTTCCCAAAGAGAAAAGCAGAAAAGTATCTATAAAATTCGTTGATCTTTTAATAAGGGTAGAGTCAGACATGACCTTTACATCCTCTGTATACATGTCAATGAACTTTTCTTGACACAAGGAACAAAAAATTATCTGGTTTGAGGGTGGATACTTCAGTTGTTTCTAAAATAATTGGCCATTTTAAAAGAAAAGAAGTCTAAGTGGTCTTATATTGCTAACATGAGACATAGAAACACTGCACATAAAATAACCCTCCCCCACTCTACCTTTTTTGCAATCTTGAAAAAATTGTGAAAAATCGAAAAATAAAAATTTTGTCAAAATTCTTTCAAAAAATTATTCCTGTACTATATATATTCTGACTAAAATTAGCATTTCAGTGCATCAAAAATCAACCATAGGGAAAATATTGAGGAAAACCATGCTATTTTGCATGAAAATGTTAAAGTCCAAAAAGACGTTAAAAAAAATGTCAAAAATTATTTATCCAATTTCAACAAAATGGACACACTTCAAACATACATCCTTCTAGATCACACAGATGCCATTAGTTATCCATTATCCATACAGTGGTTCTGGAGCAGAAGATTTTCAAAGAGGGGTAGGCCTACCCTCAGTGATATATTTTTAGCCATGGTGGCACCACCTGCTAACAGATTTGGACGAAATGAACAAACTTCATAGAACACCTATAGTACTTCAAGTTTCATTAAAATTCTTTGAAAATGTTAAAAGTTTCCAAATGAAACAAGTGGGCCTATATCGCTCACCTGAGTACCTAGATGATCAGTCATGCATGAAGGAAAAATTCATTTATTTTTGCGTTACTGTGACTAAGTCAACACAAATGTTGAAAATATGTTAAATTTTATTTCAGACTAGAATAAAAAACAACACTTTTTTGCACATCCATTCAGGCGATTTTGATATTAAGCATTTCCTTTGTCTCTGCAAGATGTCATTCAGGGCAACAAGTTAGTCATTTTCTTTAGGTGAGGCCTTTTGTTGACTGATTTGAAGTCTGGGTCATGACCAACAATTGTTTCAAATATTGTCCAGATCTAACTTAAAATTGCCTAATTTCATATTCTGAGTGTTGAGAAACATCTAAAAACTTATTCAGATGTGTAAAGAAATGAAAAAAAATTTTTGACCACAGGTGGATTTGAACTGCTACTCTCCATATTTCAATTACCAAGTGGTATATGTACCATTGTGAGACCTACTTTTTAGACATGGTGGCATTATCTGTTAACCAATTTGGATGAAATTAAAATCTTTCATGTGATTTTGTAGAAAAAGTTGAAAAATGTGAAAATGTGAAAAATGGCCAACCCCCCCACCCCCCCCCCCCCACTTTTTTTTGGAAGTCTTAAAAATTCATAAAAAATTCAAAAATTGAGACAATGACAAAATTCTTTCACAATAATATTCCTTACCACAATTATGATCAAAATAGTCATTAAGAAATCATCAATATCAATTAACTGAAAAACATGACACTTATCTGCATTGAAATGACTAAGTCCAGAAACACGTCAAAAAAAGCGTAAATTTTTATTTGACGGATCTTAACCCCGAACACAATTTTTAATAACCCAGCTTTATAAATTGTTGAAATGCAATTAGTTTCCCCATTTATGTACTGGTTCTGGAGGAGAAGATGTTTGAAGAGGGATACCGTTTTAGGCACTTTTGGCCCCGCCCTGGATCCCTCCCTGAGGGAATCTGGATCACGAACACAGTTTTAGTAGGGGACCTTGAGTACATCATTTACACAAAGTTTGATCCAAATCTGCAATGTAGTTCTAGAGAAGAAGTTGAAAATGTGAAAAAGTTAACGACGGACGGACGACGACGACAAGGGACGGCGCACTATGACTATAGCTCACTTGAGCCTTTGGTTCAGGTGAGCGAAAAAAGTTTTCAGCTCAGATGAGCTAAAAAGTGTGGTAAAATTGAAACCATTTTGTTCCTTTTGAAAACAGTAGCCACCAACATGTTGCTCTTAGTTTTTAACATATTCTGTGTCATCTGCTGCTTTACAATCTCTACAAGGTCAAATAATACTAATATTACCTTCAAGAAAACTTTCTACCTGGTTCAAAAGTAATTGTACCACTCAAAGTCTATAATGGAACTATCCTCTAATATATCCTGCATATTGGAACCCAGCTCAAAATTTCAGCATGGTAACTACATGGTACTGGATCCAACAGAGCTTAACCGGCATTTTCTTGAGATCAGCCATATTGTTTACAATCCATAATTAATAGAAATTCAAACTTGCGGCAGGTAATCAAGTATTTTCATGCCTCAATTTACTCCCATCACCTGATCAGAATTTGTGTTACTTATCATTTGTATTGGAATAAAGCTTTAATATTACACAGTTGTGTAAAACTCCTGAAAATTTAAAAGTCAAATGCAAAGAAAATGATAAAATTGGTGAACTTTCAATAAAGTTTACAATGTACAATGTGGTACATGTATATAAATACCTAAACATGAATACAAGTGTTTTTTCACTTCATTACTGAAGTTAATTTTGCAGTGTTACATTATTTTAACGTCCAGGAATTTGCTATTGTTTCTGATTGCAATCTCATCTCAAAACAAAACAGTATATACAACTGACCAAATATTTCAAATTCATCTTGAGTTGTCTCTTTTTCTATGCTTACTTGTTAAGTAAAATTAGCTGTTAATTGCTTTGAGATTACGTCAATCTTGCAGATTTTACAGGTAAATACATACTGCCATGCAAACAGTAAGTGATCAAGGATTGTAAAGACAAATACATGTACTATCAATTGAAAGATTATACTAGAGTAAGTTTGTAAAACATATGCCTCCACATGGGCTTAATTCATAGCAGCAACAAACTTCCCTAAATTATAAGTTTCATGGGCCATAACTCCTACAAATATTACCAGTAGTGTAGTATTGCCTTTTGACATACTGACCCTCAAATCTATAGGCATCCTTCCCTTTTAATAAGATATTTAATTACCTCTGTTTATAAGACCTTGACCTGTAAAATATGTGAAATATGATCAAATTCTGATGAGCATTTAATAATATATAATAATACATGAGAATCACCTGGAAACCAATAATTTCAGCTTTTTTCTATCAGCTGTGACCTTGACCTTTGACCTCATGACCTACAATCAGCAGGGTTCTTCCTCTCTTGATAAGTAAGCATATATTCAAATTTGGTTTGAATATGTCGACAAATACTTGAGTTATCATCCGGAAACCAATAATTACAATTTATTTTCATTAGTTTACCTTGACCTTTGGACTTCAAAATGAATAGGGTTCTTCCTCTCTTGATAAATAAGCTTTTATCCAAATTTGTTATGAATATGACGAAAAGCAATTGAGTTGTCATCTGGAAACCAATAATAAGTCTATTTTCATCAGCTGTGACCTTGACCCTTTCCTTATGACCCCAAAATCAATTGGTTTTTACTTCTCTTGATAAGTAAGCATATATCCAAATTTAGGTTGATTAGGTACCTGAGTAATCATCCGGAAACCAACAATTAGTCTATTTTCATCAGCTGTGACTGTGATCTTTGCCCTTATGACCCCAAAATAATATTCCTTTCTTGATAAGTAAGCATACATCCAAATTTGCTTTGAATATGTTGAAAGGTACTTGAGTTATCATCCAGAGACCAATGTGTGACAAAAGACAGAAGGATGTAAGGACAGAAGGACAAAGCAAACACCTAATGCCCCCTGCCATACCTGGCAGGGGCATAAATAAGCGGAAAAATCCTTTTGCATTTGACTTTTAAACTAACTTGTTTGATTCCTTCAAGCTTCATTTCTTGAAAGAAACATGTACATGTATTTTTAAATATGCTTTAATTATGAAATCAAACAGTAAGATAAAGAAATATATTAATCAAGGAAACCTTTCAACAACATTGTAACAGTCTTAATTGTATATTTTAAGTGAAAGTCATGAAAGTCACCTTTTTATTATGTGGTCACATCCACATATTTCCTGGTAATGGACATGAAAAGATGATATTGTGTTCAGTGTTTCCATTAAATGTTCCTTTAATCCTGGCATTTCTCTTCTCAAAATGATCAAAACCTATGATATTAAAGTTTTTGAGTGAGACATAGACTCTGTAAGTACTATTAAAGACAAGTCTGTGAGACGCTGTTTTACAGAAGAAAAAAGTGAGATTTGTCAAGGACTCTGGTGATAACTTGAACTGAAAAAAAATCATGTAATATATCATGTGGGTCCGAGTCCACTGAATTAAGGGTATATATTCATGAACAGTTCAAACTAATGAGGAGTTTGAGTTACTGGTGATCAAGTAAATGAGTCAGCTGTACTTCATTTTGGATGAAATACAAATCATGTTAAAATTAATGTTTTATATCATTACATCATACCACTCATATATATTAATAAAAACATTTGATAGGGATTAGGACAAGAGGGCAGCAGGGGCACATCATTAGAATTTACAGTTTAGGAGTGGCAATCACATTAAATATTCATGATGGCTGATCATAATTGAATTACATCTTCAGGTCCCATTAATCCTTCAAAGGATTGTATTATCAGGACATACTGTTCTAGATTGCAAGTCATGACAAAAATTCAGTATGGCTGATATGGTGGCCATTTTGAAAACCATAGGCGTCTGAATTTCATTTGGCCCAACTTATCCCACATGATAGTTCAACCAAGTTTTGATATTATTATATAATTTACCATTTATGAGTAGTGAATATGTGATTATATGAAATTTAAGGTGGCAAATGTAAGCACAGTTGTAATTACTAACCAGTAACAACTTAGGCAGTCAGATGTATTAATTGAATGAGTCAGATAATTTTGATAGATAAAAGCAGTATGTCATGAACTAGTGTGTTTTCTGCCAAATAATTGTATTTTTTTAAAAATCTAAACCTTAATTTCTGATTGTGGGTCTAGGGGAAAGTCTTTGTTCTTTGTTGCCTTCTCCAAATGGCATAGGAGCCAGAATATTTTAGGATGATGGAAACCAGTTTTCTGCAATAGGAGTCTGTGTTCTAATAATTTCTGTCTCAAATCTGTAAGGCACTCTAATCAAAATTAAAGAAACATGAAATACAAATCAACACAAATTTCTGGTGGCAGTTCACAAATTCTTAACTCATAAAGTACCAGTACACTGCTACAATCATATTCTAATGAAAATATACAGTAAATCTAATACTTTAAGAACTATATTTTATATAATAAACATTTAAGATTGCAAATACTTCAATAAAGAGGAAGCAGGGTTGAAAACAGTATACAATCCAAATACCTCCTAGGATTTCTCCATATTTCTCTTGCATTATTCTGAGAGTGGTGATGGCTGACTCAAGACAACCATGTATAAGGGCATCTCTTGCACAACATACAGCATGCAATATAACAACAGACTTGTAAATATCTGTACTCTTACCTAGAAATTGATATAATATTGTATAGAATAAAACAATTCTTTTGTAAAACATTACTGCCCCAGCATTAACTATAGTAGACATTATCAGTCACTTAATTATTTAAATAAGGGTTAGTTTTGTGGAATATGCAAGCTATTAACCTAAACTTGACATCAGATATAGTTACAGACAGCAAAAACCAAATCTTAGTCCATACATTTTTAACAAAATGTCCAATAAGATTTAATGGTCATTTGAGTAAGCAAGTCATTCTTAAGGCAACTTTGGATCTTTTCATTCTGAATTTGGATCAAACTAATCAACAACTTGTGCAGAACAGTCAAGACTTCATCTAAAATATTTAGGGCCTTGAACTTTTATAGATTTGCAAATTTCTCTGCTTACACAAACATATTTATCTATATTTATATATTATTCTCAACTGCGTCCCACTTTTTCATTTAAATAGCTAAAACAAGTTTTTTAAGAAATTAATTGATAGCTAATACACTATGTACTATGTTATGGATGTATTTACTAGATGTGGTGTAAATAGATATTTTCAATGCTAATAATATCACTTTATCATTAAATAATACAAAAAATAAGACTAAACTTGAGCAAAAAATGACTAATAAAAAAAAAAAAGATAAAATAATCAATGAAAATTTACCTTGATAGTGGAATGAAGAATAAAACACTTCTACTTTATAAAAATCCTATGGTTTGTTCTTTAAAAGTAGAAGAAGCTGAAAATGTTATTTGTTTACAACTGACAATACAGGACAATTGAAAGGGCAACCACAATAGGTCTTTTAAACCTTTGCCATAAATGACCTGAAGGCAAAGTTGCAGGATAAATTAAGTGCTTATGCACCTTTTTTAGGTTCCAAGGTAAATGACCATGATCAAATTAGCTTACAGTCATCTAAATCAGACACTTGACAAATACTGACCTAAGAATCCTTATCGATTAGAAATGTTTGAGAAGTTTACAAAAAAATGTACATTTATATCTGAAACACAAAGTCACAGTATCACCTTAAATGTGTTGATTTTTTTTTCATGTAACTGTGTAGATGTCAAAAGTGTCAACTTATTTTGGATATGGAATAGACTGTGCTAAACTTCATGCATAAATTATGGATACTATTATCAATAATGAATAAAAACATTTTACCAGTCCCTGCTTCCTCCTTTGCATTATCTGCATTAATTTTTTGTTTTTGTTTGACAAAAAACCTGGTCATTTCTGGTGTCAAATCACTGACTGATTGCAGAGAAAATTCTCCATTAGATCTTAGTATGGACAAGAACTGGTCAGCAGTTTCTTTGAATATGTCAAGCAAATGAAGATATTCACCTTTAAAATAACAGAAAAACTCAAATGTGTAATAAATATGTACATGTATTACAAATAGTTTGTGATAGAAGAGAACATTCATTAACTGAATGGGCCCTAAATACATTATGATATTTGTGATTGTCTAATACAGAGCTATAATAGCCCATTTGGGTATGTATTCGAGATCAAACAGTTCCTTTAGAGATATCAGTTTTGTTCTTTCGTTTTCTACAGAACTGGTTTACATGTATGTCACAGTTATTTTGTATCAGGCACCTTTTATATTGGTGGATAACTCTTGATTAATGAAAAGACCCAATAATTAATATAACATCGAGTACAATATTCTTAAAGTGCTACAAGAATGTTCACAATTTTTTAAATATAATCTGTGTATCTATGATAAGCGAGTCACTGACAAGATAATTCAATCACATTGAAGGTATATACAATAAGCCATAAACAGTTTCACAGATTTTTTCAGTTGTTAATCTCATGATGTCAAAAGTTATACAAATGCTTCTTTTCCCTGGGTTTTAATTATGACATAAATGTTCAAATTGTGTTAAGAGTAAAATGACATTAAATGAACATGCAACTAGTTGAATTGGAATTAAGAATTTATTAATACTCAGGTTTTCTTATAAAGTGGGCAAACAGGTATTTTTAGATTTCCCTCACAGAAATATATAAACTGAGGCAAAGGAGTGGTTATTGAATTTTATAACAATTGAATTAATTAAGATTCCATGAAAATGCAAAATCTGCTGCCATTCTAATAGCACTTTAAAAATGAAAAGTGAGCTGGTGATGCGAAAACTATAATGTCTTGTTTTATGACAAGGCTCAGAGGAGGATAATTTTTGGATTAATACAATTAACATAAAAATGTTAGTTGTAAGTGAACCATATGTACCTTGCAAATACTGACTTATGCAACATATCCAATGAAATTATTATTAAGCCATTACATTCTACTATAAAAATGTTCACTGTCTCGATAAAGAAAACTGATTGAGACAATTAAGTCATTTGTGTCACTTTGACTGACATAATTAAAATCCCAGAATCATGTATGATTTTCTGTGAGAATGACAGTTTATATTTATTATTGCTCCATATACAATTCAACTTATCTACAAGGTTTAAATATCATGTATGTAAGGATAATTGAGATAAAGAGTTGATAGTTTATACAGTTACCATTCAAATCAAAGTAAATCACTTCAGTCTGAGAATTCTTTTTCAGTCTTTCAAATACAGGTACAGTGTGGTTACCATCAATGATGTTCTGTTGTAAACTGCTTTGAATATCTGACTTTGTTTTTTCATTCTGCTCATGTAATATATCTTTAAAAGATAAAGAACATGAGCAATGCCTAGTTTGGCATAATACGCCCGTCGCTTTATTCGGACGGGATCAATTTGCATTTGGCATGAGTTTCATGAAAAACATCTGACCTTTAATAAGTTAATTGCGTTTCAAAGCATTTTATCAAAGGAATAAGTCCAAGGCAATAACTCCTGCAGAAATGGTCCTATCAAACCCAACTTCGAACTTGACCTGCAAAAAAAAATCTTGAAATTTTTTAGTCCAAGCCCCCTCCCCACCAACACCCCCCCCCCATCCTAAAATATAAATTTCTCAAAAATGAAGAATAAGATATCAATACCTGTAAAATATATGATAGTTGGTACATTTTACTTGTTTCATGCTAAATTTCATAATGTTTTTACAAAAATCAGATTTTTAATGAATTTTCAAAAAAAAAATCTTGAAATTTATAAGTCCAAAGGCCATAAATCCGTCAAAAGTGATCAATCGTAACAAAACTTGAACTGGTACTGACGCCACTTGATATAAAGCAATATACCAAATTTCAATTCAATATCTTAAAAGACGGCAAAAAAAGTCCAGAAAACATGACCTTGGACAGATGGTCAACCCCTCCCCCCCTAAAATTATAAATTTCTCAAAAATGAAGAAGATATTAAAACCCGTAATATATGTGATAGCTGGTACATTTTACTAGTTTCATGATAAATTTCATAATGTTTTGACAAAAAATAGATTTTTAATGAATTTCTGAAAAAAATCTTGAAATTTGTAAGTCCAAGGGCCATAAATCCGTCAAAAGTAAGTAAATCGTAACAATACTCGAACTGGTATTGACGCCGCTTGAAATAAAGCTATATACCAAATTTCCACTCAATATCTTGAAAGACGGCAAAAAAAGTCCGGAAAACATGACCCCCACCCGGACAGACGTACGGACAGCGCCATAACACGTCCCGTCTAATGACAGGCGTATAAAAATCATTCAAATGAAAATGCTAATAAATTAATGCCAATAAATTTTCCATACAGGAGCCTTAACTTTCAGAGTATGATAATTTTCTATGCCCCCAGATTGATAGATAGGGAGCATATTGTTTTTGTCCTGTTTGTTTGTTTTTCTGTCTGTTGTCAACGTTAACCTTGGCTATAACTTTTGAATCATGAGGGATAGAGACTTCATATTTCATGTGCATACTCAATTAATGAAGCCCTTTCAAATGACACCAAGGTTGACCTTCATGCTGAAAATAATGTTTTGGACTTTGTTGCCACCGGGGCATTAGTGTTTCACAAACACAGCTTGTTTCTAAGTGGGGATTTTCAGTTTCCATCAAATAGTACTAATAGACAGATCTTTTTCTCCATTCCATTTTCCTATATAAGTAGCAGAAAAATTATGCAACATTATTCAGAAATATTGAAATCTACAGTCAAACTAATACATTCATTACATCACATTTACAAATTCTTATGTCTAATGACTTCAAAAGTTCATTCAGGTGCATAAACAGTTGGTTGTTTTCACCTGGATTTAAGATTTGACATGATAGTTTATTATACTAGCCAATCTTCCCCCATTCCCCCTAGCTTCTCCCATTGATCTCTTGACCTGGGTAATCCGGGTACCTGATGCTGTTATACATTAGTATAGGTTTTCAATCAAAATCATAAATTCATACATAAATGTCTATGCTTTGATTTATTTTACCTATCATCTTTTTGATGCATAAAATTTATGTGCTAACTATGTATATAATGATCAGCATATTTATATTTGCAGATTGCTAAATTTCTTTGGGTACCAACATTGTTCACTGCCATGTTTTTCAAGTTACATGTATTTGAATTGCAGTAAAGAAGTAAAATCCTAAAACGTATATGTAGTCAACAATTTTATGTGCCTAAATCAGTCACACTTTAATCAAAACTAGCAAAAGGAGTCTTTACATTATTTCAAAACAGGAGTAAAATAGTACAAAACATAAAGTTTTCAACTATTGAAATTAAATGCCTGGTGGCAGAATTCTCCTAGAACTTTTCATAGTTCTATTACTTCTATATTTAATGACATCCCTGCCTATACGAGATATGATCACAAAGTTCCCATACCCGATATACTTCCATACAAACAAGAGCAACGCCAACGTAGCATATGCCCCTCCTGGTTATTTTTGTAATGTGGGCCTAACTCACATGACAACATTAAAGATCATCTACTCTTCATAATCACCCACAAACAAAATTTTACCATTCAAAAGTTTGTGTCTAATGATTAACAGATATGACACTTGTCTTCATTTAAATTAGACATCAGTATTAACTGACACAAAACAAAATCAAAATAAATATGCTAAAGACAGGTATCCTAATTATTACTTATTGTCTTGACCTAGATATCCTTAAGATGTATCCATATACCAAATATCAATTCAATATATCTAGCTGTTCCTGAGATAATGAGCGGAAACTGCATGCTAACTTTAAGAAAAGTCCAAGGGAGAAAACTCTCACAAAAATTATTAAACCATAGCCAAATTTGAACTTGACATAAATATCATTTAGATGTACCAGTATATCAAATATCAATTCATTATCTTCATTGCATGGTTCCAGACATAATGTGCGGAAATTGCTAATTTTAAGAAATTTTTTATGTCCAAGGGAGATAACTCTCACAAAAATAATTGAACTATAACCAAGTTTGATCTTGACCTATATATCCTTGAGATGTATCTGTATACTAAATACCAATTCAATAATTCAATATCTTTATTGGTTTGAGAGGTAATGAGCGGAAACTGTAAATCGACCGACCGACCGACTGATCGACAGACGGAAGGACTGACCGACCGACAGCAGCAATACAATATGCCCCTCCTTCTTTGAAGGGGGGCAGGGCGGCATAAAAATAAGTACAAAATCCTAATCAATCTCTTATTCAATCATCTTGAACATATTTGGTAGAGGAAGTGTATTTCAAAGGTTTTGATTATAAATGGAATTAATTGTTAAGAGTTGAAGATTGTAAAATGGAGAAACTGAAGTTAGGATGAGATTTTTTGGTTAATGTTCCCTCCCCCTCCTCTGAATCCCCCACTGTCTTGCTATTTTCGTTAAGTCTAAGCTCCCTGAATATTGGTCACTCGAGATCTCCACTCTGGACACCAGGCATAATCTTGCATGGGCCCCCCTTTTTTCCCCTTTAATTCAAACTGACAATGCTAGTAACATGAACCACCAAGTATTAACACACATGACTGACTGCATTGTTTACATAAGCCATACTGCATTTGAAAATGACACTCATTTATTGCTAATTAAGGTTTTGGGTGTATCCATGATTCATGGTGATTGACACATCAAAATTATCCCTGTATGGTTTCAGTATATTTAAAGTTATGGATTGTTTGAAATTAATTTCAAATCAATTTACAGGTATAACTGACATATGCAAATTAAGCCAATTCATGCCTTTGCTTTCTTGTACTGACATACTTCTAAATTTCCTACTCATCATTACATAACTACATAATCATATACATAAATCTATTATTATTTTTCAATACACATCTAACAAGTATGTCCACCTATAATTCTTAATCCGACTAAATGCTAGACTAGCTGTTACTGTGCTAATTCAACTATGTCGTTATATTATTTAATGTATTCATTATACATAGTAAATGTATGTTTTCACATTATATTCATACAATTATCAAACAAATTAAGGCAAGTTTTAGAAAGACATTTGCATAGCGATTGTAAATTCAAAGGGGCAAACCAGACACCTGCCCAAGCAGACAAAACATCTGTGTAGGTGACTGTGCAGTTTGGACAGTTTAATTATAACGCAAACAGTCATTGAGTTACAGTTCTAAATGTGTTTTGAAGATAGACAGATATAGTCCTATGAAGTTGACCTCTGGACCCCAAAACAAGAAGGATCCTCATTTGGTCATGGACATTCTATACTGGGAGTATAATGACTCTAGGATGAAGCCGCCAAGTTACAGTCTCAAAAAACTTAATGGATGGACTGACAGATAATGAGACAGATATGGTGAAACCTGGCCATATTGTAGTAAGGGCATATATAGCGAAAACTTGTAAATAACATGCTTCTGACCTTTCTGCTGTGGTATTTTAAAAGAAAAACTTGATCTCATCATCTGGAAATCACTAACAGGATCACAGCCAAAAGCATAGTGTTTAGGTAAGGATGAATCTGTACTTTTCTTTTCTGCAAATGTTATGCATTTAGTATTTATAACTTGAAGCTATATATCATAGTCTATGTTTAGATATTTTATGTATAAACAATGCAGGTATTAAGCAGACAAATCTATGAAAAAAATTTTCAAATTACAATTAGGACTATGAAAGATATAGTAAAAAAAGGGGTCAAATGGGACTATATTGCTCACCTGAGAATTATTTTTTCATGATTGCTTGAAGAAATTCAAAAATAAATATATATTCTCTTGCTTATTGTGTTTTGGACAACTGACAAAATACCGTCAATTTGTTTACAGCTCTACAATGAATGTATCAAAACAATGATACAACAGATGCCTGTAAATTATATTATGACCCTCTTCTGGTACTATACTGTACAACAGTATAAAGTACCAGATGGTAACATGCACTCTTTTTTTTCCTTTTTTTTCTTCTATGTCAAAAATGCAAGAATATAGAAGAAATAAAAACCAGTAATTACAGTTATACTAATTTAGTTCATATATAATTCTAACACTAATTTAAATTTGAAAGAGATTTAGTGAGAAATGAATTTTTTCTAATTTTCTAAAAAAAAATTCAAAAATGACAAAAAATCAAAAACCCAAACTCTGTACTTGACAAAGAGGATATTTTTCACATATTCTTTTATTTCATCAAAGTATTCTGTAAAAGTTTTATGAAAATCAATTCATGATTACTGAAGTTATTACATCCTATAGAAACTGCCATTCTAAGTTCAAAGGCCATAATTTTGGCAAAACCACGTCAATCATACCAAAATGTGAATTGGTACTTAATACCCTCATTAATATAAAGTTATTAAGTTTCAATCCAGTACCTTGAAAAACTGCAGAAGAAAGTTTAGAAAACTACAGTACAATACTTGAAATTTTCGAAGTTCAAGGGCCATAACTCTGGCAAAACCAAGTCAATCAAACCAAAATGCCGTCTGTTACCTACCCTCATTGACATAAAGTTATCATTTAATTTTCTTTGTGTTCATGGTTTTGCGGCGAATCTGATTGGTTAAAAAATTTAGTTCATTTCTGCATGAACAAAATTTTGAGTGCAGATATGTCACAATTGGCGGCGCTACTTTCCTCGGGAATTCGAAACCCCGATCTATTTATAGAACCGTGATTCCCGTGTTGTTAATCGATTGCATAAAATTGTTTCGTATATTATGAATATATTATGAATGCAAAGTACAAAAGAAATTGCACTTCACTTCAGAAACTATTAAATATAAAATATAATTTCTTACTCTTATTCAATAAAAAAGTAAAATATAACTAGGCCAGGTCTATCAATTAAGCTACAATACACTGCTGTTTAGAAATACATGCAGTAAAGTACAAAATAAAAACACTACTTGTCTGCTACTAGCCGATCGTTTGACGTTGATAACTAAAATTTCTACGGTATCATACCCGACTGGGCATACAGAACGGGCACCAGAGCAGGTGCTGCCTCCGATCCAGGTCCTTGAGCCTACACTTTCCACCTTGTGACCTGCACAATATGAATTGCATTTCTAATGATACTGATACCATTTAAAATATAAATACCTTAGGTAGCAGATTATCATCCTCATATGCATGTTTCATTAAGTCGTGTTTTTAATAATTGTTCATTCTTTTTCACTTCTAATCTTTTCAATAGACACTAGGATCAAATTTTCGAATTTCGTGTTAGCCGCCATTATTGACTTCAAAATGTTGTTTACCTTGTTATTGTATTACTACGCGATCACGTCGATCACATGTATCACAGATTAAAAAAAAGTAATGTAGTGCCATAATAAATTATGTTTCTTGGACACTTATTTAATTTTGTTTTCATATAAAAGCTAAATAAAATGATAAGAACTGAATCCTATATTTTTTGGGTTGATTGAGGTATCAACCTAAAATTTGGACGGAAAACTTTTGCATCAATGCGCTTCGCGCACTGATGCAGTTTTCTGTCCAAATTTTAGGTTGATACCTCAATCAACCAAAAAAATATAGGATTCATTTCTTAAATATGCCATGTTTCAATCCCATACATGTACCTAGAGAGACTGCAAAAAAAAAGTCAGGAAAACTGTAAAATTCTTGAAGGGCCATAGCTCTGTCAAAACCAAATCAATCATACTGAAATGCGAACTGGTACTTACCCTCATTGATATAAAGTTAGATGCCAATTAAGTTTCAATCCAATACCTTGAAAGACCGCAGAAAAAATTCCGCAAAAGAAGACCTCGGATAAACAACGCCATAACATGATATGCCCTGTCTATGACGGGCATATAAAAAAGTGTCAAGAATCTGATTTAGAAATGGAATCAAAGACAACAAACACTTCTTAAGACTTCCCTCTTAATCACTCTGATGCAGTCATTCTAAGAAGAAGTTCATCAAAGGCCTCAGTACCCTATGAGGTACATGTTGGCTCAACCTGGATCCATCCCTTGAGGATCTGGCCAAAAAAATACAAAAACTTGTAGAGGACCTTTAGTATTTTATTCCTACTAATTTTTGTCAATTCTCCTTCAGTGGTTCCAAAGAAGTTGAAAATATGAAAAATTTGAGGAAAATATTAATGACAAATAGGAGACAAACAAAGGACGGATGGTGTGCTATGACAATAGCTCATTTGATTCTTTGGTTCAGGTGAGATGAAAACTGTTGTTCATATAGTCATACCTTCAGTTGAATTCTTTCTTTCAAAATAATTCCTTGTTTTTGCTGCAGAACATAACCGTTTGTCATAGATTGGAGAATTTTGGCATCCTGTACAAAACAAATTTTTAATGTAAAATTTTAATCATATTATTCACAACATTTAACTGTAGTGTTACAATAAATATGTGTAGCTTCCCCCTGATCATCATTAATTCAGACCAAAAATGTTCATCAGAATCATAATACAAATAGTGAAAATGCCTTTTCCCTTTATCATCCTAAGAATAATCAATCAATTTTTTTTTTGACTGCAAGTGGCACAAGTGAAAAAATTATGTGACATTTCATGTATTTTCTATGATGTCATAGTTTTACTTAGTATTGTAAGTGTCTAAACCCAGGGGCACATTCCATTACTGGCATGGCTTCAGAACGAAAACAATCAAATAAAAGAACACATTTTCTCTAATTTGTTTAAACTTCAAATTCATTTATCACAGGCATTCTTGTAAAACAATTTTAACATGTGAATGGGCTGGATTGATGGATTAATTATTGTTTTACATCACTCCACGATTATTTCATGTATATATTGAAGGCATCTGCCTGATGTACTGCATAGGAATTTATTCCTCTGCAATGGACTCTCCCGAAGCAGTGAAGGACCTTTTACAAGCCATGCCTACCATGACACGCCACCTCGATTTTTACAGTCTCATCTGAAAAAACACTGTGTGTCCACAGTGGGAGTCAAAATAAGGACCTGTCGGTCACAAGCCAAGCACCTCATCCACTGAGCCAAGCACCTCATCCACTGAGTCACATCAGCTTAAAAAGTGAACATAAGCTCTAGATTTAGACATAATAAAACCCAGCTATATTTTCATTGAATATATTCTATTAGAAAACCAACCAGTTGAACCATGGACTTTTCAGTGCTGAGATAAGCATGCTGCCACTGACTGTACAATGCTGATTCTGATTATTGAGGACTGTAACATCCCTAGGCAGCCACCACTGGAGGATGGGAGGGGGTGGGGGCATAAAAAATTTTGCTAATATGTAGGTCATAATTGACAGTCAAGATCATAGGGTAAAAAATCTTGGTATTAACAGAAAGTTCTTGCCACAAGGAATATTTACATGAGAAATATAGAGGCATGATTTCCAATGGTTAGAATGTTATGGCTATGGTAAGTATTTCTAAGTTTAGGTCAAACATGAAGGCCTAAGTCATAAGGAAATAAATTATGGTATCAATGACAAGTTCCCACCACAAGGAACAAACATAGGAAACATGAAAGAACTTACTCCTACAGTTCAAATGTTACTGTTATGGGAAGCAGTTTTTTAACTGCAAGTCAAACATGATGGTCAAGGTCACAAGGTAAATGATGGTATCAATGGAAAGGTCTTGCCACAAGGAACACACATGTAAAATATTAAAACCCTATCTTCTATAATTCAAAAGTGAAGGCCAACGGTCAAGTCATTTAAACAAGAGGCCCAAGTGGGCCTATATCGCTCACCTGAACATCTAGATCAAACGAAGCGCAGAATTTGTGCATAATATTTTGAGGAACAAGCATGTAATTTTTCATTGAATTCTGCCCAGTAGTTTTAGAGAAAAAGTTGAATATACCAACAAGAGCAACGCCTAGCATTTGGACGGGATCAATGGGAACGTATGGTTTTCTTACCCCCCAAACATGGGTCTCTTTGGTAATACTTTTATGAAATGTTGAAATCTAAAAAGAGGGATCCAAGTCCCATAACTCTGTAACAACAAAATGGAATGTGCTCAAAACTGAAAAGTGGCTTCTCCTACACTATTTAAGCATTCTGTACAAGTTTCATGAAAAACAACTGAGGTTTACTTAAGTTATCGCGTTACATAGCTTTCTCATAGCATCTTATCATAGTAACAAGGTTTTAGTAACTTTGCATGTTGTGAACTTGACCTTTGACCTATGACCTTGGGCCAAGGTCATGACACACCCTTGGGTCCTAAGTAAAAATTCTGTGAAATATTATTGTAATCCATGCACAGGGCAAGAAGTTATGGCCCGAACAACGTTTTATTCAATTTGCATGTTGTGACCTTGACCTTTGACGGTCAAGTCATAACACACCCTTGGGTCATTAGTAACAATTCTGTGAAATATTATTGAAATCCATGCACAGGGGAAAAAGTTATGGCCCAAACAAGGTTTTACTCACTTTGCATGTTGTTACCTTCACCTTTGACCTAGGACCTTGGGTCAAGTGTAACAATTCTGTGAAATATTATTGAAATCCATGCAAAGGGCAAGAAGATATTGTCCTGAACAAGGTTTTATTCACTTTGCATGTTGTGACCTTGACCTATGACCTTGGGTCAACGGACAGATGTCAGACAATCTGGTATGACATTCAGCTCAGTTGAGCTCAAAGAGGAGGAGGTGTTTTTGATTTTTTATGAAAGAACCTTTTATATTTCAAACAACTATTTTAAATGTTAAACATTGAAAATGCATCAATATCTGTATGGTTTGCACTTCACTGGAAGAAGTCAATGCAAATTGCAATGATGCAGTAATCTTTCCCCTTTTGCATAGAGTAAAATTTTTTAAAATTGACCTGTGGTGGCATCACCTGTTGACGCATCTTCATTTCACACAGAAAATGTGAATAACACCCCCACCCCCCTTTTATTTTCTTAATTAAGAAAAATAAATTTTAAAAATCTAGAAATTGAGATATTGAAAAAAAAAATTCACTATAAAGTTCTTTTCATATATGATTAAAAAAAAAGAAAATTGCCCCCAGGAGTGTTTGAACTCACGACCTTAAGATTCCTATAAACCTTTCATTACCTGTAATATTACAGTCTCATAATCTTCATACAACATCTAAAAATTGAGATATTGACAAAAAAAAAACTTTTATTGTGGAATTCTTTACCCTTAATATGATTAAATGAAACCAAATTACAGCATCAAATTATAATATGAGGAGCAATAATGAGTAAAGTCACTGTTTTTGCATTCTCCAAAAAGACAACAAAAAAACTTGATTTTGGAATGGAACCAAAAACAACACTTCTTAACATATGCCTCTAGATCATATCTATGCTTTCAGCTTCTCTCTGTATGCCTCCAATCTGAAAAAGAAGTTTATCCAAAGAGGGTACTCTCTGTGACCTATTTTGCCTGTGGTGGCGCCATCTGCTGATTGATCCAGACAAAAAATAACAACCCTTGTAAGAGACCATCAGTACTTGCATCTTACCCAGTTTCATCACAATCCTTCAAGTAGTTCTGTAGAATAAATTGAAAATGTGAACAAGAGCAATGCCTAGCATGGCATAATATGCCCGTTGCTTAATTTGGACGGGATCAATTCCCATTTGGCATGAGTTTCATGAAAAACATCTGATTTTAATAAAGTTAATTGAGTTTCATAGCATTTTATTATAGGAATTTTTTTACATAAATTAGATTTATAATGAATTTTCAAAAAAAAATCTTGAAATTTATAAGTCCAAGGGCCATAAATCAGTCAAAAGTGATCAATTGTAACAAAACTCGAACTGGTACTGACATCGCTTGATATAAAGCGATTAATATACCGAATTTCAATTCAATATCTTGAAAGACGGCAAAAAAGGTCCGGAAAACATGACCTTGGACAGAAGTTCAACCCCCCCCCCTAAAATTATAAATTTCTCAAAAAAGCAGAAAAAGATATTAAAACCCGTAATATATGTGATAGTTGGTACATTTTACTTGTTTCATGATAAATTTCATAATGTTTTGACAAAAAATAGATTTTTAATGAATTTCTGAAAAAATCTTGAAATTTATAAGCCCAAGGGCCATAAATCCGTCAAATGTAGGTCAATCATAAGAAAACTCTTACTGATACTGACGCTGTTTGAAATAAAGCTATATACCAAATTTCAACTCAATATCTTGAAAGACGGCAAAAAAAAGTCCGGAAAACATTACCTAGGACAAATGGTCAAAAACCCCCCCCCCCCCCCCTAAAATTATAAATTTCTCAAAAATGAAGTAAAAAATATTAAAACCCGTAATATATTAGATAGTTGGTACATTTTACTTGTTTCATGATAAATTTCATAAAGTTTTGACAAAAAATAGATTTTTAATGAATTTCTGAAAAAATCTTGAAATTTATAAGTCCTAGGGCCATTAATCCGTCAAAAGTAGGTCAATCTTTAAAAATTCAAACTGGTTCTGACGCCGCTTGAAATAAAGCTGTATACCAAATTTCAACTCAACATCTTGAAAGACGGCAAAAAAAAAGTCCGAAAAACATGACCCCGGACGGACGGATACACAGACGGACGGACAGCGCCATAACATAATACGTCCCGTCTAATGACTGGTACTGACGCCGCTTGAAATAAAGCTGTATACCATATTTCAACTCAATATCTTGAAAGACAGCAAAACAGAGTCCAGAAAACATGATCCCGGACGTCCGGCCAGTGCCATAACATGATAAGTCCTGTTTAATGACACATGGATGGACGGACGTACGGACAGTGCCATAACATAATACGTCCTGTCTAATGACGGGCGTATAAAAACTGCCTTTTGCCCCCCCCCCCCCCCCTTTCTTGGAAGCCTTAAAAAATTAATGAAAAATCCAAAATAGTCCATATAAACTCATCATTATCAATTAACTGAAAAGCATTACACTTTTCTGCATTGAAATTAAAAAGTCCAAAAAAATGTTGAAAAAAACATAAAAAATTTGATTTCGGAATGGAATAAAAAATAACAACACTTCTTCACACATCTGTCTAGATCATTCCTATGCATTCAGTTTATCTCTGTATACCCCCAGTCCGAAGAATAGTTTGTCAAAGAAGGGTTCCCTCTGTGACCTACTTTTGCTCATGGTGGCGCCACCTGTCAATGGGTCTAGACGAAAAATAACAACACTGGTAGGGGACATTAAGCACTTCGTGCATACCAAGTTGCATCAAATTCTGTTCAGCGGTTCTGACAAAAAAGTCAAAAATGCGAAAAGTTTACAACAGACGCCGGACGGACAACAGACGCCGGCTAATTATGACAATAGCTGAAGGCTCAAGTGAGCTAAAAATAGAAACCACTCATGCCTCTGCGGCAACAAAGTCCAAAAAGTTATTTTTAGCATGAAGGTCATTCTCAAAATCAAAAAGTCATCGACCTTGGTGTCAATTGAAAGGGCTTCATAAGTTGAGTACGCATGTGAAATATGAAGTCTCTATCCCTCACGGTTCAAAAGTTAATGTCCAAGGTTAAAGTTGACAGACCAACAAACAAACAAACACAGACAAACAAACAGGCAGACAAGACAACAACAATATGTCTCAGTCTATAATCAATACAGAGGTATAACAGGGTCAAATGTAGGTCAAACGTGACAACAAAGGTCACAAGAATACATATTATGGTATCAATGGAAAGGTCTCAATACAAGAGAACATATGCAAAATATGTAGGTCAAACATGAAGTTCAAGGTCAGAAGGTCATAAACCATGGAAAGGTCTTGCCATAAATGTAAAATATGAAAATACTTGCTAGTATGTTTTAAAAGTTATGTACAATGTTAAAGGTCATAGGAAGAGGTATCTCCTTTAATTTCTAAAAAGATTTCATTCCGATAAATTATCGTCTGATTATTAATTACCGTTAATAAGTTTCATCAAAATCACTCGTTTTGACCATGAAATACGACATTTCGTTTACCACGATTAAAAAAAATATTTATTTCACAAGAGTTATCTTCCCTGTTGTTGTGACGGAGAAAGAGACGAGTCTCAATCGCGCCGGCATTTGTTTATGTAGCAACAACTATCTCGGCACGATTTAAGAATAATAACTGAAACATGGTACAATGTGCAGCCCATACCTGCACTAATATTTCCAGCAAAGGTACATCAATGTTTTTATTCCCAAAAGACGCCCATTTGAGGAAAATGTGGGAAACAAACTTCAAGAGGGAGGGGTACATGGCGTCGAGTTACTCGAAACAGAACGGGAATTTCCACCAGAGCAGATGCTGCCTCCGATCCAAGTTCATAAACCTCTCTTTCCACCTTGTGGTATGCGAGTGCACCAGTCAATACGCATTGCATTTAAAATATAAATAATTTAGGTAACAAATTATGTGACAGATTATCATCCTCATATGCTCATCCTCATATGCTTCATTAGGCCTAATTCGTATATTATATAATTGTTCCTTCTATTTCACTTCTAATTTTTCAACGGACACTAGTATAAAATTTTTGAATATCGTGTTGGCCGCCATTCAATTTCAGTTTCAAACTTCCTCCTCTGGTTAAGGAGCCTGGAGCACACCAAATGGGTAAAATAAGGATCTATTTTAGATTTTAAGAACATATGTACAACAGTAAGAACATATTAATAATAAGGGCCAAATATCACATAAGAGTAACCAATAAAGCTAAAAATATGGGCCAAAAGTAAAACGTATAAAAGAAGTGTGTGGTAAAATAATTCAGTAATTACATCGTTTTGGGTCAGCAGCACCTGGGCCACTATCATGGAACTATATTCACAAGTGCTGTTGGGGAAATTATCATTTGAAGGGGAATTTATAATATGTAGCGGATACTTGACATCTAATCCTAGGTAGAGGGTAATTTCAGAGTGGGGGCAGTTTGTTTGTCCATGGCATGGCTAGATACAGCTGTTTTTTGGGGCAGAGATCTTATTCAGTGTGTAGCCTATCCATTAATAAGTGGATAGATGAATAAATAGATAACTAACTAGCTACTCAAGGTGGTATATACAATTGTATAGGGAAGTTTGGTTTAGTATGGGACTACATTACCAGTACTTGAATTCAATATATATATACAGCACTTAACTAAAGCCTCTGCACAGTGTATATGTAGAGGTATACCAGGTAGTGTGTTTTGAACACAGTTAGACTTAATATGATATAACAATACGATTATTATATATTTCCCAATATTATTAGGTCTAATTTGTGGGTAAATTCAGTAGTACATTACTGTTACTATGCAGTGTGGTGTAAATTTCTACAGGTTAAGTATGGGGAACCAATGGGAAAATGGATTGAAAATAATAAATAAATAACATAATATACGATTAGGATTATTAGCCATGGTTGGCTGTAGTACACTATTATTGACTTCAAAATATTGTTTACCTTGATACTACGCGATCACGTCACATGCATCAGACACAAAACAGTAATGTGGTGCCATCATAAATTTTGTTTATTGAATACTTATTAAATTTTTGCTCTTATATATAAGCTAAATAAAATGATAAGAAATGAATCCTATATTTTTTTTCGTTGATTGAGGTATCTCCTGCTGTCTACTCAGAATAATCACATTTTGAGCATAAAAGATCCATTAGTGCTAAACCAGAAGAAGAAGTACTTGTCTACTATACCGGTAACCAATGATAGCAGGCACCCTACCTTTGTGCTGCCAATTGAATGAAGAACTTTTTTTTAATCAAGTATATGGTAGACAAAAGAATATATATTATAACATAGGTCTAATAATTAACTTTTTTTATAAACAATTAGATTTTAATCATGAAAAATAACAACTCATTTTTTTTTTTTTTTTTTTTTTTTACAAATTTTCGGCCTCTTGGCCTTTATCAAGTGAAGGAGATGGAAAATTTTTCAATGCTTATGTAAAATCCATCATTACATTATAAAGATATAATGTAAACTACAATAAACGTTATAACCTACACAATTGCATAATATTTCTCGCAATAACATGAAACCAATGTAAACGATATATAGTGTTATATTTACATAATAATAATAACAATAATAATAACAACAACAACAATAGTTTAATAATTGTTTATAGATAAGATAATAATAAAATATTATGATATATCGTCAATTATTAGTTATGATGTTTCATTTGCATGGTATTCTCGTCCCTAATTTTTATAATTTAATCCAATTTTTTCCGTCATGAGTCTATAATGTTTCATTTGTTCAGTGGTTCTAATAAGTTAATAATAGTTACCCTAAGATCGCTCGCGTTATGGTTTATAAAGTGTCTCATTATAGGTTTAACTTTTTCATATTGTATGTCACGTTTGTGTTCTAGTATCCTCTCCTTTAAAGTTTGTTCCGTTTTACATATATAAACCTTAATGTCATATTTTTATAGAGAAGGGTGTAGATTAAAGTCCTGTCTTCACAATCCGCATCCTTTATCACAGTGAATATTCTTTTTCCTTTCGTATCCCAAATGACGTCTTTCATATCTTTGTCATCATTGATGTAGACATTCATACATTTATTTTGAAAACTAAATCTTTTAAATTAAGAGGGGTTGAGCTTTCATTTGGGACCATGACCTTCGACCTTGACCTTAGAGTTTTACCTACTTTTCAAAAATCTTTAATTTGGCCAAAACTTTTGAACCAAGAAGGGTTTGGCTTTGAAACTTCACACGTGGATTCTTTGTGGAAGGCCGCTTCATTTGGGACGATGATCTTTGACCTTGTGACTTTTACCTTGGAGTTTGACCAACTTTTCAAAAAGTAAATGCGACATCCTCAAGCATTCTTATGGCACTTTAATATTAACTTTCTGTGATCTGGATATTTAAACCCACAAAATTCCTGATATGGAAATTGTCTACAGATTGCTGATACTACACACACTGGCAATATCTATCTATTTTTCCTCCCTAGGCACTTCCAAATAAATAGAGTAAATCTTTGGTATGCAATGTATCTGTAAACCCTGAAATATTGAAATATTTCACAATATTATACATATGAAAGGTCAAAATCTATCTTACAAAATAAAATTCAAGAAAAATAAAGGCAATTTTTCTATCAGTGATCATGTAAATGCTCCTTCAATATATAAAAAACAATGTTTTTCAATTCTCTAGGTGAAAGACCTATAGTCAATGAAAATGATATGCCATCTTTCAATGTACATGTACATGAGTGTTAATTGATGGAACTATAAGACTAAAAATTAATAAAATATATATGCATGTTTCCTATAACCAGTGGCTCACCTTGATTTTTGGATATTGAGTACCGGTATTTTCCTTAAAATGTAGTTTTCAACATCCAGGAGAACATTCAAAAATTGAGTATTTGTAAATTAAAAGTGGTCCAAATTCGTTGTATATGCCATCTGACATTAATTCAGAAATAATAAAAATAGTAAAAACAACCATACTGATATACTAGCCCTGTTTTTGTCTGAATGTTACAGGAAACACACATTTTTTGTATAGTCTAAATTTTATTGTAATTAGGTTACACTTTCTAGGTGCATTGGGTCATTATCTATTCGCACAATAGTAATTCTGGTCCTTTTGATTAATTTGAAGGTAATTCTGGTCAATTATGTGGTAACTGTGAATGGCAGTAATTCTGGTGATTCTATGTATAAGTTTTATCTTCTTGTTAGATGCTGTCCTCAGCTAGCATCTCACCCAGTGTTAATAGACCTACATGTAGCATGTTGAATTTCACAGAGCTGGTTAAAAATGAAGATTTCCAGGATATTTATGGGTGTTACAAATTACATTACATATGGTACTTAACGAAGTACCGGTATAACGCTCAACTTTGAGTACAGTTCCTATTGTTAGAGGAAGGTAACGTACATTTACTAGCCACTTGCATTGCCATTGGAAGGTTCTGTGTCCGAGTGTTAGAAGTAAAATAAAAAAGGAAATTCAATGAAGAAGAAGAAATCAGAATCAATAAATATATCACATTTTGATTAAGATAAATTATAATAATGATATCACAGAAAGAGATATTATTTACCAGTCTGTATTTAATGATGCAGCTCATCAGTTTCAGTCTCGCTCAGCTATCATGACGCTATCCGACTCCTAAGATACCTCTCCTTTGGTACATGTAGCTACAGTAGGTTCAAAAACATGCACGGTTGAACTACAAAGTCTAAATCTACCTCCGGAATCTCATATTCACTATCACTTTCCATCATTTAATGTACAAAGATAATTTTAAATTCAATACCACACGGTTTATACATAAACAATCTCCATCTCCTTTCGTTTTGATGTCTCTATCTACGTCACTAAAAAGTGCCATCTCGTGAATTTCAAGAAAGATAACTATGTCGAGGTGGAATTTACCTGTGAACTTTGATTGCAATTTACGACTATAGAGGGATGATGAAAGAAAAATATTAAATTATATGAAATTTTTCTTTAGATGAGTTAGATATATATAAATGTCATAAGAGATATATGTAAAATTCTCTTCCTATGACCTTTAAAGTTGACAACAAAAAAAAACAGACAGACTGGATAAAAACAGTATGACTCTAATCTATTGATTCCGAGGCATAAAAAATTTAAGAGGTCCTATGAAGTTACCTCTTGCATGAACATGGACAAAAAGGAAATGAAAAATTTTATAAACTCCCTTGACAAAATACCATAACAAGGACAATTTCTCACCATGCAACTCCAAATCTGAGAATTTCTCAAACTGATCAGCAATTTGTGTATTCCTACTACTCATTTCTTTCACTCCACCCAATGATATCTGTAAGTCAAGGCCTTGGAGTCGTTTTATTGACTTCATATTAATGTTGGAGAAAGGATCCCAGTTTAAATCTAATTCTGTTGTACCACTATCACAGTGCTTTAATTGCAGCATATTCAAAATGTTTGAAGGCGAAATCCATTCCACTTCAGTGAAGTAAATGTTTCTTATGTCTGGTTCTACAGAAAATAATAACAAAAACTTGTCAGCAAGATATTCAAGGAAGTAGCATGGTAATTGAGCACATACATAAAAGAAAATCTATAATTGTTTATTTCATGTATAATATATATATATACATTCAATAAAGAATAAAACTTACGAAACACTTCAATGTTGTGGGGCAAATTATCACACTTAGATCATATGGAGTCTACATTATTCCACTTCTTCCTTAAATGTACTGAAAGACCATTTTTGGGCATATATCTTCATATTTGTTAGAAACACAATGAACATGATCGATGATATTTTTGTCATGTTTAATTTAGAAGTGTGCCAACAGATGACTGTTGAAACAGATGTTATATTACCTTGAACCTGTATTTCAAGATCAAATTAATTGCATACAAGTTCCCTAATACTTTTAAATAAAATGACTTCTTAAATGTAATAGTCACATCGATGCCTTAAGAAATGTAACCTTCAACATTGAAGATGTCAATATAAAATTAGAGCTGTCTTATTGGGACAAAGTTAAAGTATGCAATAGTTCATCACAAGATACATCACTGGTATAAGTCTAATGGATGTCCCATTTGTACATTTTGAGGTAAAATGAATGAAAACAATCTGGTCTGTGTGCATTCTGACCTTGACATTTGTAGATATGACCTTGGTCCAAGGTCATTACACATCCTTGGGTCATGGACAACAATTGTGTAAAATATAGTTTTCCAACAACATAACAGAAAGAAGTTATGGCCCAGACAAGAATTCTGGCTATGTGTGCACTGACACTGACATTGTAGATATCACCTTGGTTCAAGTAATAACATACAAGTTGTCATGGACAATAATTGTGTAAAATATTATCTCCATCCAAATTAAAAGGAAGAAGTTATGACTGGGACAAGAATTCTGGCTATGTATGCACTGTAACTTTGACATTGTATATATGACCTTGGTTCAAGGTCATGACACACCCTTGGGTCATGAACAACAATTATGTAAAATTTGATCTTCCTCCAAAGTAAAAGGAAGAAGTTATGGCCGGGACAAGTTTTATGGACAGACAGACGTACAGATACCCAGATGGACAACATGCTCTTTACAATGTGATACACACCTTTAGATTAGGAAAACAATAGTGTAAAATATTATCCTGATCCTACATAGCAGTAAGGAGCTATGACCCATACAAGGATTTTGAAAATATGTGCACTATGACCTTGACATTAGAGATTTGATCTTGAGGCAAGGTCATGACACACCCTTGGGTCATGAACAAAAACTGTGTGAAATATTATTCAGATCCAACCTGGAAGTAAGAAGTTATGGCATCTACAAGGTTTCAGCTATGTGTGCACTGTGACCTTGATCTTGATATGACCTTTGGTGGAGGTCATGACACACCCTTAAACATGAACAACAATTGTGTGAAATGTTATGCAGATCAAGCATTGCAGCAAGGAGTTAGGGCCTGGACAAGGATTTTGAAAACTGTTCACTTTGACTTTGACCTTTGCGATACGATCTTGAGTGAAGGTCATGACACATCCTTGGGTCATTGACAACAATTCTGTGATATATTATCCAAATCCATGCTGGCAGTAAGAAGTTATGGCCTGGACAAGGATTTTGGCTATGTATGCCTTGTGCTTTTGATCTTGGAGATATGACCTTGAGTTAAGGTAATGACACACCCTTTGGTTATGGACTACAATTGTGTGAAATATTATCCAGATCCACTGAGGGGATAAGAAGTTGTGGCCCAGACAAAAAGTTTTGCTATGTGTGCAGTGTGACCTTGACCTTTAAGATATGACCATGGGATGGGTCAAGGTCATGACACACCCTTGCGTCATGTACAATAATTGTGTGAAATGTTATCCAGATCCAACAAAGCAGTAAGGATTTATGGCTCGGACAAGGATTTCGACCAAGGGTATACCGTGACCTTCACCTTGGAGATATGATCTTGAGTCAAGGTCATGACACACTCTTGGGTCATGGACAACAATAGTGTGAAATATTATCCTGGATGATAATCCAACTTGGCAGTAAGAAGTTATGCCTCGGACAAGAATTTTGGCTATGTATGCACTGTGACCTTGACCTTGAAGATATAATCTTGGTCATGACATGCCCTTTGGTCATAGACAACAATTGTATGAAATATTATTCAAATCCGATAAGGGGATAAGGAGTTCTGGCCCGGACAAAAAATTTTGCTATGTGTGCAGTGTGATCTTGACCTTGAAAATATGACCATGAGTTAGGTCATGACACACCCTTGTGTCATGTACAATAATTGCATGAAATATTATCCAGATCCAACAAAGCAGTAAGGAGTTATGGCCCGGACAAAGATTTCGACCAAGGGTGTACCATGACCTTCACCTTGGAGATATGATCTTGAATCAAGGTCATGACACACCCTTGGGTCATGGACAACAATTGTATGAAATATTTTCCTGGATGATAATCCAACTTGGCAGTAAGAAGTTATGTCCCAGACAAGAATTTTGGCTATATATGCACTGTGACCTTGATCTTGAAGATATGATCTTGGGTCAAGGTCATGATATGCCCTTTGGTCATAGACAACAATTGTGTGAAATATTATTCAAATCGGATAAGGGGATAAGAAGTTCTGGCCTGGACAAAAAATTTTGCTATGACCTTGAGTCAAGGTCATGACACACCTTTGGGTCATGGACAACAACTCTGTGAAATATTATCCAGATCCGATAAGGGGATAAGAAGTTATGGTCCGGACAAAAAAATTTTTGCTATGTGTGCACTGCAACCTTGACCTTGAAGAGATAATCACAAGTCTAGGTTATGACACGCCCAAGTACAAGGATTGTGTGAAATATGATCCAGATCCGACAAGGGGTTAAGAAGTTATGGCCGGACAAATGTGAACAGAACAGATGGACAGACAGACAAGGTGATTTGTATATACTCTCCAAAACTTTGTTGATGAGTAAGTGTATGAAGTTTCATTGCAATAGCACTAATATCAGACTTTTTTTTAAACCCAACTCCTATGACCTTGACCTTTAACCCCAGAAACAACAGGGCACATCTTCCACTCATGATGAAAAAGTGTATGAAGTTTCATTGAAATAGCACTAAACGTATATGACTTATGGTCCAGAAACCAATTTTTGATACCCCACTCCTATCACCTTGACCTCTGACCTTTTGACCCCAGAAAACAATAAGACACATCTTCCACTCGTGGTAAGTAAGTGTATGAAGTCTCATTGCAATAGCACTATACATACTGGACTTATGGTCCAGAAACCAAATTTTTGATACCCCACTCCTATCATCTTGACCTTTTTACCCCAGAAACAATACGACACATCTTGCACTCATGGTGAGCAAGTGTATGACATTTCATTGCAATAGTACTAAATGTATCGGACTTGTGGTCTGGGAAACAATTTTTGATACCCTACTTCTATGACCTTGACCTCTGGATTCCAGGAAGAATAGGGCACATCTTCCACTCATGGTGAGTAAGTGTGTCAAGTTCTATTGCACTAAACCTATTGGACTTTGGTCCCAAAACCAATTTTTGATACCCCACTCCTATGACCTTGACCTTTGACCCCAGAAACAATAGGGCATATCTTCCACTCATGGTGAGTAAGTGTATGAAGTTTCGTTGCATCATTGCAATAACACTTCACATACTGGACTAATGGTCCAGAAATCAATTGTTGATGGACGACCACCCACCCCCCAGCCCATCTGTCCGCCTCACATCAAATTAAGAGCAGAGTTTTGCAGCTCGGCTAAAAATATGTCAGCCGATCATAGCTCGTGGCAGCCATCTTGAACGGCAGATTCGGTCAGAAGATACAAATTTGGTAGGGGACCATAATAACTTATTTCCTGATTTGGTGATACTCTGTGCAGCAGCTGCTGAAAAGAAGTCAATTCAAAGAACACCAATCAGGGCCATCGGCAGCCATCTTGGATGATTACTCTGGTCAAAAGATACAATTTTGGTAGAGGTCATCAAGTACTGATATCCTAAAAGATTTGATGAAATTCTGTGAAGCTCTGAATGAGGAGAAGTAAAAATGTGTCAACCAATCAGAGCCCTCTTGGATGACGGATAAAGTCAAAAGCTATAATGTTGGTAGAGGGCCTTGAGTATTTACTTTCTGTCAGGGTTGGTGACATTGTGTGTGCAGAAAAGAGGATGAACATATGTCAACTAATCAGAGCCCATGGTGGCCTTCTTGGATTACAGATCTGGCTGAAAAACACTAACTTGGTAGAGGACCTTGAGTATTCACCCTGCAAGATTTGGTGAAATTCTGTTCGGTGGTTGCAGAGAAGTAAAAAATGTGTCAACCAATCAGAGCCCATGGCAGCCATCTTGAATAATGGATTGAATCAAAATACGCAAACTTGGTAGAGGACCTTGAGTACTTGCTAGGTGTGGTGAAATTTTAAGCGGCAGTTGTGCAGAAGAAATTGAAAATATGTCAACCAATTAGGGCCCATGGCGGCCATCCTGGATTACAGATCAAGTCGAAAAACACAAACTTGGTAAAGGACCTTGATTACTTACTTCCCATAAATTTTGGTGAAATTCTATAAGGTGGTTGCAGAGAAGTCGAAATTAAATCAACCAATGGCTGCCCATGGTGGCCATCTTGGATTACAGATGGGGTGGAAAAACACAAACTTGGTAGAGAACCTTGAATACTTACTTCCTGAAAGTTCTATGAATTTTACGAAGCAGTTGTGGAGAACAAGTCAAAAATATGGATTACGGATAGGGTCGAAAAACACAAACTTAGAAGAGGACGTGATTACTTAATTCCGGAAAGTTTCCGTGAATTTTGGTACAGCAGTTGCACAAAGGAAGTCGAAAATGTGTCAAACAACCAGAACCCATGACGGCCACCTTGGATTGTGGATTGGGTCAAAAATGCAAATTTGGAAGAGGACCTTTAGTACTCACAGTTGGGTAAAAAACAAAGAACCGAAGGGTAAGCCATATCTCATAGTCCATGGAATAAAGGGGACAATATCGTGTTTAGTGTCATATTCGGACAAATGCGAACCCCAATAAAATCAAGGTGAGACCAGGTGCCTGGGACGAGTAAACGTCCCCTGGTTGCATGCAACACCCATCTCAAAAGTCCTGCAACAACCTTTCAAGTCAAGGAGGTAAATACATAAATATACATGCATGAACACATGAAGGAGACAGGAACACAAATTCAAATTTTCCCATTCAAGGCAAGAAATGCTACCTGCCTGAAATTCCGCAGGTGAACAAATGTTTGTAGATACATGTATATACATATTATGTCAAATCAAGTATAGTCAAAAAGTTAAGATGGTTGTTTTGTATGGTCAGGTCCCAAAATATCGTTTAACATTCTTGAAAGAGGAATCTGAAATTGCAATAGATCCCTATAACGACCACAGATCTTCCTAAATGACAATTTCAAACGTTCCTCAATATATTCTTTGTCAGAGTAGTATCGTGGCAGGAAGCCTCACTCTCAGGAAAAATTTTCGTATTTAGAGCATGCCCTGGCATAGCGTATAAGTTGTGAAATGAAGACGCCATATGTGGGAGAGGGAGGTTGAAATGAAGACGAAATATGCGGGAGAGGAAGGTTACCTTCCTCTCCCACATATGGCGTCTTCAATTCACAACTTATACGCTATGCCAGGGCATGCTGTAAATAGGTATGTTGCTACTCAGAAAAGGGAAGATGGTAATAATGAAATTGAAATTGTCACGTTTGTGCAGTCCTATCCTTACATAAAGTACACTTCAAGTTCACTTTATGACTGCTCTTTAAGTTCACATTATGACTGCTCTTTGAGTTTACTTGGAGACAATTAGAGCAAACTTGGAATCAAGTTGGATTCTAAGTTTACTCCAACTGAGTTCAAATTAAGTTTACTGTCTATATACATGTATATGTATACCTTTTCACTTCACTTGATGTAACCGGACCAAACACACGCCTTAAATTTTTGAGTTGTTTTTTTTAAGCATTTGACATGGAAACACCTATTGTACAGTAATTTTGGATATCAGTGTATGTAAGGAAAAAGATAATTTCATTACGTGGAAGTGGTCATGCGATCGTCGAGAATAGACAGTACCGTATAACAAAACAAGTAAGAACAATAATTCATAACAATCTGAAAAAAAGAGCAACGCCAACGTAGCATATGCTCCCCCCCCCCTTGTTATTTTTGTAACGTGGGCCTAACTCACATGACCACATTAGAGGTCATCTACTCCTCATAATCACCCACAAACAAAATTTTACATTCCAAAGTTTGTGTCTAATGATTAACAGGTATGTCACTTGTCTTCATTTAATTAAGACATCAGTATTAAGTGACACGAAACAAAATTAAAATAAATATGGCAAAGAAAGGTATCCTAATTATAACTTATTAACCTGACCTAGATATCTTTAACGCGTATCTGTATACCAAATATCAATTCAATATATCAAGCTGTTCCTGAGAAAATGAAGAGAACTGCTAATTTTAAGAAATTTTCTAAGTCCAAGGGGGATAACTCTCACAAAAATTATTGAACCGTAACCAAATTTGAACTTGACCAAAATATCTTTTAGATGTATCAGTATATCAAATATAAATTCAATATCTTAATTGGTTTCAGAGATAATGTGTGGAAACTGCTAATTTTAAGAAATTTCCTAAGTCCAAGGGGAATAACTCTGACAATTATTGAACCATAACCAAATTTGAACTTGACCAAATGTACTTAAGATGTACTAGTATCTATACGCAAAATATCAATTCAATATCTTTATCCGTTCCTGAGATAATAAGCAGAAACTGCTAATTTTAAGAAATTTTCTAAGTCCAAGGGAGATAACCATGACAAAAATTCTTGAACAATAGCCAAGTTTGAGCTTGACCTAAATATCCTTTAGATGTACCAGTACATCAAATATCAATTCAATATCTTTCTTGGTTCCAGAGATAATAAGCAGAAACTGTAAATGGACCGACTGACAGCAACAAAACAATATGCTTCTCCATCCTTGAAGGGAGGCTTAAAAAATAATCACATATCTGCCTAGTAGTATGGAACTTCCGATAAAATACCATGGAAATGTTCAACACAAAATCAATAAGGTAAAATTGTTAATTGTTTCTAAATATGTACTATATTTTTGTATTCAAACATTCTTTAATAAAAATATGCAATTGTGCATCATAAAATAAATATTCCTAAAGTGTTATACGAAACTGGATAATTTTAATAACTGACTGTGAAAAGTAAACATGGGGTCACGTGACAATAAACTTGAAGACGAAATTACTTAAGAGGAAACTTGACATCAAGTGCACTTGACTAAACTTTATGGCTGGTTTTCAGAACAAAACACTGAACTTAAAGTTCACTTGAATGTAAGGTTAGGACTGCACTTTTTGACACCACATCCTTGTATGTTATAATTCATTCACTGAAAATTAGGTGACCTTGAAGATGAAAGTCAAGGTCACTAGACAACACCAATATTACCAACAATGTTCATGATATTGAGTATAATATGTACTAGACATGACCTTCTGCAGCAACTTCCCAAAAAATTATCAAGTACTGAAGTGCAAGCATGCATATTCTGTTTTGAATCATAATAACCTACAAATTCCTCTCATCAAATGGTCCAAAATGTGCATATTTTTCAATTTTCAAAATTTTACCAAACATTTGAAAGACTTCATCATATTTGCATTGTGACCAAGTTCTGAGTGTTACGAATGGTTTTTTATTAAAATGTGAAAAAATCATATGTTAACATTTATCAACCAATACTACTTTCCATTGTGATACTCAAACCTCACCAATCTACATCCTTAGTAGCTTTGATAATATGTGCTTTTAGGTGAATTAACTTTACAAACATTATTTCTATCTACATTTACCTTCAAAAGTTGAAGAAAACTATCAAAATTGTTAAAGAATATCCTGCCAATTATTATAAGTCGTTTAAATACAGAAATCAACAAGAGCAATGCCTAGCGTGGCATAATACGCCCGTTGCTTAATTCAGATGGGATCAATTCGCATTTGGCATGATTTTCATGAAAAACATCTGACGTTTACTAAAGTTAATTGTGTTTCATAGCATTTAATCATAGGAATAAGTCCAAGGGAAATGGTCCTATCCAACCCATCTTGGAACTTGACCTGCTAAAAAGAATTTGAAATTTTTTAGTACAAGCCCCCCCCCCCCCCCTCCATTAAATTATAAATTTCTCAAAAATGAAAAAAAAGATATGTATCAATACCTGTAAAGTATGTGGAAGTTGGTACATTTTACTTGTTTCATGGTAAATTTCATAATGTTTTGACAAAAATTAGATTTTTAATGAATTTTCAAAACAAAATCTTGAAATTTATAAGTCCAAGGGCCATAAATCTGTCAAAAGTGATCAATCGTAACAAAACTCAAACTGGTACTGACGTCGCTTGAAATAAAGCTATATACCAAATTTCAACTCAATATCTTGAAAGACAGCAAAAAAAGTCCAGAAAACACGACCTAAGACATATGGTCAACCCCCCCCCCCCCCTAAAATTATAAATATCTCAAAAATGAAGTAAAAGATATTAAAACCTGTAACATATGTGATAGTTGGTACATTTGACTTGTTTAATGAGAAATTTCATAATGTTTTGACAAAAAATAGATTTTTAATGAATTTCTGACGAAATTTTGACATTTATAAGTCCAAGGGCCATAAATCCGTCAAAAGTAAGTCAATCGTAACAAAACTGGATCTGATACTGACGCCGCTTGGAATAAAGCTATATACCAAGTTTCCACTCAATATCTTGAAAGACAGCAAAAAAAAGTCGGGAAAACATGACCCCGGACGGACAGACGCACAGAAGGATGGACGGACGTACAAACAGCGCCATAACATAATACGTCCAGTCTAATGATGGGCGTATAAAAACAATAACTCTATATGAAAGGAGCTCCATATAAGATTATATTATATTTTGTTATCTTAGCAAAATTCATATTTTAGCAGAGCTATCCTTTATGTTCTTATCTCTGACTACATACTAACAGAAACATGTACAAAGACACATACAACAGCAATGCCTTCCATGGCATAATACGCCAATCGCTTAGTTTGACGGGAAAAAATTTTAAAGTGTGGAGGCTCCCTCCCCCCAATTATTCAGGGCTCAAGATAACACATGTTTTGGCCCAGGGTAACAACCTTGCATAATATTATTGAAATACATAAAGGTAGTAAGAAGTTTTGGCCAAGAGAAGATTTTAAAGCCCCCTTTTTTTTTCTACATCAAAAATGTAAGAATAAAGATGAAACGAAAGCAACGCCTACCCTAGCTTAATACACCTGTTGCTTACTTTTGATGGGATGACCCTGGATCATTTCTTACTTTGGACTGATCATTTCGAATGTATGGTTTTATTGCCCCCAAACTTGGGTCTCCTTGGTAATATTTTTATGAAATATTGAAATGCAAAAAAGAGGGATCCAAGTCCCATAACTCCAGAAAACGGAATTTGCTCAAAATTGAAAGGTGGTTTTCCCTACATTATCTAAGCATTCTATGAGTCTCATGAAAAACAATTAACGTTTACTTAAGTAATCGCATTCCATAGCATCTTTTCATAGTAAAACTAAAATCCAAGTCCCATAACTCTGGAACAACAAAATGGAATTTGCTCAAAATTGAAAGGTGGTTTTCCCTACATTATCTAAGCATTCTATATGAGTCTCATGAAAAACAATTAACGTTTACTTAATCGCGTTCCATGGCATCTTCTCATAGTAAAACTAAAATCCAAGTCCCATAACTCTGGAACAACAAAATGGAATTTGCTCAAAATTGAAAGGTGGTTTTCCCTACATTATCTAAGCATTCTATATGAGTCTCATGAAAAACAATTAACGTTTACTTAATCGCGTTCAATGGCATCTTTCATAGTAAAACTAAAATCCAAGTCCCATAACTCTGGAACGACATAACAGAATTTGCTCAAAATCGAAAGGCAGCTTCCCCTACACAACTTAAGCATTCTGTATGAGTTTCATGAAAAACAGTTGACATTTATTAAAGTTATCGTGTTCCATTGTGGACAGACGGACAGACAGATGGACATCACCATACCATAATATGTCCCGTCTTTCGATGGGCGTATAATAAAAACCAGTAATATTTATATATAATAAAGTTCATATATCTTCTAGCACAAATTTTAAATTTGAAAGAGACTGAATGAGAGGGGATATTTTCGAAATCGAAAGGCATGTTCTTGTATTCCATCATAGTTTTCTGTACATGTACAAGTTTTATGAAAATTGGTCTATGATTACTGAAGTTATCATATCCCATTGAAACTGCCATTATGCTATCAATGAAAAAAATTCTAAGTTCAAGGGCCAAAACTCTGGCAAAACCAAGTCAATCATACCAAAATAAGGACTGGTACATCTACTTACCTTCAATGATATAAAGTTATATGCCAAGTTTAAATTCAATACCTTAATTGAAAGACTGCAGAAAAAAAGTCCAGAAAACTACAGTACAATCTTTGAAATTTTTTAAGTTCAAAGATCATAACTCTGGCAAAACCAAATCAATCATATCAAAATGCAAACTAGTACTTACCCTCATTGCTATACAGTTATATATTAAGTTTCAATTCAATAACTTGAAAGACTGTAGAAAAAAGTCTGGAAAACGACCTCGGACAGAGGGACAGACAGACAATGCAATAACACATGTCCCACCTATGACGAGTGTATAAAAACTACCACAAGAAAATTACTATGAGTATGCTAATATATCACATACATCTACATATATACTTTCAGTATTTTATGTTAAAAGATGTGCTAGAATAAGAGCATTTACAGATTCATTCTTTCTATAAAATCAATAGGAAATTTCACTACTTTAATTTAGTATCAATAAAAGTTTTTGAAAATATGATAATTTATCACCTGTCAATCTTAACATTAGCATATCACACATGAATTTTTCCTGTTCCCATATCAGACACTTTATTCTTTTTTCTTCTTCTTCAGTTATAAATCTGAAAACAAATTGAGACCAATAAAAAGATGCAAGTACATGTATTCTGAATAAAAGTTGTGCTATTGGAGTTCTTATCTATCTAAATAGATATTATATTATATGACACAGTCATTTACATGTATGCAAATGTATGTATACATACAGATGGTGCAGTCCTAACATAACATTCACGTTAACGCGAAAAGCAGTCACGAGGACTGCTTGAGTACACGTGCTAGGACTGCTCTACCGGACGCGCGTGCGCTCCTTGCGTTAACGCGGGAGGAAATTCGCGTTAACACGATTTATTCCCGCGTGCGCTCAGTCCGGTCGTGCGTTCACATGATTATATTTGTAATTCTCTTTACAGTGGTACGGATGGGTGAAATAAAAGGAATCTAATTAAATTGCCGCAAATGTCGCTATATATACGTGCATTAAATGTGATGTTGAAATGACACCCCGCATTAAGGGTTTCATATGTAATATAATAATGGTAATCACCGCGCAGACATGCACTCAGGTATTTATGAAAAACTTCGTCAGTTTATACTATAAAGACTCTAGGAAAATTACATTCTAATTCTATCTTATTTGTTTATTTTTAATTAATAAAATTATGTATTTATTTGTTATTTGTTTATTTATTTATAATTTACTTATGCATTTTTTCTTATTTATGTATTTACATTTTTTTTTTTGTAATTTAGCTATTTTCCACAATATATGAATACCATGCTTATCATCGTTATTATTCTTTTCATTAATTTAATTATTATTATTATTATTATTATTATTATTATTATTATTAATATTATTATTATTATTATTATTATTATTATTATTATTATCATCATTATTATTATTATTACCCTAAAATAAGAATAAATTTCATTATATTCAATGTTCGGAATTTGTATTCAATATTTTTTAAATTTACCCCTTTACTCGTAAGCGTTTTATTTAATTCTAAATATTTATCTACATGCGCACAGTAATATGTTTTTATATTTAAATATACAATGTATATATATCGATTCTCCTTTAAATCCTTCTCTATATAAGTTGTAAGCAAGCGAACGTGGCTGTCAGGCACGTTCACGCGGCAGCCAAGCGCGTGAACGCGGCAGTCCAGCGCGTTAACGCGGTCTCAAAATTTAGTTCACGAGGAAATCTGCGTTAACGCAAACGCGTGTGCTCAGCAGTCCTGAGCACACGAGGAAAGCAAACTTCACGTTAACGCGGCGTTAACATAATGTTATGTTAGGACTGCACCTCACTGTAGTTCGAAAAGCACTTAAAAACGCATAAAGCACAGTTAACTTGAAATATCCCAAGATAATTTAGACAACTGCATTACTTACTGATCAGACTTTTCACTTTTATCCACATCATACATTTCCATATTTACAGATAGATAGAAAGAGGCTGGGGAACAGATCATGTTATTTATAACTGGATTTTCAAGGTATAAGAAGTTTTTCATTTCTTGTGTGGTAATATTTCCATTGTAAGATTCTCCTTCAAAGAATTCTCTTGAATTAATAGTACTTTTCACATCAAACTTTCCTGAAAATAGAAAAAAGTGTTTCTCTAAATACTGTATCAAACAGACAATAAAAGGTAACATAGTTTATCTTACTGAAATGATTTCATTCAGGTGGCTGCTGAAAATTGACTAAAGTAGAAACCCTTTCTTGATATCTAAGTTCTATTTTCTGTGTGATCTTGACTTTTCTAAAATGACTTTGAATGATTTTGTCCAAAAGTTTATGTCTGGAGTGACGAATGTATAAAGCATAATCAAATTCTAATGAATGGTCTAGGAGATACGAGTTTGAAAGACATCATACAGACACACAAAATGCAGTGAGTATATGATCCCCCAAACCTTTCTTTAAGTAAGCATAATTTAACAAGAGCAACGCCTAGCGTGGCATAATACGCCAGTCGCTTAATTCGGACAGGATCAATTCGCATTTGGCATGGTTTTCATGAAAAACATCTGACGTTTATTGAAATTAATTGTGTTTCATAGCATTTTATCATAGGAATAAGTCCAAGGGCAATAACTCCTGCAGAATGGTCCTATCCAACCCATCTTGGAACTTGACCTACAAGCGGCCCCCCCCCCCCTCCTAAAATTATAAATTTCTCAAAAATGAAAAAAAAGATATGTATCAATACCTGTAAAGTATGTGGAAGTTGGTACATTTTACTTGTTTCATGGTAAATTTCATAATGTTTTGACAAAAATTAGATTTTTAATGAATTTTCAAAACAAAATCTTGAAATTTATAAATCCAAGGGCCATAAATTTGTCAAAAGTAATTAATTGTAACAGAACTCAAACTGGTACTGACGTCGCTTGAAATAAAGCTATATACCAAATTTCAACTCAATATCTTGAAAGACGGCAAAAAAAGTCCAGAAAACACGACCTAAGACATATGGTCACCCCCCCCCCCCTAAAATTATAAATATCTCAAAAATGAAAAAAAAAGATATTAAAACCTGAAACATATGTGATAGTTGGTACATTTGACTTGTTTCATGAGATATTACTTAATGTTTTGACAAAAAATAGATTTTTAATGAATTTCTGAAAAAAATTTTGAAATTTATAAGTCCAAGGGCCATAAATCTGTCAAAAGTAGGTCAATCATAACAAAACTCGAACTGGTACTGACGCCGCTTAAAAAAAGCTATATACCACATTTCAACTCAATATCTTGAAAGACGGCAAAAAAAAGTCCGGAAAACATGACCCCGGACGCACGCCATAACATAATACGTCCCGTCTAATGTCGGGCGTATAAAAACAAGCTGTGTTTGTGAAACCTAATGCCCCCGGCGCCAACAAAGGTCAAAAGGTCATCAACCTTACTGTCATTTGAAAGGGCCTCATTGGCTGAGTAAACATGTGAAATATGAAGTCTACATCCTTCACAGACAAACAAACAGACAGACAAATAGACAAAGTTATTTCTAGCATTAAGGTCAATGTCAAAGTCAAAAGGTCATCGACCTTGGTGTTATCTTAATGGGCTTCATTAGTTGAGTAAGCATGTGAAATATGAAGTCTCTAACTCTCATGGTTCAAAAGTTATGGCAAAGGTGAAAACTGACAACAGACAGTCAAACAGATGGACAAACAGACAGATAGACAGGATAAAAACAATATGCCCTCAGTCTAAAGTTGTCGAATATTAGAATTTGAAATGAAACTTTCAAGTAACCCTTGAATTAGATATTCTCTAAGAACAGTTGGTAAATAAATGCTTTATTGTTTCTCTATATGTATTGAATACAAAAAGAAAATGATACAAAAACTAGCACATATCAATATTTACAAACAATAATAAAATTCAAGAAAATCTAATTCTGACACGATACTTTCAAACAACCCTTGAAATTTTAATTTTACTAATAAATATTAACAAATAAATGCCCTCCTGATTCTCTTTACTGAATAATCAAAACTAGAGCTGCCCTAATGGGACAAATTATACCCCTCATGGCAAAGTTGTGTAAGAACAAGTTGAAAAGGCCTCAACTCTGTTAAAATTTTAAAAGTACAATCATCTCCCTTTATGAAAATCCTCATATAATGTCCATGATGTATCATGAGGGAGTTATAGCAAGGGCAATAAATTTTCACAATAAATACACAGTAACCTTGACTTTAAAAATATGGCCCTGATTCAAGGTCATGACACACCTTTGGGTCGTGGACAATTGGTTGAAATATTATTGGGCCATGATGTAGAACAGAGAAGTTATGGCCCAGACAAGGATTTTGGCTGTGTGTACACTGACCTTGACCTTGTTGATATGAACTTGGGTTAACTGATTCAAGGTCATGACACACCCATTATAATTGGAGGGAAGGTATAAAAAATGACACAAAGTTTGTGGAAACGATAAATAAGGAAAGAGGCCAAAAAAACCAAGAGGCCCATTCTACCACATTGCTCACCTGAGACTACTGTAAAATTAACAGTAAATTTGATTAAAATATACTTAGTGTAAGAAAGTAAATCAATGAAATCATGCTATGAATGAATATTAAAGTGGCATAAATTAGCATACATTTCCATCGTAAAAGTATAGTAATGTCAAACCATATCTGGATTACTTGCTTCATGTAAATAATTATACATTTAGCTAAATTCTGAGCAGCATTTGCAGGTAAGTCAAAAATGTATTAGCAAATCAGAGCCCTGGGCAGTCATATTTATTGACAAACCAGGTAAAAAAAACACAAACTTGTTAGAGGACCTAAGGTAATCTCTTACTGCCAGGCTTGATGAAATTCTGGAATGCAAGCGTGGAGGAGAGGTCAAAATGCGTTACCCAATGAGAGACTTTGGTGGCCATATCTATGGAGGATTGGGTAAAAAAAAAACAAAATCGTGATACAGTGCCTTGAGAACTTGCTTTATGCAAGATTTGGTGAAACTCTGTGGAGTGGTTGGGAAAAAGAAGTAGAAAATACATCAGCCATTCAGAGCCCTTGGCAGACTTATTTGTTTAGGGATAGCTAGGGTAAAATATAACACAAACTTGGTAGAGGATCTTAACCACTTCCTTTTTGTAAGGTTTGGTGAAATTCTGTGTGGAGGTTGCAGAGCAGAAGTAGAAAATGCATCAGCCAATCAGAGCCCTTGGCAGCCATGTTTGTCCAGGGATAGGGTAAAAAAACACAATCTTGGTAGAGGACCTTAAGTACTTGCTTCCTGTATGGTTTGGTGACATTCTGTCGGTTTATGGACGCCAGATGGACGAACAGATGCCAGATGGCAGGGCATGACAATAGCTCACTTTCAGCCTTTGTCTCACTGGTGAGCTAAAAACATTTCTTTACAACATTCTGGCTAAAACAAGCAACTCAGTGCATCAAAAGTCAACCATGGGAAAAATATTGATGAAAACCATGCTATTTAGCATGAAAAATGTTACAGTCCAATTAAAAGGCGTCAAAATAACATCAAAAATTATTTATTCGAATTCAATGAAATGAACAAACCTGAAACATACATCCATCTAAATCACTCAGATACCATCAGTTTTATTACCCACACAGTGGTTTCGGAGATTATCAAAGAGGGGTACCCTTTGAGACCTATTTTTAACTATGGCAACACCAACTGCCAACAGATTTTGATGAAATGAACAGACTTGGTATATGACCTATAGTACTTCATGTATACCAAGTTTCATCAAAATCAACTGAATTGTTCCCTCTTCTCTCTACCTTTTCTGCAATTTTAAAAAATTCATGAAAAAATTTTCAAATTTTTTTCAAAATTCTTTCAAAAAAATACCTTTACCATATTCTGGTTTAAATGAGCATTTCAGTGCATTAGTTAACCATATACAAAATATTGATGAAAACCATGCTATTTAGCATGAAAATGTTAAAGTCTGAAGACATCAAAAATCATTCATCTGATTTCAACTAAATGAACAAACTTGAAACATACATCCATTTAGATCACTCAGATGCCATTAGGTCTATTATCCACACAGTGGTTCTGGAGAAGATTTTCAAAGCGGGGTGCCCTCTGCGTCACATTTTTAGCCACGATGGCACCACCTGCCAACAGATTTGGATGAAATGAACAACTTGGTAGAGGACCTATAGTACTTCATGTATACCAAGTTTCATCAAAATCCATCGAGCAGTTATGAAGAAGAAGTTGAAAATGTTAAAAGTTTACAGATGACATACGGGTGCCGAACGGCAGGGTATGACAATAGTTCACTTTGAGTCTTTACTTAGGTGAGCTAGGAAAAGAAAAGAAAAAGCATAAAAATTAGCAAAAATGACCAAAATGAGACATAGAGAAAAAGGACAGAATTTGATTTTTATATAGAATCACCAGCTATAATATAATATATACTTCCTAAGACATTCTTCTACATCACTCTAATGCATTTAGTTTCATGATTTATGCAGATGGTCTGAATAAACAATTTGTCAAAGGAGGGTACCCTCTATGGCCTTTGATACAAAATTAGTGGAAATGACAGCCTTTGATACGAAATTTGTGGAAATAACTCAGTCAATAAAAAACAATAGGCCCAAGTGGACCTATATTGCTCACCTGAGTACCTAGATGATCAGTCATGCAGGAAGGAAGAATTCATTTATTTTTGCATTACTGTGACTAAGTCAACACAAATGTTGAAAATATGTCAAATTTTATTTCAGACCATAATAAAAAACAACACTTTTTTGCACATCCATTCAGGCGATTTTGATATTAAGCATTTGCTTTGTTTCTGCCCTGTGATTCAGGGCAACAAGTATGTCATTTTCTTTAGGTGGGGCCTTTTGTTGACTGATTTCAAGATTGTCAAAGGAGGGTACTCTTTTGTGACCTACTTTTGACTGTGGTGGTGCCACTTGCAAAGAGGTCTGGACGAAAACGACAGAATTTGAAGGGGATCAAAAGTTATTTATTTCTATCAATATTTATTAAAATCCTTCGATTAGTTTTGCAGAAAAAGTTGAAAATGTGAAAAATGGCCAAACCCCCCCCCCCCCCCCATTGACAAAATTCTTTCACAATAGTATTCCTTACCATAATTATGATCAAAATAGTCCATAAGAAATCATCATTATCAATTAACCGAAAAACATGACACTTTTCTGCATTGAAATTATTAAGTCCAAAAACCAAAAAAATGTCGAAGAAACACCAAAAAATTTGATTTCGGAACAGAACCAAAAATAACAACACTTCTTCACACATCTGTTTCTTATACATTCAGTGGTCCCTGTATGTCTACGGTCTGAAGAAGAAGTTTGTTAAAGGAGTGATCTACTTTTGCCTGTGATAGCGCCATCTGTTAACGGATATGGACGAAAAACAACAACACTTGTAGGGGACCATGAGTACTTCATGAATACCAAGTTTCATCAAATTCTGTTCAGCTGTTCTGTAGAAGAAGTCGAAAATGTGAAAAGGTAACGACGGACGGACGACAGACTACGATTGATCACAAAGCCAAGGTGGCAGAAATTTCATTCAGAATAATTGAACTGATATTATTTAGCTGACCATAGATCTTATTATAACCATCTACCTATTTCACTACTGAAAGGTTTCAAACTTGTTGGTGTATCTTCAATATTCATTTTTTCCAGCTCCCAGGTGTATTTTGCGTTTCTGCATTCCAACACGTTGAGTACTGTGTTCATTACTGTCATATAAAAAGAACATGCAAACATACAAATAAATAATACGTAATTCTCATTGAACTGGTAATGTATTCATGCATCATAATACATAATAAAAATTTGCATAGTTGTTTGTAAAACAGGGCACTGCTATACAGGTGCATGATACTCTCGCATGTTGTCATGATTCCCTATCCCTGGGACCCGACCAAAGTTTAAAACCCCAGAGTACAACTTCAAGTTAGACCCTTTCATATACCACCAACACTAAGACATCTGCTAAAGTCATTTACCTTTCATTGATAAAGAAATTGAAAAGAAGCATAGACAAGGTTTTTTTTCACCCAATCTTATAATTTTTCCTAACCCTAGGGGCTAGACCCCAACTTTGAAATCCAGGTGCTCAGCTTGAAGTCAGACCTTTTATATTGCATCTGTCTTGGTCACAAAGAATTAGGAAGTGCGGACAAGTCTTTTTTCACCTGCCCATTTTTGTTCTTACCACTGGGGTCAGACTTCAGTTTAAAACCCATGTGCACAACTTCAAGTCAGACTCTTCATAATTGCCACCATAAAAACATTTGTACCTGACATGATTAAGGAGCAAAAATGCTGACAAGACTGTGGGGGTGGACGACAGCTGTATACAATAATATAAACCCACATTATAAAAAGTTATTGTAAAGATATATACTGTAGGATCAAATGTATATTTCAAATGTGTAAGTTTATCTTTTCCAGAAATGCATAGTGCTTAGGTTCCAGGCAGGTGTGAATACATTAACTTAATTACTGTTAATTGACTTGATTTGTTCTTCAAAGCTCAAAGAGATCAACTACAATTTATATTTGGTAATTTTATCTTAATGAGTTAGTTCTTATCTCACCTTCAAACTGTAAGGTTCACAAACAAGTTCAAGACTAGGAATTTTACATTAATATAATCTATCATGGAATACAATTACATGTATAAAAATAAATTTATATAAAGCTACTTGATTGTAGTTCATTGATGTTATGACTATCATGTATTATACTGTATATTGGTCAGACCCCTGTCATCAGCAATATACATTACATTAAATTTTATATATTTCAAGACTTAAAATAAAACAACTAATGGGTATAGTTTTTGAACAAAAAACACATGTCTCCCCTTCCTTATGGATGTATTTCAGAATGGGCCATTACAAGTGGAAGAATCTGACGTGGATTTTATAACATTATAGGAATATAATCTAAGATACCGGTACCCTATAGAAATGAATGTACAGTAAAACATACTTATAACGAAGTGCCAGGCACGACCAATTTTGATTCATTATAAATGTATTTTGTAACAACTGTTGCACAAGGTGTACTAAAACTGACTTGAGTTCAGGGTCAAAACTTTTGACACAGTTCATATACAGTGTTATTATATGCCATAAAATTAAAGACCATAAGTCAAACAATGTACAAATTACAATTTAGAATCTTTTTTTAAATGACCTTGAAACGGTAAGTTTTTAAGATTGTAAATGTATGTCAAGGTCAAAAATGTTTATGCCATGCACCTTGCCTCGTTGTCACTTTTCCATGTTCCAAGTTTTTACCTCAAAGAGTATTCAAGTTACGGCCTGGACAATTTTTTTTATTTGACCTTGAGATTGTAAATGTAGGTCAAGGTCAAAAATGTTTATGCCGTGCACCTTTCCTCATTGTCATCTTTCTATGTTCCAAGTTTCAAGTTCTTACCTCAAAGGGTATTCAAGTTACAACCTGGACAAATTTTTTTTAATTTGACTTTGAGATTGTAAATGCAAGTCAAAGTCAATAATTTTAATGCCGTGCACCTTGCCTCACTGTCACCTTTCTATGTTTCAAGTTCTTACCTCAAAGGGTATTCAAGTTATGGCCTGGATCTCGAGATTGTAAATGTAGGTCAAGGTCAAAATTTTATGCCATGCACCTTTCCTCACTGTCACCTTTCTATATTCCAAGTTTCAAGTTCTTACCTCAAAGGGTATTCAAGTTATGGCCCGGACAAAATTTGGATGAAGCAGAAGAAGAAGAAGAAAATTGACAAAAACAATATGTCTCCCCTTTGAAGGGGAGACATAATAAATAAGTTTATAACAGAAACAGAAATAGCCAATATTTAATAAGAATAACTATTCTTAATCTCTTTTCTTTAATTATAATACAATGGTAATATCCACTCTGTACTTATACACTTTTATAAAAATATTGCAGGTAATGCTTGCCAAGTCATTAATAATATGCAAGAGATCAAGCTAAATGCAAAATCAGACTCTGTTCACTGAAATGTAAAATCAAGATCAAGGTCACCAAATTTTGTGTCGGTCGGAAAGAACTCATCAATGTCTACAAACTGACAAAGTCTGAAATTGGTATCATTAATGATATGCAAGAGATTAAACTAAATGCAAAATCAGATTGTGCTTACTGAAGCGTAAATTTGAGGTCAAGGTCACAAAATTTTGTGTTGTCTGGGAAGAACTCATCAATGTCTACAAACTGACTAAGTTTGAAGTTGGTATCATTAACGGTATGCTAGAGATCAAGCTAAACACAAATTGTTGATGCCATACAGAGGAACAGGCAGACCTCACCAATTCACAGACCGGACTTAGTGTGCAAACCAGTCCAAAACTTTTTTACTGCTATTGTTATAAGCCTTTCCTACTTTATGATGGTGTTTTGTGTGGTACGACCTTTGCTGGGATAACAATTCTTATCTCATAACCTAGACTGTGAAATACGGCTTCCATTATTGCTTTCACAGGTTAAAGCTATGTTATTTAACAGTCACATTTCCTTCCTATTGCAATTGAAATTAGTTTAAAAACTATTCCCGATCTTTATATCTTTATTGAAAAATATAATCCAGCTGGCAACACATGCTATACGTAATTTGAACAATATAATTCGAGATGATTTAGTGTAGAAATCTTTGGTCCCAATATGAAACAAAAAGCCCACGGGCCAAATCACTCAACTGAGCATCTAACTGTCCAAAGAGTAAAGCATAAAGGTATCTATGAACTTCTTTGATAAGGCAATACGAACTAGAGCTGTCCTAACAAGACAAAAACCCTCCAACTTACAAGGAAAAAGCTATGGCCATAACAGGAAGAAGTTATAGCCCGAACAAGAATTCTGCCCTAAAGTGTGCACTCTGGCCTCAACTTTATAAAAATATCATTGGTTCAAAGTGATGACACACTCTTGGGTCATCGACAACAATTGTGTAAAATATAATCTCCCTCCAACGCAACAGGAAGAAGTTATAGAAAGAACAAAATTCTGGCAATGTGTGCACTGTGACCTTGTCCTAGTAGATATTACCTTAGTTCAAGGATATGACACACCCTTGGGTGATGGACAACAATTGTGCAAAATATAATTTCCCTCCAACGTAACAGGAAGAACTTATAGTCTGGACAAGAATTCTGGCTATGTGTGCACTGACCTTGACCTTGTTGATATGACCTTGGTTCAAGAGCATGGCACACCCTTGGATCAAGGACAACAACTGTGCAAACTATAATCTCCCTCCAACATAAAAAGAAGAAGTTATAGTCCAGGCAAGAATTCTGACTATGTGTGCACTGTGACTTGACCTTGTTAATATCACCTTGGTTCAAGGTCATGACACACCCTTGGGTCATGGATAACAACTGTATAAACTATTATCTCCCTCCAAAGTAAATGGAAGAAGTTACGGCCTAGACAAGATTCATGGACAAACAGGCAGACAGACAGATGCCCCAGGTGATTACTAAATACTCCCCCTCCCTACCACTTTGTTTGTGGGGGGTATAATAAATATTTATGAAGAGGAAGAAACAAATGTGTAAGGTTGTTGTTTGGAATAAGGGTGGCAATCTGAATACAATTAAAGATATTAGACCATTTATGAAAAGAGAGGGGGGGGTTCAGATATGGCCTTGAGGTCCTCTGCATGTGTCAATGAACATTTCTTGACACAAGGAACAAAAAATTCCCTGGTTTGGGAATAGAGACTCCAGCTGTTTCTCAGACAATTGGCCATTTTTAGAGAAATGAGGCCCAAGTGGGCCTATATTGCTAATGTGAAACACAGAAAACACTGCACATAAAAATTACCCTCCCCCCCCCCCCACTCTACCTTTTTTGCAATCTTAATGCATGAAAAATCCAAAAATTAAAATTTTATCAAAATTCTTTCAAAAGAACGTACCTTTACAATATTATGGCGGAAATAAGCATTTCAGTGTATTAAAAGTCCATCATTGGGAAAATACTGATGAAAACCATGATATTTTGCATGAAAACAATTAAAGTCTGAAAAATTGTAAAAAAAAAATAACTATCTGATTTTAAAATTGGTTGCACGTGGCTTGGTTCCAATTTCAAATCATAACTTCATTTCCGGTGTCTGCTAAGCATGCCGTAATATATGTACGTCATTGGAACAACCTTTTTTAGGGTTGTCTCCGTGGCGTGACGTTATATGCGGCATGCTTTGTAGGCTAGGCGAAGCCGCCGCACGGTTTAAATTTACAACATATCTGATTTTAAACAAATGAACAAAGTTTAACTTGAAACATACATCCATCTAGATCACTCGGATGCCATTAGTTTTATTATCGATCGATACAGTGGTTCTGGAGAATATTTTCAAAGAGGGATACCCTCTGAGACTTAATTTTAGGCATGTTGGCGCTACATGTCAACAGATTTTGACGAAATGAAGAAACTTGATAAAGAACTTATGGCTCCTTATGTATACCAAGTTTCATCAAAATCCTTCCAGTGGCTCTGAAGAAGAAGTTGAAAATGTTAAAGTTTACAGATAGATGGATAGACAGTCTGACGGATGGATGATGGATAATTAGAAAAGCTCACTTGAGCTTGAAGGCAGCTCAGATAAGCTAAAACGTTCAATACTACTGATGACTGTGATTTGATGTGATAACTTAGAAAACACAAAAAGATGTTCTGCTGCAATTTGTTTACACCTAAGTTGACTACATAAAACTGTTATTGTTACTGAACAACTAAGATTGTCAAGCGAATCTTCAGGTTGGAAATGAAATTTGAAAGAAAAACCCTTTTTATTAATTGAAACTAGAATTTTAATGTGTTGGTGCAACACAGATGCTCATGCTGGCAGTTAAGGTAGTGAAATATAATTGCCACAGAACTAATATTTGAAAATTCAAACAAGGTACAGCCATATGCAATGCACATTTTCTAATTTCAAAGTCCCATAACTCCTGAAAAAAATTTCTAAGCACAATTGCCTCCCTTCATGCACATCAACATATGCTGCCCTTAACCTACATGTGAAGTTTGGTGAAATTCTGATGAACAGTTCAGGAGGAGTTGCGATGACATTAGGTTCAGTCATATGCAATGCATATTTTCTAATTTCGAAGTTCCATAACTCCTGAAAAATTTTCTGAGCAGAGTTGCTTTCCTTCATGCACATCACCATATGCTGCCCTACCTACATGTGAAGTTTGGTGAAATTCTGATGAACGGTTTGGGAGGAATTGCGATGACAAGGTTTCGGAATGACAGAATGACAAAATGACGGAATGACAGTGTGCAACACTATATGCCCCTGGATATATATGGCGGGGGCATAAAAAGAATGTAAACTTGTGCATAAAAAGAAATGATTAACAAAGCTTCGTTAATTGATTTTAACAAGCTAGACAACAGATGTTCCACAATTCCGCTTCCCAGATCTTAAATCTTGCAAAGATTGGAACATGCATAATTCATCTGCATTTATTGATAGTCTCTTTCACAGTGAATGAAACTTTAGGCAATTTTTCTCGACTAATGTTTAAATACCATAATAGGTAAGTTTCCTAAAGGAGAGTCAATATATTGTAATAGAACTAATGATGTTGCAATAAAAGAATAATCAGCTATCTTGAATGAAAAAAGTTCAAAAATGTTATCAGAATCAACCTTTGGAGTTTTCCAGCCTCTTTTCCCATTCAGTTTCAGTTAAAGTTATCTGTCTTTTTAGGTCGATCTGCACAATATCTGTATTAATCTTCTCCATTTCAATTACTGGTGAAAGATAACATTCTGTATTGCCCTGAAAAGAATTGTTGGTAATATAAATGTCTTAATTAAGAGATTATACTACAATATCAGTCTTTCCAAAAACTCAGTAGCCGACGCTGACGAGGCTACCAAAAATTCTCTTGGGCTAGTAAAAGTTGTTCTTGAAATATCCCGACTGGCTAAGAAAACTATAATTGATGTCTCAGTAAAAAAAAAATTGTTGAGATCAAAAGATGACTCATTGCTAGCTAGTGTGACTAAAACGATTCATCGCAATTTCGATTCCGCTCGGTATTTTCTATTGATTCAGTGTTTAATACATCTGTCTAATTAATGTAATAATATTCTTTATATCTCCATCAAGTACAATTTTAGATGAGCGAATGTCTTTGATTTCTTAAACACCACGTCAGTAATGGTATATTATCTTTTATTTGAAACATTTTAATTTGGTATAAAACTGCATTTATTGAAGAATTTTTTATGATTATTGCGGTTTAATTATGAGAGGAAATTCTAAATACAAAAAGAAAAACGATCTCTCAAAAACCAAGGACTTATAAATAAGATTAAAAGTCATTACAAAAATGTAAAAAATTGAACTTTAAAATTGAAATCAAAACATATTATTATAAACTTTCTCTACAGTATAGTCAGATAAATTATCTTTAATGTATCTATCCATCCTCGGTTCCCCATGGTATTTGCGCAAATACTGATGAATAGGAATGAATGTTCAACAAGAGCGTCTAACGTGGCAAAATACACCCGTCACTTAGTTTGATAGGAAAACTTTTTAAAGTGTGGAGGCTCCCTCCCCCAATTATTCAGGACTCAAGATAACACATGCTTTGCCCCTGGGAAACAACCCTGTGTAATATTATTGAAATCCATATAGGCAGTTATGGCGTAGAGAAGAATTTAAACCCCCTCCCTTTTTTTTTCTTCTATGTCAAATATGTAAGAATACAGAAGAAATAAAAACCTGAGTAAAATATATTCATATTAAAGTTCATGTATATTCTACCACAATTTAAAAAGAGAGTGAGCGAGAAATGAATTTTTAATGATTTTCTAAATTTTTTTTTACATATATGAAAAGCAAAGACCCATAACTCTGTACTGACAAAGGAGATATTTTCCAATCAAAACGTATATTCTTTTATTTCATTAGAGTATTCTGTACAAGTTTTATGAAAATCAATTCATGGTTACCGTAGTTATTATATCCCCTGGAAACTGCCATTATGCTATCAATGAAACCAGAAGTCTCTGTCGAGACTGGAGCTCTACTGTTCTCCTCTACTCAAACAACAATTTACCTTCAGAGAAGAAGGGGTAAAAATATATTTGGACCACACATGTATGTTTTGTATTGCACATGCACAACTAGACCACCTACCAAACATGATGAGATCATAATTAAGTCTCACAGACATATACAATAAGAGAAGAAGTGGGAACAAGATTTTGGGACCACGCCCCTTTGTGGGGCCCCAGGGGGTCCGAACTGGTCCAAAATTGCACATGCACAATTACACCACCTATCCAACAAAAGGAGACCATAATTAGGTCTCTAGGCTATATACTTTCAAAGAAAAAGAGGGAACAAGATTTTGGGACCACACCCCTTTGTGGGACCCAAGGGGGTCCGGACTGGACCAAACTTATACATGCACAACTACATCACATATCAATCATGATGAGACTATAATTAGGTCTCTGGGACATATACCTTCAGAAAAGAAGAGGGAACAAGATTTTGGGACCATGCCCCCTGTGGGGCCCAAGGAGGTCCAAACTGGTCCAAAATTGCACATGCACAACTACACCACCTATCCAACAAAATGAGACCATAATTAGGTCTCTAGGATATATACCTTCAGAGAAAAAGAGGGAACAAGATTTTGGTACCACGCCCCTTTGTGGGGCCCCAGGGGGTCCGAACTGGTCCAAAATTGCACATGCACAATTACACCACCTATCCAACAAAAGGAGACCATAATTAGGTCTTTAGGCTATATACTTTCAAAGAAAAAGAGGGAACAAGATTTTGGGACCACACCCCTTTGTGGGACCCAAGGGGGTCCGGACTGGACCAAACTTATACATGCACAACTACATCACATATCAATCATGATGAGACTATAATTAGGTCTCTGGGACATATACCTTCAGAAAAGAAGAGGGAACAAGATTTTGGGACCATGCCCCCTGTGGGGCCAAAGGAGGTCCAAACTGGTCCAAAATTGCACATGCACAACTACACCACCTATCCAACAAAATGAGACCATAATTAGGTCTCTAGGATATATACCTTCAGAGAAAAAGAGGGAACAAGATTTTGGGACCACACCCGTTTGTGGGACCCCAGGGGGTCCAGACTGGACCAAAATTATACATGCACAACTAGATCACATACCAAACATGATTAGACCATAATTAGGTCTCTGGGACATATACCTTAAGAAAAGAAGAGGGAAAAAGATTTTGGGACCACGCCCCTTTGTGGGGCCCCAGGGGGTCTGGACCGGACCAAAATTGCACATGCACAACTACACCACCTACCAAACATGATGAGATCATAATTAAGTCTCACAGACATATACAATAAGAGAAGAAGTGGGAACAAGATTTTGGGACCACGCCCCTTTGTGGGGCCCCAGGGGGTCCGAACTGGTCCAAAATTGCACATGCACAATTACACCACCTATCCAACAAAAGGAGACCATAATTAGGTCTCTAGGCTATATACTTTCAAAGAAAAAGAGGGAACAAGATTTTGGGACCACACCCCTTTGTGGGACCCAAGGGGGTCCGGACTGGACCAAACTTATACATGCACAACTACATCACATATCAATCATGATGAGACTATAATTAGGTCTCTGGGACATATACCTTCAGAAAAGAAGAGGGAACAAGATTTTGGGACCATGCCCCCTGTGGGGCCCAAGGAGGTCCAAACTGGTCCAAAATTGCACATGCACAACTACACCACCTATCCAACAAAATGAGACCATAATTAGGTCTCTAGGATATATACCTTCAGAGAAAAAGAGGGAACAAGATTTTGGTACCACGCCCCTTTGTGGGGCCCCAGGGGGTCCGAACTGGTCCAAAATTGCACATGCACAATTACACCACCTATCCAACAAAAGGAGACCATAATTAGGTCTCTAGGCTATATACTTTCAAAGAAAAAGAGGGAACAAGATTTTGGGACCACACCCCTTTGTGGGACCCAAGGGGGTCCGGACTGGACCAAACTTATACATGCACAACTACATCACATATCAATCATGATGAGACTATAATTAGGTCTCTGGGACATATACCTTCAGAAAAGAAGAGGGAACAAGATTTTGGGACCATGCCCCCTGTGGGGCCCAAGGAGGTCCAAACTGGTCTAAAATTGCACATGCACAACTACACCACCTATCCAACAAAATGAGACCATAATTAGGTCTCTAGGATATATACCTTCAGAGAAAAAGAGGGAACAAGATTTTGGTACCACGCCCCTTTGTGGGACCCAAGGGGGTCCGGACTGGACCAAACTTATACATGCACAACTACATCACATATCAATCATGATGAGACTATAATTAGGTCTCTGGGACATATACCTTCAGAAAAGAAGAGGGAACAAGATTTTGGGACCATGCCCCCTGTGGGGCCCAAGGAGGTCCAAACTGGTCCAAAATTGCACATGCACAACTACACCACCTATCCAACAAAATGAGACCATAATTAGGTCTCTAGGATATATACCTTCAGAGAAAAAGAGGGAACAAGATTTTGGGACCACACCCGTTTGTGGGACCCCAGGGGGTCCAGACTGGACCAAAATTATACATGCACAACTAGATCACATACCAAACATGATTAGACCATAATTAGGTCTCTGGGACATATACCTTAAGAAAAGAAGAGGGAAAAAGATTTTGGCACCACGCCCCTTTGTGGGGCCCCAGGGGGTCTGGACCGGACCAAAATTGCACATGCACAACTACACCACCTATCCAACAAAATGAGACCATAATTAGGTCTCTAGGATATATACCTTAAGAGAAAATGAGGGAACAAGATTTTGGGACCACGCCCCTTTTTGGGACCCCAGGGGGTCCGGACCAGACCAAAATTATACATGCACAACTACATCACATACCAAACATGATGAGACCATAATTAGGTCTCTGGGACATATACTTTCAGAAAAGAAGAGGGAACAAGATTTTGTGACCACGCCCCTTTGTGGGGTCCAAGGGGGTCCGGACTAGACCAAAATTGCACATGCACAACTAGACCACCTATCCAACAAAATGAGACCATAATTAGGTCTCTGGGACATATACCTTAAGGATAGAAGAGGGAACAAGAATTTGGGACCACGCCCTTTTGTGGGACCCCAGGGGGGGACGGACCAGGCCAAAATAATAAATGTACAACTAGATCACATACCAAACATGATGAGACCATAATTAGGTCTCTGGGACATATACCTTAAGAATAGAAGAGGGAACAAGATTTTGGGACCACGCCCCTTTCTGGGAGCCCAGGGGGTCCGAACTGTACCAAAATTGCACATGCACAACTAGACCACCTATATAACAAAATGAGACCATAATTAGGTCTCTATGATATATACCTTCTGAAATGAAAAGGGAACAAGATTTTGGGACCATGCCCCTTTTGTAGGGGCCCCAGGGGGTCCGGACCAGACCAAAATTGCACATGCACAACTAGACCAGCTACAAAACATGATGAGACCATAATTAGGTCTCTGGGATATATACAATCAGAGAAGAAGAGGGAACAAGATTTTGGGACCACGCCCTTTTGTGGGCCCCCAAGGGGTCGGAACTGGACCAAAATTGCACATGCACAACTAGACCACCTACCCAACAAGAAGAACCCATAATAAGGTCTCTGGGGTATATACCTTCAGAGGAGAAGAGGGAACAAAAAATTGTTTACGGACGGACGTCCGGACGTCCGGACAACGGACGAAGGACCATCGCATGAGCTCGACTGGTCGAGACCAGTAGAGCTAAAAACAAGAGGCCCAAGTGGGCCTATATCGCTCACCTGAGTACCTAGATGATCAGTCATGCAGGAAGGAAGAATTCATTTATTTTTGCATTACTGTGACTAAGGCAACACAAATGTTGAAAATATGTCTAATTTTTATTTCAGACCAGAATAAAAAACAAGAGCAACGCCCAGCATGGCATAATACGCTCGTCGCTTAATTCAGACAGGATCAATTCGCATTTGGCATGATTTTCATGAAAAACATCTGACGTTTACTAAAGTTAATTGCATTTCATAGCATTTTATCATAGGAATAAGTCTAAGGGCAATAACTTTTGCAGAAATGGTCCTATCCAACCCATCTTGGAACTTGACCTGCAAAAAAAAACTTGAAATTTTTTAGAACTAGCCCCCACCCCCCCCCCCCTCCTTAAATTATAAATTTCTCAAAAATGAAGAAAAAGATATCAATACCTAAAATATGTGGAAGTTGGTACATTTTACTTGTTTCATGGTAAATTTTATAATGTTTTTACAAAAATTAGATTTTTAATGAATTTTCAAAATGAAATCTTGAAATTTATAAGTCCAAGGGCCATAAATCCGTCAAAAGTACGTCAATCGTAACAAAACTCGAACTGGTACTGACGCCGCTTGAAATAAAGCTATATACCAAATTTCAACTCAATATCTTGAAAGTCTGGAAAACATGACCCCAGACAGACGGACGGACGGACGAGCGGACAGTGCCATAAAATAATACGTCCCGCTTAATGACTGGCATATAACAACACTTTTTTGCACATCCATTCAGGTGATTTTTATATTAAGCATTTGCTATGTCTCTGCAAGATGTGATTCAGGGCAACAAGTTAGTCATTTTCTTTAGGTGGGGCCTTTTGTTGACTGATTTCAAGTCTGGGTCATAAACAACAATTGTTTCAAATATTGTCCAGATCTAACTTAAAATTGCCTAATTTCATATGTTGAGTGTTGAGAAACATCTAAAAACTTATTTAGATGTGTAAAAAAAAAAGAAAACTAGAACTGTCCTAATGGGACAAATACCCCCCGCAGCACCAAAATTCAAAATAGGGCATAGAACTATATATATGACCAATATGTAAGTTTTGGAGAAGAAAGTGAAGGTCAAGGCGGTTGTGTAAATTCTTCTTGTATCAGTGTACAGGACTTGTCATACAGAATACACACATGTAAAATGGACTCCCTATCTCTCTATGACTATACTTTACCGTCAAAGTTAAAGTTTTTCCAAAAAAAAAAGACAAGTGACTTGGCCTTTGACCTACGACCCAGTATGAACATTATCCATTCATAAAACTAAAAGAAATAGCCCAGACAAGATTTTTACAATAGAGTGAATAGTGACCTTGACCTCTGACCCACGACCATATTTAGATGTGTAAAGAAATGAAAACTAGAACTGTCCTAACGGGACAAATACCCCCCATCCCGCGGCATCAAAATTCAAAATAGGGCATAGAACTATATATATGACCAATATTTAAGTTTTGGAGAAGAAAGTGAAGGTCAAGGCAGTTGTGTAAATTCTTCTTGTATCAATGTACAGGACTTGTCATACAGAATACACACATGTAAAATGGACTCCCTATCTCTCTATGACTGTCCTTTACCGTCAAAGTTAAAGTTTTTCAAAAAAAAAAAAGACAAGTGACTTGGCCTTTGACCAACGACCCAGTATGAACATAATCCATTCATAAAACTAAAAGAAATAGCCTGGACAAGATTTTTACAATAGAGTGAATAGTGACCTTGACCTTTGACCCATGACCTTGGTTCAGGGTCACGACACACCGGCATCTCCAAAGGAACAAATGTACCAAGTATGATAAAGAATAAAAAAGTTATGCCCCAGACAATAGTTGATGGACAGACGGACAGACAGACAGGGTGATTCCTATGTACCCCCCTCAAACTTTGTTTGCAGGGGGTATAAAAAAATGTTTTGACCACAGCGGGATTTCAACCGCTACTCTCCACATTTCAATTACCAAGTGGTATATGTACCACTGTGAGACCTACTTTTTAGACATGGTGGCATTATCTGTTAACCAATTTGGATGAAATTTACCAAATTGATAGAGGACCCATAGTACGTCCATGTTTCATTAAAATCTTTCATGTGGTATAACAGCAGAAGTTAACAAGAGCAACGCCTAGCGTGGCATAATACGCCCGTCGCTTAATTCAGACAGGATCAATTCGCATTTGGCATGATTTTCATGAAAAACATCTGACGTTTACTAAAGTTAATTGCATTTCATAGCATTTTATCATAGGAATAAGTCCAAGGGCAATAACTTCTGCAGAAATGGTCCTATCCAACCCATCTTGGAACTTGACCTGCAAAAAAAAACTTGAAATTTTTTACTACAAGCCCCCCTCCTAAAATTATAAATTTCTCAAAAATGGAGAAAAAGATGTCAATACCTGTAAAATATGTGGAAGTTGGTACATTTTACTTGTTTCATGGTAAATTTTATGTTTTACATAAATTAGATTTTTAATGAATTTTCAAAATGAAATCTTGAAATTATAAGTCCAAGGGCCATAAATCCGTCAAAAGTAAGTCAATCGTTACAAAACTTGACATAAAGCTATATACCAAATTTCAACTCAATATCTTGAAAGACGGCAAAAAAAAGACCGGAAAACATGACCTAGGAAATATCGTCACCCCCCCCTAAAATCATAACTTTCTCAAAAATGAAGAAAAAGATATTAAAACCCGTAACATATGAGATAGTTGGTACATTTTACTTGTTTCATGATAAATTTCATAATGTTTTGACAAAAAATAGATTTTTAATGAATTTTTGAAAAAATTTTGAAATTTATAAGTCCAAGGGCCATAAATCTGTCAAAAGTAGGTCAATCGTAATAAAACTCGAACTGGTACTGACGCCGCTTGAAATAAAGCTATATACCAAATTTCATCGCAATATCTTGAAAGACGTCCAAAACAAGTCCGGAAAACAAGACCCCGGACGGACGGACGCACAGACGGTACGACAGCGCCATAACATAATACATCCCGTCTATTGGACGGGCGTATAAAAAGGTTAAGAATTGTCCCTATACACCCTCAGTTGGAAGTCTCCATAAATTCAAAGAAAATCCAAACATTGAGATATTGACAAAATTCTTTCAAAATAACATTCCTTATCATAATTATGATCAAGATAGTCCATGAGAAATAATGATTATTAGTTAACTAAGAAATGACACTTTTCTGCATTGAAATCACCACGTCCAAACAAAAAAATGTTGGAAAAATGTCTAAAATTTGATTTTGGAAGGGAACAAAAATAACAATACTTATTCACTCATCCCTCTAAATCATTTCTATGCATTCTGTTTGTCTCTGTATACAGCCAGTATGAAGAAGATTGTCAAAGGAGGGTATTCTTTAATGACCTACTTTTGACTGGTGGTGCCACCTGTGAAGAGGTCTGGACAAAAACGACAAATTTTGAAGGGTTTCATAAGTTATTTATTTCCACACAGTTTTATTAAAATCCTTCCTACAGGTTTGCAGAAAAAGTTAAAAATGTGAAAAATGGCCACACCCCTCCCCACCCCCTCTTTTTTTTTTTTGGAAGTCTTAAAAAATTCATGAAAAATCCAAAATTTGAGATATTAACAAAATTCTTTCACAATAATAGTCCTTACCGTAATTATGATTAAAATAGTCCTTAAGAAATCATCATTATCAACTAAATGAGAAATGTGAGACTTTTCTGCATTGAAATTACTAAGTCAAAAAAAATGTCGAAAAAATGTCAAAAATTTGACTTCGAAACAGAACCAAAAATAACAACACTTCATCACACATCCCTCTAGATCATTCCTATGCATTCAGTTTGCCTCAGTATGCATGCACCCCATCTGAAGGAGAAGTTTGTCAAAGGAGGATACCCTCTGTGACCTATATTTGCCTGTTGTGGTGCCACCTGTCAATGGATTGGGACAAAAAACAACAACACTTGTAGGGGACCATGAGTACTTTATTCCTATCAAGTTTCATAGAAATCTGTTTGGTGGTTCTTAAGAAGGATTTGAAAATGTGAAAAGTTTACGACGGATGATGGACGGCGTGCTATGACTATAGTTCACTTGAGCCTTTCCTCAGGTGAGCTAAAAAAGTAACATTTTAAACAAAATGTGTTTGTGAAATACAAATGCCCTTCTTGGTCTTGTCATGAGGAATACGCATACAAAATATGAAAGCCCTACCTCTTACTAATCAAAATTTATAGCCAACACTGAAAGTTTTAGAAATTAATTCAAAGGCCACAAGGTCAAAATTTTTTGTACTGACGGAAAGGTCTTGTTACTAGGAATACACATGTGAAATATGAAAGCTCTATCTCTTATGATTCAAAAGTTTTTACTAATGTTAGTTTTTTTGTCACAGACAAATGGCGACAGACAGGCCAAAAACTACACGTCCCTGAATCTTTGACTTTAGGGGCATAAATAAATATAATTAATCTTGAAACAGAACTTTCTTATGACACTTTCAAATACATGTAACCCTTAAATCCATAAAAAACATTAAACAAGAGGCCCTAATAGGCCTTTATTGCTCTCCTGAGTACAATATGTTTAATCACAAACAAATGACAGCTAAATTTTGGTAGAAGACTTTGAGCACTTTTAGTACTTACTTTCTATAAGTATTTTCTGTGAATTTTTAAGTAGTGAATGAAAAGAAGTCGAAAAATATGTCAGCCAATCAAAGCTGTTTGCACAAACTTTGTATGTAGAGGACCTTAATTGCTTACTTCTTGTAAAGTCTTGTGAAATTTTATGCTGTTGTGAAGGAAAGCTGAAAATGCGTCACCAATCAGTTTACACCAATCACAGTCTTTGGCGATGGATCAGGTCGAAAAATAACACAAATGGTAGAGGACTTTAGTTACTTACTTCTTGTAAGAGAGTTGAAAAACATAAACTTGGTAAAGAAGCATGAGTACTTACTTCCTGTAAGATTTGGCGACATTCCATAAACCGGTTGCAGAGGAGAAGTCAGAAATGTGTCTACCAAACAGGGCCCATGGCTGACACCTTGGATTATGGATCGGGTCAAAAAACACAAACTTCGTAGAGGACCTTGATCAGTACTTACTTAAATTCTCCAAGTTTTCGTGAAATTTTGTGCAGCAGTTTTGGAGGAGAAGTCGAAAACGTGCCAATCAATCAGAGCTCATGGTGGCCATTTTGGATTAAAGATTTGGTAAGAAAACACAAACTTGGTAGAGGACTTGAGAACTTACTTACCGTAAAGTTTGGTTGGTTGGTTAATTGGTGTTTTACATGGCTTTCAACAATTTTTCAGTTATACTGCGACATGGAAGCAGGAAGTAACCAACCTCTTAAACATACTGGCGCAACCCGGGAATTGAACTCGGATCATCCGCGCCGCAAGCCAAGCACTAAACCACTACACCCGTAAAGTTTGGTGAAATTCTGTATAGCAGTTGCAGAGGAGAAGATGAATATGTGAAAAAGTTTATAACGGATGCTATGACAATAGCTTACTTGAGTCCTTGGCTTCGGTGAACTAAACAGCATAAAAAAATTTGATTACATATTAGAATTAAAATCAAAAACACTTCTTAAAACACCCTTCTAGATCACTTTGATACATTCAATTTGGTGATCAACATTGGTCTGAAGAAAAAGTTTGCAAAAGCAAGCACCCCCTAGGACCTATGTTCTCCTGACTTGGATCCTTTCCTTGACATATCTAGTCAAAAACAAAAATATTTGTAGGCGACCTTGAGTACATCATCCCACCAAGTTACATCAAAATCTTTCCATTAGTTTTGAATGAGTCCATCAAAGCATATATCAAATGATTACTAGTACATGTATTACAAACTAATGAAATATAAAGGCCTCCCTCCCACTTTTTTTTTTAATTTGCATGTAATTCGATAAAGGCCCCCCTTCCGCTATTTTTTTAATTTGCATATAATTCGACAAATTCAACAAATTATTTCTGTATTCCATTTCTTTACAATTATATTTATTACATTGAAGTAATTTAAAATACACAGATCAATGCATTACAAACAACCTACAAGGGGAAAATCTGATAAATTATCCAAAATTAGGCTAAAATGACAAAGTCGAAAAACATGTAAAAAAAACCCCAAAAATTCTTTTTTCAATATGAACAAAAAGACGAACTTGAATCTTACATTGTTCTAAAACACTCAGATACCATTAATGATTTTACTCTATGCATCCCTATTGAAGAGAAAGATTTCAAAACGAGGGTACCCTCTTGAGCAATACTTTTGCATATGGTGGCACCACCCATTGACAGATTTAAAGAAAAACACAAACTTTGTAGAAGTCTACTAGTACTAATAGTATACCACCTTTGATCAAAAGCTTTCATGCAGTTTAGGAGAAGTTGAAAAAGTGAAAAGTTGAAGATGAAGGACAAAGTGCTATGACAGTAGTTCACTTAAAGGCTCGGGTAAGCTAAACATTTCTTTAAATCACCTGTTGCTCTTTTTCAATTATGTTGGTGATATCCTGTGGTGAGAAAAATCCTTCTTCTTTCCTTTCATCATTGTTATAATCTTGGTCATAACTGTGATAAAATGTGGACCTTTTTAGATCATATTTATTACCAATTTGAATTTCATTACTTTCGGTAAATAAAGAAAAAATTATGTATATAACAATAAACTATTCTGCAATGCTGTGAAATCTGATTCCAAACAACTTTGCATGACTTATAATTTTACAGCGAGATGCAGTCCTACCATAACATCATGTTAACGTCGTGTTAACATGAAGTTTGCTTTCCTCATGCGATCAGGACTGCTGAACACACACGTTTGCGTTAACACAGATTTCCACGTGAACTAAATTTCAAGACTACGTTAACACGCTTGACTGCTGCGTGACTGTGCTCGACAGCCACTTCCACTTGCTTACAATTCAAAACTTATATTACATATACATATAGAAGGATCTGAAGGACTATATATAAGAACATATAACCATGTAAATAAAATATTTAGAACTAAATAGAATTGTTAAGAGATAAAGAGTTGAATTTTAAAAATATTGAATGCAATTAATTTCCAATCACTGAAAACATGTATTATGAAACTTAATTTTATTTTACAATAATAATAATAATAAATTTAAGAATAATAGATGATAATTATAATATTCACAAATAATAAAAAATATAGCTAAAAAATATATAATAATAATAATAAATACATAAATAAATAAGAAATAAAAATATAGATAAATTAATTAAAAATACATAAATAAGAAACAAACAAATTCAGAGAATTGTGATCCCCACTTTGGGGGTTCTATCAGTTAGGGTGCAGTGATCTGTGACATACAGTCATGGTTGTGCATGTCTACAGACACACATGCCAAATATGAAAGCCCTACGTCTTACGGTTAAAAAGTTACAATGAAGTAGGTCAAAGGTCATGGTCAAGGTCATATAATAAAAATTTTGGTACCAACAGACAGGTATTGCAATCAGGGACACACATGCTAAATATGAAGGCCCTATGTCTTACAGTTAAAAGGTTAAGACCAAGGTTAAAGTTTTTGTGACAGATGAACAGACAGACAGACAAACAGATGGAAAGACGAATGAAATTGATTGTCCCCACCCTTTCGCAAAAAGCGGGAGACAATAAGCATATTAAGTGATAACTATGAAAGTAAAACATGCACATGTATAAGAATATCAAGTGATGATCCTAAAGTAAAACAAGCAAATTCAGAGAATTGAGGTCCCCGCTTTGGGGGTTCTATCAGGAAGGGTGCAGGTATCTGTGACTTATTGTCATGGTTGTGCATGTCTACAGACACACATGCCAAATACAAAGGCCCTACGTCTTTCAGTTAAAAAGTTAAGACCAAGGTTAAAGTTTTTGTGACAGACGGACAGATGGGCAGACAGACAGATAGACAGACAGACAGACAGACAAATGAGATTTAATGTCCCCACACTTTTGCGAAGAGTGGGTGACAATAAATACATCAATAAATAAATAAATAAACAAGAGGCCCAAGTGGGTCAATATCGTTCACCCGAGTACCTAGATTATCAGTCATGCAGGAAAAAAGAATTATTTATCTTTGCATTATTGTGACTTAGTGAACAAAAATGTTGAAAATATGTCAAATTTTATTTCAAACCAGAATAAAAAACAAAAACAGTTTTTTGCACATCCATTCAGGTGATTTTGATATTCAACATTTGCTCTGTCTCTGTAAGATAAGATTCAGGGCAACAACTTTGTCATTCTCTTTAGGTGGGGCCTTTTGTTGACTGATTTCAAATCTGGGTCATGGACAACAATTCTTTCAAATATTGTCCAGATCCAATTCAAAATTACCTAATTTCATATGTCGAGTGTTGAGAAACATCTAAAAATTGAAATGTGTAAAGATGTGTAAAGAAATGAAAAAGAAATTTTGACCACAGCAGGATTTGAACTGCTACTCTCCATATTTTAATTACCAAGTGGTATATGAAGACATAGTAGTACCATCTGTTGACCAATTTGGATGAAATGTAAAAATTGATAGAGGACCTATAGTACTTCATGTATACCATGTTTCTTTAAAATCTTTCATGTGGTATAACAGCAGAAGTTAAAAATATGAAGAATTGTCCCTATACACCCTCATTTGGAAGTCTTAAAAAATTCATAAAAAATCCAAAAATTGAGATATTGACAAAATTCTTTCAAAATAACATTCCATAATTATGATCAAAATAGTCCATAAGAAATCATCATTATCAATAAACTAGGAAATATGACACTTTTCTGATTGAAATCACCAAGTCAAAAAAAAGTCGAAAAAATTTCTAAAATTTGATTTTGGAAGGGAACAAGATTTCTTCACTCATCCTCTAGATCATTTTTATGCATTCTGTTTATACCGCCCGTATGAAGAATATTGTCAAAGAAGGGTACTCTTTTGTGACCTACTTTTGACTGTGGTGGCGCCACCTGTAAAGAGGAAGCCGGCGTGGCCTAGTGGTATCGCGTCGGACTTCTGATCGGGAGGCCGGGGTTCGAGTCCTGCTCTGGTCATGCCGGTCTCCTGTCTTTCGGATGAGACAGTAAAAACCGAGGCCCCGTGTCATGGTATGCATGGCACGTTAAAGATCCCTCACTGCTTCGGGTGGGTCCATTGCAAAGGTCAAAATTTGTATGCCCCGCATCAGGCAGATGCTGTCACCATATACATGAAATATTCGTGGTGTGACGTAAAACAAAAATCAATCAATCAATCAATTAAAACCTGTAAAGTGGTTTGGACAAAAACGACAGAATTTGAAGGGGATCATAATTGATTTATTTCTAGATTTATTAAAATCCTTTAAACAGTTTTGCAGAAAAAGTCGAAAATGTGAAAAATGTCCAACCCCCCCTTTTTTTTTGGAAGTCTTAAAAAATTCACCAAAAAAATTGAGAAATTAACAAAATTCTTTCACAATGTAATTTCTTACCATAATTATGATCAAATTAGGCCATAGGAAGTCATCATTATCAATTAACTGAAAAACATGGCACTTTTTGGCATTGAAATTACATTGCATTGAAAGTAAAAAAAAATGTCGAAAAAACGTCAAAAGTTTGATTTCAGAATGGAATAAAAAATAACAACACTTCTTCACACATCCCTCTAGATCATTCAGGGGTCAAAATTAACTGTTTTCTGCTACTGGCCAACCGGGCCAGTGGAAGATGATTTCCACTGGCCCGACCAGAATTTCACTGGCCCAACCAGAATTTCACTGGCCCGCAGATTAAACTTGCAGAAAAGACAAAAGTTTTAATTTCAATAATTCATCGCAGCGACTTCAAGTATAGTATACTATGTGGACATGGAAGTTGCTTTATTTATAGAACCGATGACATTCATAATCCTTATGAATGACAGTGTATCAATTTGATTTAGTGGGCAACGGGCATATATCTTACATATAAACTTTTTTATATACCAAAACAAAGAGCTTGACTTTTATTTTATGATATTCATGAATTTTAAAATTACCAAATAATTTCGTGTCATGACCCTTAGACTTTGACGATTTATAACGTTGTTGTTAGCGTACAGGTAAAACGTAGGTAAACATCTCATCTGGTTGGCTGTGAAATTCCATGAATATTGATGAAGGTTTGACCCATTGAATATTTAATCACGTAAACCCTATATTTCAACTGCGTGTCAATTTTTGTAGCTACATGCGGTTAGCGGGATATTCGTCAATTTCTCTTTTCAACTCATCAGGGTTCTGTCATTTTATATCAAATGTATACAAAAGTCCTGGTGACCGCCTTTTGCGTTAATGTGTATGTTATGTTAGAACTGCAACCATCTGTACATCAAATTATCAACATATATGCATATGTAACAATAATCTGACTCAAAATAGACAGATTTATCAATCAACAAACACATAAAACTAAAAAACTTCCTACAAAAACAATTCAAATGTATTTCATTCTTTTTAATGGATAACCTATTGTGTTTAAAGTAGTAAGGAGTGATAGAAAAAGATAAGAATATGCATATAGTACACACATACATTTATTTATACACTTGTAAATTTACACAAAATCCATATCTAGCTATGGGTAATTACATGGTAGTGAACATGCTTTTACTCAAACACACAAGACAGTTCAGGCCTGAAGGATTGTTTGCATCTGGATGGCAAATTTTTGCTTCAGGGATAATCCACACTTGCAATCCCAAGGGACCCAAGTTCCCTCCCCATGTATGCTTTAACTAAGAGCATTAAAGCCAAAAACTGAATAACTTTAAGAACAGAAGCAACCACAAACAGGGACTAAAATTAACTGTTTTGACATGGTAGCCCCCCCCCCCACCCAAAGCCATTAAACATTAATTTTGTTCTATTTCTCTTCATTTTCAAAAATATGCTTAATCACATCACTTTCATCCTCTGACACCTAGCTTTGAGTCATTATTCTCTTGGTCTTCTCCAAGTCCATTCCTACATGTATCCTTGTCCCTATCTAACTCTCTCTCTCTCTCCATTACTTCTCTCTGTATGCTCTTTTTCTATATCTAGCACGCCAGACTCGCATATCTCCTGGACATCTTCCCCTTCATTCTGTCTCTCACTACTGTCAATCTTGTCATTTTGCACTCTTACTATGGTCTATGAGACCATAACTCATTTGCATCATGCTGTCTTGAAAAAGTCAGACCAAACAATCCTTGATTTATCGCTATTAAAGATCTATGTACTAAAGTAAGTATTTTTAAATATCACCTCAATAATGCTAGTATAAAGTTTCACGAAGAAATATTTCGAACTTTTAGAGAAATCAGTAGTTTTGTTTTCCGCGTACTAGTTTTAGTGTGGGTCCTCCGTGACTTCAAACATTCAACAGACGTAGATAATGTTAAAGCACCCAAAGAACATTGATATCAACAAAAGAAGCACTCAAATGACTCAAAATATGATTGCACTATCAACGAAACATCAATACATGTCTACTAACGCTCATGACTTTTAGTCGCCTCTCAGGCGATCAAGTAGAATAATAATTTCAGGGGCCTGGAAGCAAAAGTTGTCGTCTCAGGCAACCACTAATTTTAGTCCCTGGCCAACGTAGCATATTGCCCCCCCTGGTTATTTTTGTAACCTAGGCATAACTTACATGAGCACATTAGAGGTCATCTACTCTTCATAATCACCCACAAACAAAATTTTTCCATTCAAAAGTTTGTGTCTAATGATTAACAGATATGTCACTTAATTGTCTTCGTTTAATTTTTTAGACATCAGTATTAACTGACATAAATATGCCAAAGACAGGTATCCTAATTATAGCTTATTAGCTTGACCTAGATACCCTTAAGATGTATCAGTATATCAAATATCAATTCAATATCTGTATTAGTTCCAGAGATAATGTGCGGAAACTGCTGATTTTAAGAAATTTTCTAGGTCCAAGGGGAATAACTCTAACAAAAATTATTGAATGAAAATCAAATTTGAACTTGACCTAGATATCCTTAAGATGTATTTGTATGCAAAATATCAGTTCAATATCTCTATCTGCGAATGAGATAATGAGTGGAAACTGTTAATTTTTTAGTCCAAGTGGGATGACTCTCAAAAATTATTGAACCATAACCAAATTTGAACTTGACCTAAATATCCTTTAGATGTATCAGTTTATTAAATATCAATTAAATATCTTCATTGGTTCCAGAGATAATGAGCGGAAACTGTAAATGGACCGACAGAAGGACGGACTGACCCACCAACCAGCCGACCGACCGACAGCAGCGAAGCAATATGCCCCTCCTTCAAAGGGGGGCATCATAATTATTTATTACATCAATTTACATGTACATTATTTGGAATGATAATACAATATGTTTTGATTCTGGAATAAACTTGAAAACTTTGTGTATACATTTTCAAAATCTATTCTAAGTACAGCTGTTACAGGAAGTTTTAGCTATATGAGGAAGAATGCAGGGTTTTTTTTCTTTAATTCATTTATATGAATCTTGTTTAAAAATATTAATAATTTAAAAATAGGACACCATTAAACTGATACATAATATGCCACATTTTGTTATCCCAAGCGCCATACAAACTAGAACTAAATATCTGTGGTTGTATTCACAAAAAGTCATAAGTGTAAAATTACTCTTACGACCGATCTTAGGATTAAGTACATATTCACAAAAAGTCCTATGAAAAACTTATGATCGATTTTAATCGTAAGTTTACGAGTGCGTCAACCCAATTTTAAGTTTATGAGTTACTCTTAAGTGTCACTTTCAGCGCTGTCGTAAGTCAACTTTAATCATAAATATGACTGCTGCTATGAGTCTATGTATACTTTGTTTTCAAATCAACATTGTAGAAAGATCTTATTTTTCGGGATCTTTTTAATTCCTTGAATGATCGCAATCTATACCTCCAAATAAGTTTATCATCATTAAGTTAATGACAAAGTTATTCAGAGGTAAAGGTTCCCTAGTCAAATCATGTAATGGACATCACCATGCAAGTAAAAGATTTATTACCTTGACATTCTGACATCATGATCTATGTCAGTTCCTGTCCAAAAATTAATTTCGTGATACAAACAAGGTGAACTTTCAGTACTTTCCTTTCTACAGGATATTTAACAGTCAGTTAACATTAAAAGTAAACACGGTCGTGTGTTTATATGGGAAATTCCTCCTTCATAGGAGCACCCCATATCTGCTGTACACAAAAAACCAGAGGCAGATCCAACTTTTGATTTCAGAGGGCTGAAGCCAGGCGAAGGGTCTGGAGACCATTAAGGGGGAGGGGAGCACATTAGCTGCAAGATAATCGATGCATTTTGTGTATATAATTTGACTGTACCTGTGACGGATTTTGTCATATAACTCAATCATATCTGATTTTCAAATATATCTGACTCAATCAGCTGCATTGCAAAATCTGCCACCATGATCTCTTGCCTTCTCATTCTCATGTACATATGTACATTACTTAAAGTGAACACTTCTATAACAGACTTAAATCATCTACAGACAGAGATTTCAAAAAAATATTACGATTTTCTCTCAGGAAAGGTAAGAGGTTGGGGTTAAAGCCATAAACTTTGTTAACATAACCCAGACAGTCAATTAGATGTATGATTATTGGATTCATACAAGTCTGCCACACAGATAACTTAGGGGTCCAACACCCCCCCGCCCTTCTGAAGCCACCACTGAAAACGAAAGTCATATATCACAAAAATGAAAGTGAAATAGATATAAATAGTCGTTGCTAGGGCTGTTTTACATTTAGGATAGTCCTTAGATAGTTCGTAAATGATTGGTCGTTCCGCAATCGTAAGTTTAAGAGTGATCTTAGGAGAGCTTTCATGAATATAACTTAAAAGAAATCTTACGACAGTCTTAAGAGTAATCCTAAGATTAAAACTTACAAGTTTTTGTGAATATGACCACTGATGTAAATGTGGTAAAGTTAGATTACCTTTGATACTAGTAAAAATTATCAGTTCAAGTTCTTCTTCAATTGTTTTTAGGTTAATTGACCTTCTTCACACATCCATCATTTCCCATGTTGACATCCCTCCTCCTCACTACTTTGTTACATTAATACACCAACTACATTGCATTTTAAATTTTGAGATGTGAAAATTCCTGTTCAATATGAATATTTGCATAATGAGATCTTTCTTTGTACCAAATTTAATCAAAATCCAGAAAAGGGTTTAGGAGGAATTGCAAAGACAAGGTATTTTGCATAGAAAAATCCAAGTCCAAGGGCCATAACTCCACTAAATGTTTTTGGACAGCACTCTCCTTCCAATATACATATCTTCATATGTTGTTCTTTCTTTGTACCAATTTCCATTAAAATTCCCCACAGAATATAGGAGGTGTTGCAACGACAAGGTATTTTGCACAAAAAAATCTTAGAAACTCCAAGTCCAAGTGCCATAACTCTTGTATTTTCTTATTCTTGTATTTTTTTTTTGGTACAGTATTGAGCAGCCCTTCCAATATGCTCTTCTTCATAAGGTGTTCTTTTATTGTACCAAGTTTAATCAAAATCCACAAAGGGGTTAAGGAGGAGTTGAAAAGACAAGGTATTTTGCATAGAAAAATCCAAGTCCAAGGGTCATAACTCCACTAAATGTTTTTGGACAGCATTCTTCTTCCAATATGCATATGTTCATACGTTGTTCTTTCTTTTTACCACATTCCATTAAAATCCCCAATAGGGTTTAGGAGGAGTTGCAACGAAAAGGTATTTTGCATAGAAAATCTAAAACAACTCCAAGTCCAAGTGCCATAACTCTTGTATTTTTTTTTTTTGGTACAACATTTCCCTTCCAATATGCACATCTTCATAAGGTGTTCTTTTTTGTAACATGTTTTGTGATAATCCCCCAGGATCTCAAGAGGAGCTGCAAAGACAAGGTATTATGGAAATCAAGTCCAAAGGCCATGTCCCATAAATGTTTCTGGACAACATTCTTCTTCCAATATGCGCATCTACATATAGTGTTCTTTCTTTGTACTCCTCCGAAGGGCTTAGGAGGAGTTCTGAAGTTAAGATTGTTCTGATAGGCGGACAGACGAACAACAGCAGTACAACACAACATGCCCACATGCGGGCATATAAAAAAAATTAGATGTGTTTGTGAAATGCTATACCTGGTTTGGCACTTCATTTTGGAATGAAAGTCAATGTCAAAGTCACCAAAAATTACAGCCCTGAAGGTGGTTACAAGCCGACTGACAAGAACAAAATACTTAAAAGTTTATGGGGGCCAAAAAGGTTGATTTTAAATGTTATATTACCTCAAGGGTTCCAAGGTTTTTAACTTGTCAAGAAACCCACAGAGTGGGTCTTTGACCAGTTTTGGGTGTAGGTGATCACTGAGAGCCTTTAAATTAGGTAGTTTATTCAAGTGTTCTGCCAATGTGTCATCACAATCAATCTTCTCCAAATAAAAATCTGAAACTAAACTTGATATGTCTTTTACTTATGAAGTGATTCTTGAACAAGTCATTAAAAAAATTGATTCACACTCAATTATCATGTGAAATCTTCAATGCATCACACATTAGGGAAATATCAACTTTTAATTTATTGCACTAAACACAGTATAAAATCAATACCTTAAGTGAAAAAATAAGCCACACTTACCATGATATGAATCATGAATTAAACAGATTTTTTTCAAATGCGGAGCACTTGCAAAACTTTATTCAGTGTACTCTAAACTTTATGTAATGGTGCTACTTGTCTTAAACAACTACTCAGTCTGTAGCATGCTCAAGTTGAGACCAAGAGGTCAGACCAGTGATTCATCAGTATCCCATCTTTAAGATACTTCAGATAGTAAAACAGAGGCTATGTATAACTGTAGCATGTAAAGGATCGTCACTGCTAAGGCTGGGTCCATTGTAACAGAAAATATTACTGTGCAATGCATCAGAGATGACTTCACCATGTGTAGTACACTATACTTAAAATAATCGTGGCATGATGTAATCATTTTTAAATACCTAATATTATTACAGAAGCTAGGTGCCATAAATAATTGACCGATGGATAAAAGAACAAATGATGACAGAGTAACAACTAATAGGCACCTGCATCTTATTGTAGGTCCTGAATAAATGTGAATAATTGATTTTTATAAATAAATTTGTTAAGAGACTCACAATTATCCTTAATGGCATATGACAGGTCAAACTTTGTGAAAATGTCCATGTCTAGTGTACAGTTGACTTTCATGTTCTCTGATGATAAATCTAACAAGGCAGGTGAATTGAAACTTGATGATGCAAAATCATAGCAAAGATCAAAATTTGCTGAAAGATGCTCAGCATCAAATTCACTGTAAAATAAAACCAAAAACTCTGTTAAGTCTAAAGCTTTACCAGTGATTCAGTAAAAACGACTATGTAAATATGATATTTCAATTATCATTTAAATTATGACTTTTAACTCTTAACCACTTTAAATAATTAGCATCTATCCTTACTGCACAAATATACCTGCAACATCAGTCATTATGGGACAAATACACAACCACGTGTGTGAAATATGAAAGGCATACTCCCAGCAGTTGACAAGTTATGGGCAAGGTTCAAGTTTTGGAAAAGTGAGTCAAATTTCAAACTCAAGTTAAAGGGGTCAAAAATTTTGGTACAGACAGAAAAGTCTAGTCATAATCTACACAAATATAAAATATGAAAGTTCTAACCCTTGTTGTTGATGATTTGTGGGCAAGGTTAAAGTTTTTGTTAAGTAGGTCAAATGTCAAGTTCAAGGTTGCATGGTCAAAAATTATGGTACCAATGGTATGATCTTGTTACAAGGAATGTACATGTGACACAGAAATGCTGACACTAAGGCTATGTCATTAGCTCTAGAAACATCCAACCGGCAAGTTAATAAAAGCCCTTGTCATATTGTATCTATATTTGATATATAAAAATTCTAACTCTTACCATCTGAAATGACAGCACTAGTCATAATTCATTTTGTATTTGAAATATGAAAGCTACAAATCTTACCATTAAAATAGGTCGCACATCAATGTCAAAAGTCAGAGTAACAAATAAAAGCTATTGGCATGTGAAATCTAAGTGTGAAATATCAGACCTCTAACCCTTACCATTTAAAACAAAATGATTTGATAAATATTAGGAAAGTTTACATGTTAAAATCAAATTTAAATGTAGTGACTAGGTCAAAAGTCAGAGTACCAAATGAAAGCTATGGACACTGGTCATGAGAGATCTATGTGTGATATATTTCAACTCCTTACCCTTGCCAGAGTAAGAACAATAGAAAGGTTAAGAAGTTCTAACAAGAGCAACGCCTAGCGTGGCATAATACATCCGTCGCTTACTTTGGACGGGATCAATGTGAACGTATTACCCCCAAACATGGGTCTCTTTGGTAATACTTTTATGAAATACTGAAATCCAAAAAGAGGGATCCAAGTCCCATAACTCTGTAACAACAAAATGGAATTTGCTCAAAACAGAAAAGTGGCTTCCCCTGCATTCTGTACAAGTTTCATGAAAAACAACCGAGATTTAGTGGAGTTACCACGTTACATAGCATCTCCATAGCATTTTATCATAGTAACAAAGTTTTATTTACTTTGCATGATGTAACCTTCACCTTTGACCTATGACCTTGGGTCAAGGTCATGGCACACCCTTGGGTCCTAAGTAACAATTCTGTGAAATATTATTGAAATCCATGCACAGGGGAAAAAGTTATGGCCCAAACAAGATTTTATTCACTTTGCATGTTGTGACCTTGACCTTTGACAATCAAGGTCATAACACACCCTTGAGTGCTAAGTAACAATTCTGTGAAATAGTATTGAAATCTATGCACAGGGCAAGAAGTAATGGCCTAGACAAGGTTTTACTCACTTTGCATGTTGTGACCTTCACCTCTGACCTATGACCTTTGGTCACGGTCAAGACACACTCTTGGTCCTAGGTAAGAATTCTGTGAAATATTATTGAAATCCATCCACTGTGGAAGAATTAATAGTCCAGACAAGGTTTTACTAACTTTGCATGTTGTGACCTTGACATTTGACCTATGACTTTGGGTCCTAGGTAACAATTCTGTGAAATAGTATTGAAATCTATGCACAGGGCAAGAAGTAATGGCCTAGACAAGGTTTTACTCACTTTGCATGTTGTGACCTTCACCTCTGACCTATGACCTTTGGTCACGGTCAAGACACACTCTTGGTCCTAGGTAAGAATTCTGTGAAATATTATTGAAATCCATCCACTGTGGAAGAATTAACAGTCCAGACAAGGTTTTACTAACTTTGCATGTTGTGACCTTGACATTTGACCTATGACTTTGGGTCAAAGTCATGACAAACCCTTGGGTCCTAGGTAACAATTCTGTGAAATATTTTTGAAACCCATGCACAGGTGAAGAAGTAATGGCTAGGACAAGGTTTTACTCCCTTTATATGTTGTGACCTTGACCTTTCACCTATGACCTTGGGTCAAGCTCATGACACACTCTTGGGTCCTAAGTAACAATTCTGTGAAATATTATTGAATTCCATGCACAGGGGAGGAAGTTACGGCCAAGACAAGGTTTTACTAACTTTACATGTTGTGACCTTGACCTTTGACCTATGACCTTGGGTGTAGGTCATGACACACCTTTGGGTCCTAAGTAACAATTTTTTGAAATATTATTGAAATCCATGCACAGGGGAAGAGGCCTGGACAAGGTTTTATTCACTTTGCATGTTGTGACCTTGACCTCTGACCTTGGGTCAAAGTCATGACGCACCCTTGGGTCCTACGTAACAATTCTGTGAAATATGATTGAAATTTATACACAAGGGAAGAAGTTATGGCCCGGACAAGGTTTTACACACTTTGCATGTTGTGACCTTGACTTTTGAGCTATGACCTTGGGTCAAGTGTAACAATTCTGTGAAATATTATTGAAATCCATGCGCAAGGGAAAAACATTATGAATGTTATGACTTTGACCTTTGACCTATAACACTGGGTCAAGGTCATGACATACCTTTGGGTCCTAAGTAACAATTCTGTGAAATATTATTGAAATCCATGCACAGGGCAAAAAGTAATGGCCTAGACAAGGTTTTACTCTCTTCACATGTAGTGACCTTGACCTTTGACCTATGACCTTTGGTCAAGGTCAAGACACACCCTTGGGTCCTAGGTAACAATTCTGTGAATATTATTGAAATTCATGCACAGGGGAAGAAGTAACAGTCCAGACAATATTTTACTCACTTTGCGTGTTGTGAGCCTGACCTTTGATCTATGACCTTTGGTCAAAGTGAAGACAGACCCTTGGGTCCTAAGTAAAAATTCTGTGAAATATTATTGAAATCCATGCACAGGGGAAGAAGTAATAGCCCGGACAAGCTTATCCCGGACGCCGGACAGACAACGCCATAACATAATACGCCCCGTCTTAAGACGGGCGTATAAAAATTAAGGTCACACTCCAAGGTCAACTTCACTTGGTAAAACATTATGGGCAAATGGATAGCACATATCATAAGCACTGTGTATTTGATATACAAAAGCCCTTGCCATATGCAGTTACTTTCTTAAATTTGCTGACTGGCTATGTAAAACAACTCAGGAATACAGCATTTACTGACATACATTGGGTTAAAAAATAAAATAATTAGATAAACAGAAAAATTTTCATTTCTTGTTGAATTTGCAGTAAAATCCACTAACTGCCTTTAATAAGGGCAAACATCTGACAAGAAATACTTTTAAATAAACTAAATTTACTTTTTAGCTCACCAAGACGATTATCCAGCGAGCTATTATCATACTCATTGTAGTTGTTGTCCTTTTCCGTAGACATTAACCTAGAGCATAACTTTAGAACCATTAGAGATAGGTCTTTAATATTTCACATGTGTATTCCTTGTGCCAAGGCCTTTCATTGGGTATTAAAGTTTTTGATGACAATAACAACAACAACAATGATGCCGAGGTATTACAACTGTCACACTCGTCTTGGTAAGCTAAACAAATTTAACCTTGGTCATAACTTATAAACAGTAAGAGACAGGGCTCAAATATTTCATGTGTGTATTCTTTGTGGCAAGACCTTTTGTTACATATATATATCAAAACTGCATGTTTATGTTTTGACCTTGACCTTGAAGATAGACATACTCACAAAAAGCTTTTGCTGTAAAAATTTTGTTGTAATTGGTGAGGTCTGTTGTTTTCTGACAACTCTTGTTTAGCAACAGACAATCATTTCAAAACCCTGTTCGTGTATGGATGCATAATCTTTCCTTATATTAGGCCATGTGTTCACCGTAATCTTGATATGAATTTAAATTCATGAGTCAATTTACACACACAATGATTTCTGTTGAGTTTCATTGTAAAATCTTAGCAAAATCACATTAAAATATTGTATAGACTTATACTGGTATGCGACCAGTTATCGCCGCGGACCAATTATCGCCGTTTTGCTTAAATGATGTTTTAAACGTGATTTTTCACGAAAGTTGTTTTATATATTGTCTGTTGTGTTTAAAACAAAGTACCCATCAAAATTTCATTGCCACTAATACATTAGATAAGGAGAATAATCAAAAAATCAATGTAAACCTATTATCCCTACTTTCGATTTGAACGGGGGATAGCTACAGGAAGTTCGTTGAATGACTAAGTTCTATTTTAAGCACATAAGCAACTATCTCTAGATGTCTACTATTATTAAAAAAAAATAATTGTCAACCTTATGGAATATTTCAGTTTCAAAATCACCTACTAAAATGCATACCTCTAAATTGCAAACTACCTCATTATCTCTTATAAGTAGTTTCTCTTACGTTTTTAAAAGAGTAAAACGCAGCACAGACTTCGTCATTGACATTGTTTAATGTCTTTTGGTATATGGTAAGTTCAGGACACACAACTCGAATATTAGATGAATAGATTTTAATATCAATTCTCTGCAAGAATGAAAATTAGCTGGCTACGACATGTCATACATTTTCTTGATGAAGTTTTTGGGCAAATTGAATATTGGTTGTCATGGTAACAAGGTCTGTTTTAGTCATTCCAGACTGTCAAATAAGCCATTTTGGGAAATCTTGTTGAAATTTGTTTCAAGGTCATTGACTTCAAGGTCAAGGACATGTATTATTTTAGAATGAAATTCCTCTGAAAATGGCGATTTTTGCATCTTTTATGAACAAATTTGTTATTTGTTCTTTACACTAATTTTGTTAGTAGTATTTCATATAAAAGTTGAAGCTTATGAAAAGGAAAATCATCATGTTTCGTTTTTGATTAATTTCAAATATCAAATAGGGGTCCCAGAAAAAAAAAACTAGAAAATTTAGATTTTTTGACTTTGTTTTTAATTAGCGGCAAAGCTGTAGAATTTCAAAGAAAGGTAATGACTTTGTAGCTTATCTAAACAAATTTAATGTGTATCCAAATGTTAATTGCATGTGATTGATTTACAATTATGAATAATCTCAAAGATCAATATTAACATTGTATAATAGACCTGTAACTTATTTTGAACTGAAGTAGGGAAATTTGAAGGTATTGAGAATTTTCCTACCTTCCTCTTTTTCAGATACCCTCCGTAAAGTAATAAAAATATTTCAACGTTCTAGATGAATGCTTTAAGGCATAATAATAAAATTATGGACCATATTATAAAATTTTATTGATATCGAAATATACACAAATTATAATTTCGTGAACAAGATGCGCTTTTCAACAACCTGTGTCTCGTCTGTGATGCTCAGAATCGAAATATTGGAAATTGAATGAAATCTAAGTATTTGATGAGCAGAAGTACAATGAAATAGACCGAGACAATTAAAGTCAACGATCCAATTACGTTCATTCCTATCTTAACCTTGGTGGTATGACTTTGGGTGAAGGTTCTGAGTCACTATCCTCCCTTAAGAAGCATTTCTACTACACAACACTACCATAATGGTTCTAACAGATATAGCCCAGGTCTGTATCCTACCTACAATTAATTAATTAAGGCTTTTATGCTCCCGCCAGGTGTGGCAGGGGGCATTGAGTATTTGCTTTGTCTGCCCTTCCGTTATTCCATCACACATTGGTTTCCAGACTATAACTCAAGTACCTTTCAACATATTTAAACCAATTTTTGATGTATACATACTTATTAAGAGAGGAAGAATCGTGTTGATTTTGAGGTCAATAGAGGATAATGATGATAATATCCCTTTATGTTCATACATGTATTGTTATACCATTATTACAATCATCTTTCTTTTGTTACAGATGATCGTGGTCATTGTCTCTCTTAAATAAACAGTTGAACAAATAGTAATTGTACTTACTTAGTCAAAAGGTCAAGGTCACAGCAGTACTGAAAGTACTGGTTTTCAAGATGATTTTCATATATTATTATACATTGTATATCATAAACTGCTAATCAGAATTTGATAATATTTCACATATGTCAAGTTCTTATAAATAAAGGTAATTTGATAACTTATGGTTATAGATTTGAGGGTCAATATGTCAAAAGACAAGGTCACCAAAGGTAACATTTATCTGAGTTATGGCCCATGAAATATATTATTTAGGAAAGCTTTGTTGTTGGTACGAATTAAGCCCACACACCGGGGCATATGTTTTACAAACATGCTCTAGTCTTACTAAGAAATACATGACCTTGACCTTATACCTTTTTTTTTGTTTTTCCTCTCGTCATAGTGATCATATGTGCCAAATTGGAAGATCCTGAAGCCATAAAGCATTATCATAATATATATATATAATATGATATGATCATATAATATGATGGGTATTTAAAAATCAAGGGGTATGTATCATTACAATAGGTTTCAGATTGTAGAGAAATGAGAATCAGGGCCTTTTCAGGCAGCAATTCCATTTGCACAGTGTAGGAAATTGATTTCCCAGCTTCAAAATGGTCTAAAATGTAGATGTGATCACCTTTATTAGGCAGTCGCCTCCTTTAATCTGTCAATTTAAGTACCCTCATTTTAATTATATGTTTGTTATGATTGTAAATTTCAAGAGGAATGAAAAACAGTGAAATGGGATAAAAAATTAAAGGATAAATGATTGCTTAGAAATTTTTTTTAAGATCATAAATTATGATAAGTCATATGATTAAGTAACCACTAAGATAATAAGATTTTAAGATAATAGTAATCGTTTTATTATCGTTTAAATTCATGTATCTGTGATATGTATATCTCTATCTAATGTAAAATTATCTTTGATAAATACATGTATGTTAGCAATGATGAATATCGGAGTGTGATGAATTTTTGTGCTAAATATGATTGTGAATTAAGATCATCATCAATCAACCAACCAACGGCCAACCAACCATCATCATCAATGTTGCTGACATTATTAGTAAATAAAAATTTTAAACAATTATTCATATTTATTTCAGTGCATTTCGGGTTTTTTTCATCTCTGATACTATATCATTCTTGATTACTATAGTCATTAAAATCGTGAAGTTAAGATTGGTATCTATATCATCACCGTCCTACATTATTATCATCATTTAAATGGGAAATAAAGTTAACATGCAATTATAAATAATACATTTTTGGTTTTGACATTGCATTGTAATACAAACAGATCGCTACAACAAAAAATAAGATACTCAGTTTATGAGATGGGCAAAAATAAAGCAAAATAATCAATATGAAATAACTAAAAAGGGGGAGGGATGAGGAGAAAGCAGGAGTCAAGGTACAACAGGGGTTAGAATTTAAGGAGTGGGAGGGTGAGCTACAGTTAACGGTTCAGGTTCATTTCTAAAATACCTCCGTTATGTCTTTAATATTTAACTATGATGTTTTACATTTTCCACATCTGCATTTTATATCAAAATTCTAAGTTTACATCAGGTATAAAACCATCATATTTATACAATCCATCTGGAATTTAACCTGAAAAAAGGAATTAAGAAAAGCTATGCCAACCAATCCCCTCCTTGAATATGTTACCAGAAAATTATAGAATGAGAAGTCTCACACAAAACATATGTTTAGATAGTTTGTCAGCAAGAAACTAAAAACGTATTTTACATGAAGAAAAAAGCACCTTAACTTCTAGGGGAATGGTTGAGTCCACCCCTTCCCGGAATCCGCCACTACTTGTGCACATTTAAAACTCACTCCATTTAATTTTAACACTAATACAACCACAAATATATTTATTTTTGTTTTAAAACTTCAAATGACGATATTTTGTATATACGAAACACGGAAGAGCGAAATATACGGCAATCAAATTGACGCGGCGATAATTGGTCCTGTAAACTCTGAAAATTGGGTCAAAACCCCTATAGAATTATCGTATTAGAAAACGTATTTAGAATTGCTCATTTTTAACGAAACTTGGTAGGATAATGTATAACAGGGTTACCATTATTCAGTGAAAATTTCAATCTCCTAGATTAAGTATATCGAAAGCTATTGGTGAAAAACCTCTGAAAAACGGCGATAACTGGTCGCATACCAGTATAGGGAAAATGAGCATGTTCTTTCTCTTAGCCAATGGTGGAGTACCACAACCAAAATCAGATATGCATTATAAGACCACAGACAGAGAGATTTCTATATGTCTACTGCGGGGAGTATAATAAATTAAGAACAGACAACTTTTGGGTATAAAAATGCATATACACATGTATATAGTTTAACCCAGTACTTAGAAACATCATCAGTAGCTGAATCCTATAATGTTTTATAACAACTTCAAGAAAGGTGTGGGAGAAAATCAAGCTTTAAGATTTTCCAGATAGCCGAGAGCTGAAAAAGTTCAGCCAAGTGAGTTGCCCAATGCAGGAAGTTTGACTTGGAGTTAACTGAACTATGCTGCTCTTTGGAAACAAATTGGCCCATGTATCTCTACACTGTTAGTGCAATTAGTTGAAAACAGAGGGGAAAAGTGAAGTGTAATGTAACGTCCTCTGCACAAGATTGTAATGTCTATACGCACAAATCATTTTGTGTTGAAATGCCCAAATGATAACATAAAAAACAATCACATCCATTTTGAATGTTCTGGTTTGTCACTCCCCATATTAGTGAGAGAAACAGAAAAGTTTAATTGCCCACAATAAAATTTACTCGCAAAAGGGTGAGTGGTTATTTTCAACCCTGTAAAATGTCCAGTGATGACTGAGAAATCCCCCCCCCCTGTGGTTGACAGGCTGATCATTTCAAACCTTTCCAAGGATATCTCTGTTAATATGGGAAAACACAGGGTATCGCATGGGCTACACTGGTATTTGACCAGTATAAATAGCTTACAAGAAGAGCAACGCTTAATGTTGCATAATATGCCCATCACTTATATTGAAGCAGGAAACATAAGAACTGTGACCTTGACCTTGCAGATATGACCTTGGTTCAACGTCATGACACATCCTTGGGTGCTGGGCAACACTTTCGTAAAATATTATTCAAATCCATGCAAGGGGTATTAATATATGGTCTAGACAAAATTTATCTATCATATGCACTGTGACCTTGACCTTGTAGATATGACCTGGGTTCAAGGTCATAACACACTCTTGGGTCCTGGACAACATTTCTATGAAATATTCAAATCCATGAAAGGGGTAAAAAGTTATGGCCAGGACAAAGATTTACCCATCATATGCACTGTGACTTTGACCTTGCAGATATGACCTTCGTTTCAGGTCATGGCATGCTCTTGGGTCCTGGGCAACAAATCTAGAAAATATTCAAATCCATGCAAGGGTTATGAACTAGATGTGTTGATACATCACAAATGTCGCACTGGCAGCCAAAGTCAAATATGACATTTTTTGAACAGCACATGTAGTCCAAGGACCATAACTCCTACAAACTTCCCCTTACAATATGTACACCACCTACAATTACTGTGATCTTTGTTGTTTCACTGAAATCCTCCTAAGGGTTATGGAGAAGCTGTGAAGATCAGATGAATTTACCATATACGCTTAGACATCAAAGTCCAAGGGGCATAGATTCCATCAAAAATTATTTGACCAGCACCAAATTACTACTTGACCTAGATATTATCATGATGTAAATGTTTTCCAAATTTCCAAAGTCAACATGTGTACTCCTTGCAGGGATAGGGTTTACCCACCATATGCACTGTGACCTTGACCTTCTAGACATGACCTTTCTTCAATGTCATGACAAATCACCTTCCCCTAATGACCATTTCAAAGTATGATGTTAATTCAACCAGGCATGTAGAAACTATACCTCGGACAAAGCGATATCAATGGACAGGCATACAGACATTGCTGAAACATAATATATACATCCTGTTGAATGACAGGCTTTTAAAACAGAATACTTTTAATACATAAGAATGGCAATTATCTTCTTCTTCTTCTTCCAAAACAAAGTGTACTCAAAAGTTGAGCCTAATATACCTCGTGAACTACTTGAACAGTTGAACACATTAAATGTGAAACTATGCAAACATTTATAGATTTCACATATTATCTTCTAGTATCATTTTCAAGCTGGATACCTGTGTATTTCAATTTTCAATGTTTAAATAAAATTTACCATCCATACAGTTCAACAAATATGACTGTTTGTCTATCACATAATATGTCTACATCTTGGTTTATTTGTGATAATTCAGAGGGCACAGTGCTGGTCTTCAAACAGGCTAAAAATGAAAAAATAATAACATGTAGATTGCTGGGAAGTTAATAATTATATTTTACAAAATGCATCATTACAACATTCAGATATGATATTTTGTGTATCTTTCACCCAAGTACAATTTGCTCACTCACAAACAAGACTACTTGAAAAAGTATGCAGATACCTGTATTCTCTTGCTGATTCTGTTTTGACAACTGACAAACGACTGTGGAGTTTGAATTATCAAACTTTAGCATGTCGATACATGCAAAATTTTCGATTTACCAGGGTTCGACATTAATGCTTTTCCACTTGTCTAGTACCAGTGAAAATTTTTCATGGACAAGTGAATCTTACTAAGTACTTGTCTGACCGGACAAGTGATTTTTCTGTAAAGAAGTTTTAAAATAAAAAAAAAAAGAAACTGACATGTAATCTTTTTTATCGAAATTTAAAGTAAACAAGAGCAACGCCCAGCGCGGCATAATACACCAATCGCTTAATTCAGACAGGATCCATTCGCATTTGGCATGATTTTCATGAAAAACATCTGACATTTACTAAAGTTAATTGCATTTCATAACATTTTATCATAGGAATAAGTCCAAGGGCAATAACTCCTGCAGAAATGGTCCTATCCAACCCATCTTGAAATACCTGTAAAATATGTGGAAGTTGGTACATTTTACTTGTTTCATGATAAATTTCATAATGTTTTTACAAAAATTAGATTTTTAATGAATTTCTGAAAAAATCTTGAAATTTATAAGTCCAAGGCCATAAATCTGTCAAAAGTAGGTCAATCGTAACAAAACTCAAACTGGTGTTGACGCCACTTGAAATAAAGCTATATACCAAATTTCAACTCAATATCTTGAAAGACGGCAAAAAAAAAGTCCGGAAAACATGACCTAGGACATATGGTCAACGCCCCCCCCCCCCCCCTAAAATTATAAATTTCTCAAAAATGAAGAGAAAGATATTAAAACCCGTAACATATGTGATAGTTGAGTTGGTACATTTCAATTGTTTCATGAGAAATTTCATAATGTTTTGATAAAAAATAGATTTTTAATGAATTTCTGAGAAAAATCTTGAAATTTATAAGTCCAAGGGCCATAAATCCGTCAAAAGTAGGTCAATCATAACAAAACTCAAACTGGTACTGACGCCGCTTGAAAAAAAGCTATATACCAAATTTCAACTCAATATCTTGAAAGACGGCAAAAAAAAAGTCAGGAAAACATGACCCCCGACGGACGGACGGACAACGCTATAACATAATACGTCCCGTCTAATGACGGGCATATAAAAACAGTGGAAGAACAACTATCAGGAAGTTTATTCTCAAAGTGAGGTCAGCAACTTTAAAATCGGGATCAAAGTTCACTTGTTGGACAATTTGGTTATTTTTCTGTTATTTTTTAATTTTGCAATTGGTTTACCCTCTTACCCTTATCAGGTGCTCTGTATATTCATTAATAAAATACCTTAACACAATGAGCAAACTGTTAAAATTTAATTTTATTCATTACAGTAGTTGTAGAAATTCAGTATCGACAAATTGTCAGATAAGTAAAATTTATATTAGGACAAGTAAATTTTATGGCTACTTGTCCGGAAAAATACAAACAACAAACCAATACTCTACAAACTATTCTATTGCAAAATATGTTAAAACGAAACAGAAAACAAAGTAATTTCTGCCTTAGTAAGGGCACTGTATGTGCTTAATTTCCTTTAGCATGCCAATAAAACCTATGGGCAAAATCATAAACAAGAGACCCAACAGGCCTATATCGCTCACATGCACACAATTAGCTTATTCACAAACAAATGACACCTCAATTTTGGTAGAAGGCTTTGAGTACTTTAAGTTCTGTAATGTTTTGTGAAATTCTGTGTGCAGCTGTTGCTGAAAATAAAAGCCCTTGGGAGCCAATCAAAGCCATCGGGAGTCATCTTGGAAGACAGACAGTGAAACTCAAACCTCGTTGGTCCATCGGACATGACTGATAAAAATCAGTTTGGTACGGTAAAAAATTTGTCACTACTGGATCAAATGTCTAGTAATATTTCCCCTGTATTTTTAAGAGCAAAAAATGATATTTAAAATCCTTCAATTTAACAATATAATCAATCAAATCCTGTTGATATCTGAATGATTATTCTTAGTTTCGGAATTATGTTAAATTTAGAATGTTTGTGTGAACATAGGTGACTGTCTTTCTTTTGGGTAGTCACACTTTAGTATCATAACTTCCATAGGTAGCATAAATTGTTCCTGAAACACTATTGTTGTTAAGAAAAATGAAAAAAACTAGAACGCGGGCCTATCACTAAACAGGACTATCGGTGAACAGGACTTTTAAGAGCCCCTGCAGCAGAAATGTGTCGGTACAACACGAATGCCCCCGCTGACAGTTATCTTTAAATACAAAATATTCTGAAGTTGACATAAATAGGGAAATTCTAATGAACAGTTTAGGAGGATCGAGTTGCGATGATAAGGTGTGGCCATATGCAATGCACTTTTTCTAATTTCAAAGTCCCATTCCTCCTGCAAAAATTTTCTGAACAGAGTTGCCTCTTTTCATGCACATCCTCATATGCTGCCCTACCTACCTATGAAGTTTGGTGAAATTCTGATGAACGGTTAAGAAGGAGTTGCGATGACAAGATGTGGCCATGAGTAATTCACATTTTCAAGTTTCAAATTCCCATAACTCCTGCAAAAATTTTCTGAGCAGAGTTGCTTCCCTTGCTGCACATCTTCATATGCTGCCCTACCTACCTGTGAAATTCTGATGAACAGTTTAGGAGGATCGAGTTGCAATGATAAGGTGTGGCCATATGCAATGCACATTCTTATTTCAAAGTACCATTCCTTCTGCAAAAATTTTCTGAACATAGTTGCCTCACTTCATGCACATCTTCATATGCTGCCCTACCTACCTGTGAAGTTTGGTGAAATTCTGATGAACGGTTAAGGAGGAGTTGCGATGACAAGGTGTGGCCATGAGAAATTAACATTCAAATTTCAAAGTCCCATAACTCCTGCAAAAATTTTTCTGAGCAGAGTTGTCTCACTTCATGCATATTTTCATATGCTGCCCTACCTACCTGTGAAGTTTGGTGAAATTCTGATGAAAGGTTTAGGAGGAGTTGCGATGACAAGGTTCAGGCAGATGCAATGTACTTCTAATTTCAAAGTCCCATACCTCCTGAAAAAAATTTCTGAGCAAAGTTGCCTCCCTTCATGCACATTTTCATATGCTGCCCTACCTACCTGTAAAGTTTGGTGAAATTCTGATGAATGGCTTAGGATTAGTTGTGATGACAAGGTTTCGGAATGACAGAATGACAAGGCGCAACACTATATGCCACCTGGCCATATATGGCGGGGGCATAAAAAAGAGAAAATTCTCTAGTCCAGTAAAATCCCTTGCAAAGTTTTGCATTCACTAGATAGATCAGGCAAAAGATAAAAATTTGGCAGAGGACCTTTAGTACTTACTTCCTGTCAGGTTTGGTCAAATTCTGTGGAGCAGTTGCAGAGAAGTTGAAAATGTGTCAACCAATTGGAGCCTATGGCAGCCATGTTGTATTACGGATCATGTTGAAAAACACAAACTTAGTGACAAATCTTGAATACTTAATTCCTGTAAGGTCTGATGACATTCTGTGCAGTGGTTTTGCTGAAGAAGTTGAAAATGTTTCAGCTATTCAGAGCCATCTTGCATTACGGATCAGGTCGAAAAACACATACTTAGTAGAGGTAAAGCGGTTGCAGAGAAAAAGTCATTATGTGAAAAAGTCTATGACAGACGATAGAGGACAACAGATGGCGCACTATGACAAAAATTCACTTTAGCCTTCGGTCAAGCTGAGCTGAAAATCAAGAAAATTAAACACTGACTTGAAACTTTCAATTGATCTTGATAATCTTGATAATTCTAATTAGTGTAGTGCTTATTAAAGTACTATAATTGTTATTTGAAACTGAATCCTAGACACAGGAGTTATTGTCATTCATTTACCTGCAAGCTATCATAACTATCTATACACAATTGATAAGAAGAATATCTCCCTAAAAGAGTTGTGGTTTAAAATGCATCATTTAAGATATAATACAAGAAAATCAATTTTTTGGTTAATGCCACATTCTTGCACCAACCACACAAATTTATACTATATTAACTGTTCATCAGTGATTAAATCTCTGTAAGTAATAAAACAAGAGGCACAAGTGGGCCTTTATCGCTCACATGAGTACCTAGATAATCAGTGATGCAGGAAGAAGTCATTTATTTTTGCATTACTGTGACTAAGTCAACACAAATGTTGAAAATATGTCAAATTTTATTTCACACCAGAATGAAAAACAACAAAACTTTTTTGCACATCCATTCAGGTGATTTTGATATTAGGCATTTGCTTCGTCTCTGCAAGATGTGATTCAAGGCAACAAGTTAGACATTTTCTTTAGGTGGGGCCTTTTCTTGACTGATTTCAAGTTTGGGTCATGAACAACAACTGTTTCAAATATTATCCAGATCCAACTTACGATGGCCTAATTTCATATGCCGAGTGTTGTGAAACATCTATAAACTTATTTAGATGTGTAAAGAAATGAAAAACAAATTTGACCACAGCTGGATCTGAACCACTATTTTCCATATTTTAATTACCAAGTGGAATATGTACCATTGTGAGACCTATTTTTAGCCATGGTAGCACCACCTATTGACCAATTTGGATGAAATACACAAAATTGATAGAGAACCTATAGTACTTCATGTATACCATGTTTCACACTCTTTCATGCGGTTTAACAGCAGAAGTTAAAAATGTGAAGAATTATCCCTATACACCCTCATTTGGAAGTCTTAATAAATTCATAGGAAATCCAAAAATTGAGATATTGACAAAATTCTTTCAAAATAACATTCCTTACCATAATTATGATCAAAATAGCCCATAAGAAATCATCATTATCATTTAACTAGGAAATACGACACTTTTCTGCATTGAAATAGCTAAGTCCAAAATAATGTCGAAAAAATGTCAGAAATTTGATTTCGGAACAGAACCACAAATAGCAACACTTCACACATCTGTTTAGATCATTCCTATGCATTCAGTTGGTCTCTGTATGCACCTGGTCTAAATAGGAAGTTTGTCAAAGGAGGATACCCTCTGTGACCTACTTTTGCCTGTGGTGGCATTACCTATTGATGGATTGGGACAAAAAACATTAACACTTGTAGAGGACTTTATTCCTATCAAGCTTCATGGAAATCAGTTCAGCTGTTCTAGAGAGGAAGTCTAAAATGTGAAAAGTTTACGACGGACAAACAGACGGACGGAGAGCGCGCTATGACTATAGCTCACTTGAGTCTTTGGCTCAGGTGAACTAAAAACATCCAAGCTTGGTATTATCTTCACACACACATACAAAACATCTTCCTAACTAACTGTACCTCTTTTCCAAGGTTGTCTGTACTGATCATCCACAACCCGACTTATGGGAGCATATCCATCAATATCATTTAAATGCTCTGGAATTGTTAGAATTCTGTCATTCAGAAAATGTTTTCGTCTTTCCAGTTCCTATTAGAAATAAATTACAATTGGACAAACTATACATGAAACAATCTCATCAAGCAAAGGTTTAGTGCAGCTCCAGTGTAAAACAAGTATACAGAGTATTGTTGAAGCAATACATATCCCCCACCGGTTTCCTTAAGTCCAAGGTCCGAATCTCTTCCAAAAAATGATGAACAATTCAAATTTGATCTGTAAATCACGAATACAAAGCTACTTACCAAATTTCAAGTCAGTAACTTCTATGATTACAGAAAAATCTGAAAAACTGAAGTGTCTCAGACAGATGAACAAAGAGATGGACAGACAGACAGATAGAGTGGAAATCTATAGTACATGTAAATTACAATAGATTTCCACTCTGTTTGTCTGTCTAGATCCCTCCAGTTTTAACGATTGAGGGCTAAAAAGAGGATCGATCAAATGTTGATATCAGGATAAAAATATAGACACATAATTAGTGATAATAACAAAACACTTCTGTAGAGCTCAGATGCCAACATACAACTAAGAACAGAGTTTAAACTTCAACATACTGAGCTCTTGTGTAAAAGCTAAATGAGGGAGTACACTCGTAACACAATATAATATTAGAAGTTAAGAAATTAAATCAGTAAATTACTAAATTAAAAATTGATTTTTCTCAGGATGTAAGCCATTAAGAAAATAAATTCAGAAGCTAAATTCAATTCTCTTAATTTGACTTATAACCCCACAGGAGCAGAGGCAGATTTGAGAAGTTAATTTGGAAACTAATTAGAACAATGAAGTAATTTCCATTCTGAAATCAATTAGAATGCTTAATATGTTTAAGGCATTAAAAAGGTGAAGTATCAAGGTCCAAACGCATAAATTTTGGACTTTTAAGCAAAAACCTTTTTAAAGAAGAACAATACCAAGGTAGCATAAAATGCCTGTCATGTAATATTACATGTATAAATGCAACAGTAATCTTGATGTGCATATCTTAAAAAGGTTAAATCAATCAAATTCATTGTGATTTTGACCTTGGATGTATGACCTTGGGTCAAGGTCATGATACATTCTTGAGTCATTGGCAACAATTCTAAGAAATATCATATGAAGGCAGTAGAAACTTACCTTGACCTTGGAGGTATGAACTTGGGTCAAGATCCTGACACACATTTGAGTCATGGCCAACCATTCTGTGAAGTGCTCTACCAGTTGAATGTACTTGTTATCTTGTTTAAGGACAGATTGACCATATGGAGGGTTGGACATACAAATTGACAATGGACAAAGTGATCCCTACGTGCTGCATCATTTTACAGGCAACTTACTTAAATTAAGTACTTACAACGCTCTTGCACCATATTGAATATGCTATTTTTTTACCCAAAGCATTCATCACAGGGACATAGCCTTACAAAATTAACATGGGGGCCGACTCGACTCCAAGCTTTAAAAATTTGGGAGGACAGAACTAAAACGGGGGACCCAAAAAACACATAAAATTAAACTGGCACTGATTTTAACCATCATTTTGTGAGAACAATGATGAATTTGCCCCTCAATACGTAAGTCCAGCAGTTAACATGAAAGGGTATCTGGTTTGTTTTCATCCTCAGTTATCAGTATTTGTTCCTTTTACCGGGGGCCGAGACACCCCTTCCAGGAATCTCCACATAACTGGTGATCTGAGCTTGGCCGTTGATATTTCAAAAAATCTACATCCCTCATGTATGTGTTCTTGTCATTGCTAATGTTAATATATTTATTGCTATATCATATATGACAAGATCACATTTGTGAGTGAAATTTGTATGCAATTATTGGGTCTTTTCATTATACAGAGTTATTTCCCATTTGAGCGGGTATTTTACATCAGATCATTGTGACGTCAACCAATTCTATGGAGACTGGTGTAAAATTACCGGAAAAATGATATAGAATTTGTATGACATCACAATGTTGGATATGAGATACCCGCTCGTATGGGAAATAATTCTATAAAACGAAAAGACCCAATTGCAACATCAATGCCAGTAATTTGGGTTAAAATGCGTTCAGATTTAATACAACTATTACATTTAAAGAGTTTTGCTGATTGAAAGATTGAAAGGCTGCTTCTCCTACCCTATTTAAGTATTCTGTATAAGTTTCATGAAAACAGCTGACATTTTTTAAAGTTACTGTGTCCCATAGCATCTTATTATAGCAAAAATAAAATCAAAGCCCCTACCTCCAGAACGACGAAACAGAATTTGCTCAAAATCAAAAGGCGGCTTCCCCTACATTATCTAAGCATTCTGTATGAGTTTCATGAAAAACAACCGACATTTACTGAAGTTATTGCGTTACATAGCATCTTTTTATAGTAAAAATAAAATCCAAGTCCCTTAACTCCGAAACGACAAAATGGACAGGAATTTGCTCAAAATCAAAAGGCACCTTTCCCTACATTATCTAAACATTCTGTATGAGTTTCATGAAAAACTGCTGACGTTTATATAACTTATCATGTTCTATAGCATCTTATCATAGTAAATATAAAATCCAAGTCCAAAAACTCCGGAACGACAAAACAGAATTTCCTCAAAATCAAAAGGCGGCTTTCTCTACACTATTTAAGCATTCTGTATAAGTTTCATGAAAAACAGCTGACGTTTACTAACGTTATTGCGTTCCATAGCGGATGGACGGACGGACAAACTGACATAGCCATACCATTATACGTCCCGTCTTTCGACAGGCGTATAAAAATCAATTCATGATTACTGAAGTTATAATATCCCATAGAAACTGCCAATACACATATAAAAATGCTAAGTTTCAATCCAATACCTTGAAAGACTGCAGAAAAAAGTCCGGAAAACTGTAAAATCCTTGAAATTTTCTAAGTTAAATAATCATAACTCTGGCAAACCCAAATCAATCATACTGAAATGGGTCATGGTATCCACCCTCATTGATATAAAGCTATATGCCAAGTTTCAATCCAATAACTTGAAAGACTGCAGAAAAAGGTCAGATAACTGTAAAATCTTTCAAAGCCCATAACTCTTGCAAAACCAAGTCAATCATACCAAAATGCGAACTGGTACTTACTCTCATATACATAAGTTTCAGTCCAATACCTTGAAAACATGACTTCAGACAGACAGACAAGGCTATAACATAATATACTCAGGGACTTTAAAAACGCCTAAATGTTTTTTTTTCATGCAAAAACAAAAATGTTTTGAAAATAAATCGATTTGAATATCTGCTTGATATTGTGTGATTGCAGGAACTTTCATGCTATCGGCGAGACAAATCACTCAACCATAACGTAATACTGCTCATCCGTGCGCTTTTCAAAAAGTACTCGACCACATGCTCTACATTGAGTCATTTTCTTCAGAAATAACGTATACTGGTACCTAGTGCTTTTATCTATCCTGATTTCAAGCTTTGCTTCATTAAAACTAACGCGTGAAATGCCGAGACTGTCTGAGCAACAGAGGTATACTGTTCTTGGCCTTGTAGACGTCAGTGTAAATCAAGATATCATCGCAGGATGCTTCAACGTCCATTTGTCTACAATCACGAGACTTGTACAGAAGTATTGGACCACAGGAAGTGTTAAGGATCGTCCTCGAAGTGGTCAACCACATGTAACGATAAGACGTCAAGACATTTACATAAGGCAACGTCATCTACATGACAGGTTTGCAACAGCCATAAGCACGTCAAGAGATGTGATATGTCCTCACGGTAGGCAAACCCACCCCTGGACAGTACGCCGACGATTGAAAGAGCAAGGTTTGCTATGCTGTGTCGCACATTGAAAGGCTCGATCCTAACTCCTCGCCACCGAAAAAATCGTCTGACCTGGTCTTGGAACATGCTTGCTTATCGACGTAATTGGCATGACGTAGTGTTCAGCGACGAATCAAGATTCAATTTGTCCATGGCTGACGGAAGACAGCGTATTTATAGGAGACGCAATAAACGTTTTGCCGCAAACTGCATAATTGAGCATGACAAATTTGGCGGTGGTGGCGTCATGGATTGGGGAGCCATCAATCAACATTTCAAGTCATCACTGGATATTTTGAGGAACACTCTTACCGCGAGGCACTACATCGATGACGTTTTACAGTCTTAGCTCCTTCCATTAATTCAACGTCATCAAACTGTCAACAATCCGTTGACGTTTCAACAAGACAACGCACGTCCGCACACGGCTAAAGTCACCTCCAACTTTCTAAACATCCAGGGAATTAATGTAATGGATTTCCCAGCACGTTCACCTGACCTAAATCCTATAGAGCACATGTGGGATGAGTTAGGGAGACGCTTACGTAAACGTCACCGTAAACCAAGAACTGTGGATGAGTTGGTACATACTCTTCAAGAAGAGTGGAATAATATTCCTATGAGAAAAATTCGAACTTTATGTCAATCCATGCAGTCCAGATTGCGTGCATGCATTAAAGAAAATGGGGGGGGGGGATACTCGTTACTAAACAAAACACATGAAATTTTGGACGTGGTATACATAACTGATAAAATCAAATCATTTTTAAAAGAAACATGTGATACTTGTATTAATCATATTGTCAAATATAATTCAAATTTTCGAAATAAATCAAGTTTGATGCAATTATTTACCCTGGTTGTTGATTAAACTATAATGATATTAGATAGGCGTTTTTAAAGTCCCTGAGTATACATACAGTCTATAATGGGCGAGTAAAAAACTCACAACACCATACCATAATATGTCCATCTACGATGGGTTTATAAAAGCAAGAGGCTCAAATCATCCTACATGTATATCGCTCACCTGAGACCTGAAACATTACACATCATGATAATAAACAACATTGCTTGTAGATGGCCATAAGTCTTTGTTTCTTTAAAGCTTTTAACACATCTAAAATTGTACAGGTTCATCTTTACTTGATACCCATCAAGTTTCATCAAAATCAATCTAGAAGTGGTGCAGAAAAAGTTGAAAATATGAAAAATTAACCAATCCTACCCAATTCCTATTCCAGTCTTAAATAATTCTTTGACAAAAGCATTCCTTCCGTCAAAAGTAGGTCAATCGTAATTAAAACTGGAACTGGTACTGACGCCGCTTGAAATAAAGCTATATACCAAATTTCAACTCAATACACATGTATCTTGAAAGACGGCAAAAAAAGGTACAGAAAACATGACCTAAGACATCTGGTCTGATAGTTGGTACATTTTACTTGTTTCATGATAAATTGTTTTGACAAAAAAAAGATTTTTAATGAATTTCTGAAAAAATCTTAAAATTTATAAGTCCAAGGGCCATAAATCCGTCAAAAGTAGTTCAATTGTAACAAAACTTGAACTGGTACTGACGCCGCTTGAAATAAAATTATATACCAAATTTCAACTCAATATCTTGAAAGACAGCAAAAAAAAAGTCCGGAAACATGACCCCAGACAGACGGACAGACGTACGTACGGATAATACGTCCCGTCTAATGACGGGAATCTAAATCTAAAACAGCAACACTTCTTCATGCACACATCCTTCAATATCACTCTAATGCATTTGGTTTGTCTCTGTATGCAACGGTTCTGAAAAAGACGTCTGTAAACGAACGGTATCGTTGAAGGCTTATTTTTGGCTATACTGGCACTGACTGTTGACAGGTCAAGAAGAGAAACAACTACACTTGTATGTTATTTTATGTTATAGGGGACCTATAGTATGTTATTTCTATTAAGTTTCATCTAAATCCATTGAGTCATTCCACAGTTAAATTTGAAAATGTGAAAAAATACCCAACACGCTACCATTTATGCAAAAATAACAAATTTTGTCCAAATTCTTTCATAAAAACATTCTTTTATTACTATTAACTATTCTAGCTAAAATAAGCATTTCAGTGCATCAAAAGTCAACCATTAGAGAAAATACTGAGGAAAACCATGATATTTTGCAAGAAAATGTCTAAGTCCAAAACGATGTCAAAAACACCTAATGAATTATTCATCTGATTTGACAAAATGAACAAACTTAAACATTCATTCTTCTAGATTGCTCAAATGCCATTTAAGTTTTGTTATCCATACAGTAGATCTGAAGGTGAGCTAAAAATTAATGTCACTGTGAGCAAATCTTCAATGAAACAATTAAAGTAAACATCTGAAAATGAGCAAAAATGACAAAGTCAAAAAAAAAAAAAACAGGAGGCCCAAGTGGGCCTATATCGCACACCTCAGTACCTAGAATATCAGTCATGCAGGAAGGAAGAAGGGTTTTTTTTGCATTACTGTGACTAAGTCAACACAAATGTTGAAAGTATGTCAAATTTTATTTCACACCAGAATAAAAAACAACAACACTTTTTTGCACATCCATTCAGGTGATTTTGATATTAAGCATTTGCTTCATCTCTGCAAGATGTGATTCAGGGGAACAAGTTTGTCATTTTCTTTAGGTTGGGCCTTTTGTTGACTGATTTCAAGTCTGGGTCATGAACAACAATGGTTTCAAATATTGTCCAGATCCAACTTAAAATGGCCTAATTTCATTATGTTGAGTGTTGAGAAACATCTAAAAACTTATTCAGATGTGTAAAGAAATGAAACAAGAGGCCCAAGTGGGTCTATATAGCTCACCTGAGTACCTAGATGATCAGTCATGCATGAAGGAAGAATTCATTTATTTTTGCATTACTGTGACTAAGTCAACACAAATGTTGAAAATATGTTAAATTTTATTTCAGACCAGAATTAACAAGAGCAACGCCTAGCGTGGCATAATACGCTCGTCGCTTAATTCGGACAGGATCAATTCGCATTTGGCATGATTTTCATGAAAAACATCTGACATTTACTGAAGTTAATTGCGTTTCATAGCATTTTATCATAGGAATAAGTCCAAGGGCAATAACTCCTGCAGAATGGTCCTATCCAACCCAGCTTGGAACTTGACCTGCAAAAAAAAAACTTGAAATTTTTTATAACTAGCCCCCTCCCCCCCCCCCCCCTCCTAAAACTATAAATTTCTCAAAAATGAAAAAAAAAAATATCAATACCTGTAAAATATGTGGAAGTTGGTACATTTTACTTGTTTCATGGTAAATTTCATAATGTTTTTACAAAAATTAGATTTTTAATGAATTTTCAAAACAAAATCTTGAAATTTCTAAGTCCAAGGGCCATAAATCCGTCAAAAGTAGGTCAATTGTAACAAAACTCGAACTGGTACTGACGCTGCTTGGAATAAAGCTATATACCAAATTTCAACTCAATATCTTGAAAGACGGCAAAAAAAGTCCGGAAAACATGACCCAGGACAGACGGACGGACACACGGACGGACGGACAGCGCCATAACATAATACGTCCCGTCTATTGGACGGGTGTATAAAAACAACACTTTTTGCACATCCATTCAGGTGATTTTGATTTTAAGCATTTGCTTTGTCTCTGCAAGATGTGATTCAGGGCAACAAGTTAGTCATTTTCTTTAGGTGGGACCTTTTGCTGACTGGGTCATGAACTACAATTGTTTCAAATATTGTCCAAATCTAACCTAAAATGGCCTAATTTCATATGTTGAGAAACATCTAAAAACTTGTTTAGATGTGTAAAGAAATGAAAAAAATTTTTCTGATCACAGCTGGATTTGAACCACTACTCTCCATATTTCAATTACCAAGTGGTATATGTACCATTGTGAGACCTACTTTTTAGACATGGTGGCATTATCTCTTAACCAATTTGGATGAAATTTACCAAATTGATAGAGGACCTTTAGTACTTCATGTATTCTATGTTTCATTAAAATCTTTCATGTGGCATAACAGCAGAAGTGAAAAATGTAATTGAATTGTTCCTATACACCCTCATTTGCAAGTCTTAAAAAATTCAGAAAAAATCCAAAAATTGAGATATTGACAAAATTCTTTCATAATAATAATCCTTACCATAATTATGATAAAAATAGTCCATAAGAAATCATCATTATCAATTAACTGAAAAACATGACACTTTTCTGCATTGAAATTACTAAGTCCACAAAAATGTAGAAAAAATGTCAAAAATTTGATTTCGGAATGGAACCAAAAATAACAACACTTCTTCACACATCTGTCTAAATCATTCCTACAAATTCAGTTTGTCTCTGTATACAACCGGTATGAAGAAGTTTGTCAAAGGAGAGTACCCTCTGTGACCTACTTTTGCGCATGATGGCACCACCTGTCAATGGATCCGGATGAAAAAATAACAACACTTGTAGGGGACCATGAGTACTTTGTACATACCAAGTTACATTAAATTCTGTTCAGGGGTTCGGAAGAAGAAGTCGAAAATGTGAAAAGTTTACGACAGATGCTGGCCGGACGCCGGACGATGGAGGGACTGACGACGGACGACGGACGATGGACTAACTATGACAATAACTCACTTCAGCCTTTGGCTCAGGTGAGCTAAAATCCAAAAACACTTAAAAAAAACCCAAAAAAACCAAGAGTTGTCCGAAGACAACAGAGCTCGCCAGTGGAAACCAAATTTAAATAGCAAAACTTTTTTGTAAGTAGGTCAAGGTCAAAAGGTAACAAGCAAATTCCGAGAATTGTGGTCCCCTGCTTTGGGGTTTCTATCAGTAAGGGTGCAGTGATCTGTGACAAATTGTCATGGTTGTGCATGTCTACAGACACAAATGCCAAATATGAAGGCCTTATGTCTTACAGTAATAAAAGTTACACTGAAGTAGGTAAAAGATCAAAGTCAAGGTCACATGATTATTTATTATAAAAAATTCTGGTACTAACAGAAAAGTTTTGCAATTAGGGACACACATGCCAAATACGAAAGCCCTACACCTTACGATTAAAAAGTAGCATTGAAGTAGATCAAGGTAAAGGTCACATGAAAAAAACATTTTGGGTACCAACGGAAAAGTATTGCAATTAGGGACATTCATGCCAAATATGGCAGCTCTACATTTTACGGTTAAAAAGTTATGACCAATGTTAAAGTTTCGTGACAGACGGACGGGCAGAGGAATGAGATTTAATGTCCCCACACTTTCATGAAAAGCGGGGTACAAAAAGGGCATAAAAATGAAACAAAGAGTGGTAACAAGTTTAAGTATTTTTTCATATATCTTATTAGTATTTAATATGTATATCAATGCTCTTGGGTAGGTGTATTGATATGTATCAATACAGCTTAAGTCACAGTATCAATACCTTCAATATTTTAAATTTAAAACCAATATACAGCCCTACTTATTAAACTCTTATTTAGTCTCTGACAGGCTTATCATTTACAAAATCAAATAAAAATTCTTACCATTTGAACATAATCTACTCCTAAGTACTGCACCATGATTCTTTTATCATAATAATCAGCATATTCTTACTTGTCACTGAAAAATAATTTTTTCACTAGTTCTTAACCAATGTTTTTTCTCATAACATTTAAAAATGCAACACTCTTCCCCAACCTGTACATGAATCACTATTTTCAGTAATATCAGTCTACAAATGAACTAATTGCTGATGTCTACTTTTAGTAAATGACCCTTAAAGTTGACCTTTTTATCCTAAAATCTATCCCACCTTTGAGCTATAAGCTAGCACTGTATGAAGTTTAAAAATCAATTATTTTTAATTCAAGTTATTATCTGGCAATCGAAATGCAACATTTGACAAATGTCTACCAGTATTATTAGTAACAGTGATCCTTAAAATAGACCTTTTGACCCCAAAATCAATCTCACCTTTACATATATAAGCTAGCTTTATATGAAGTTTAAAAGAAAGCATTCATTCTTAATTTAAGTTATTATCTGGCAAATGAAATGCAGTGATAAATGTCTATTTTTAGTAAAAGTGATTTTTAGAATTGACCTTTTGACCCCAAAATTAATCCCACTCTAGAACTTTACACAAGCTAGCTCAGATGATCCAAAAGTCACCAGACCACCAAACAAAATCTGGTAAAATTAGCTTTGGTCTGGTAAAAATTTTTAACTTTTCCTATTATTTACATGTAAATTTCAACAAAATTGGAAAAATGTCTGGTGAGTTTTCAAAACTTTCCCGAAGGCTGTAGTTTTACATTAATTTTGAAAGAAATCAATCATTCCTAACACAAGTTATGGTCTAGAAACTGAAATACAATGATAAATGTCTATTTTTATTAAGAGTGACACTGAGAGTTGACCTTTTGACCCCAAAATCAATCCCACATTTGATCTTTATATTTAAGCTAACACTGTATGAAGTTTGAAGCAAATTGGTAATTCCTCACTGAAGTTATTGTTTGGAAATCATCAGACATGCAGATGGACAGACAAACAATGACAAACACTATAGTCCTCTCTTGAGTTTCACGGGCAAGGGACTAATAACTACTGAAATTCCATAAGATCAATTAGTAGTTCATGTACATATCCTAATAAAAAAAAAAACATATCAGGCAATAAGCTTTTCCCAAAAATTTTTTTATCAAAATTCATGTATATTTATATCAAGGAATCAATTTTAAGATATCATTATATGAAATGTACTTAAGAATTATACTGTTATCCACTTATATACTGCGTCTGTATAAATGGCCACAGCTATATCATATCGTGAGAATATACTTCATATATTTATTGTAATTTTGTAATTTTGATATTTGAATATATCTACATGTATAATATCATTCATCCTGACTAACAATCCATTAAATGCTTGAGGGTACATGCATTCAATTAGATGTGTCGATATGCCATGAATGCCTTGCAAGCAGCAAAAGTAAAGTATAGCTTTTTAACAACACATGTAGTTCAAGGGCCATAACTCCCCAGGGCTGGAGTCCTGTAAAAATTCTGAACCCCATTCCCCTTACAATATGCACTTCTAATTAATATTGTGATCTTTCTTTGGTTGTATTAAGTTTCATTGAAATCCTCAAAAGGGTTAAGGAGTTGTGAAGACAAGGTGAATTACCACTGCATAGAGATCAAAGTCCAAGGGGCATAACTCCATCAAAAATTATTCAACTGGCACCAAATTACTACTTGACTTAGATATTATCATGATGTATCTGTATACCGAAGTTCGAGTCATTGTGTGTATTCTTTGCAGAGACTGAGCATGAAAACAGTTAATCAATGGAAAGTTTCTAATTAAGTCCAAGGGGTATAACTACATCAAAAATTATTCAGTACTTAGTCACCAAAATGACACTTGACCTAGATATTCTGGTGATGCATCTATATGCCAAATTTCAAGTTAGTTAATTTCTGCACTCACTGCAGAGATAGACTGCGGAAACTGTAAATTAATGGAAATTTTCAAAATCAAAAATTATTCAACTTCGCTCAAATCAGCTCGATCTTGACTTGAGAAAAGGAGGATGGTGTCATAGGGGAGGATGTTGTCAATGTGATGCATAGATGGTAGTGTCCTGGTCTTGCAAAGGGTGTTAGTGTCAGCTAGCTACCTAGAGATGAAGATGTTGTCACTGCATAATGCAATGGATGGTGGTGTCATAGGGGAGAATGGGGGTATGAGTAAGGAGGCTAGGGGTGTCAAAATGGAGGATACGGTGTGGTAGACAGTGAAGAAGAAAGGGAAACTAACAGTGAAAATGAACAATCCGAAAAGGAACAGGGACAAAAATTATTTTAGAATATGAAACTGAATGTGAAAATTTGTAATTTTATGAAATCAAAATGTAGATCTCTAGATCTATTATTATGTTGTTGATAAAAAGATCAAATGTCAAAATACCTCATTTTCTTTTCAAATTTTAAAATCATGAGAAAATTATTCGGTCTGATAAAAGTTTGTTTGGTCTGATAAAATTCACAAAGTTATCGGACCAAATAGACACTTTTAAAAGTTTTTAAGAAATCTGCATGGCAGCATTCCAATTTCGTTTATAATGCAACAATTATCGATTAACTGTTGAATTTCTTATTCATTTTCTAATCAATGATACAATTTGCAGTGTCATGAGTGTCATCTTCGGTTATTTCTACTGTGCAGAAACTCAGATCAAAACGTGAATCGACGAAATTTTCGTATGTAATATTTAGTATCCTATGTATTGTTGACGATCACGTGAAAAAAATCTCATATATTCACGTTTCAAAAACCGAAATAGCGTAGCCTAGTAGCCGATAACTGGTCATGGTCTTAGTCTGTAACTGGTTCATTACCAATAAATCTTCCTGAAGATCAGTGTACGATATGGCTAAATATGAAAATAATGATCTCTGAACCTCTTTTAACCACCAGTTTTGTCTATTTTCAAACCTGTTTTCCATGAGACTTTTGCAGAACTAGTTTCTCCCACATGTACCGATCATTTTACCCCTCTTGTCTTACAGTCTGCAGACGATGATTTGGCAGACTATAATTTAGATCCCGATAATTGCGGTCCATAGAATTACAGAAATCACCGAAATCCCCGTGTATTTACAGAAATCACCGCAGAAAACACAGAAATCTCCATTATTCTATAAAAAATCACCGATATGTAAATAGATAATACCATCATTCACCCTTATAGCAAGTTTCAGATATATTAAACAACAATTGATAGACTTATAATAATTTTCCTTTATTTTTCATGATGCGGCATGCCGACGGCGCGGCCATGTTGGATAACAGATTATAAAAGGATATTGTTATGCATTGTCAATGTGTATTTTTCTTATCATTGAATTGTATGTATATTAAAATTGGTTATTGATTTTCACTCGCTTTGTTTGTTTTTATTTGATATCCAAATTAATTAAATTACGTAAGATGCTTAGTGGTGATATATAAATATATTAGACTGCTCCATACAAAATTAATGCATGTAGAGCTATTATCGGTATGTGAAATACAGTTTAATATTATTATAAATTATATAATTATTAAATTAGATTAATATCTAATCTAATGAAGGTGTAATCAATTAGCATGGCTTTTCAAAGTAATTAATGTATAATAATGTGAGAATGGCTTTGTTTAATATTTGAATGTTCAAAGGGTTCTATGTTTTTAAAGATAAAAATTAAATACAGTCTAGGCGTATGTGTTTATTAATATATAATGATGAGAAGGTAAGAAACATATAAAAATGATCATAACAAAACCAACATGGAAAGATCTTTGTTTCCTTGCCTCGCCTGCTTCGACGAATGCAATGATGAGACGATACAGTGTTCAGCTTGCAGCAAGTGGATACATAGGTAAGTTTATTCTTAATTCATTAATTTATTACCCAAATAATAATAATAATAAATGAATTAAACAAATAAATAATGTAATAAATCTTTATAAATAAAATAATAATAGTTTGAATACAGGCTAAGACTGGTCAGTTATCGGTTATTACATTATAAAGGGTATATTAAAAACATAAATTTAAGAAATTTTCATATGTAATATCACATGTGTATATATGTCTCTGATAATATTTAGTATCCTATGTATTGCGGTAAACAATCGCGTGAAAAAAATCTCATAATTCACGTTTCAAGAGCCGAAATAACATAGTAGCCGGTAACTGGTCATAGCCGGTAACTCAGTGGTGCACTACCAGTAGGTGGTAAACCTTTAATTTAGGCTTACATGTACACATATAACAAACTTAAAGGAATCAAATAAAAAGTATCTAAGAGTGATTTATGACTACTTACATGTAATATTCCTTCAAGATTTATAAGTGAATTCTATAACAATGTCCAGCTACAGACATAAATATAGGATGCTTGAAAGTTAACACATATGTCTAGCCTATAAACATGAATTTAAAAGGGAGATGGCGTTAAACAAAAAATTATCTAATTATAAAATACTATATAAATAAGAAGTTCAAAGGATAGAAATGTTACATCACACAAAAACAGATTTGGACCTGAAGTCCGATTGGAAATGTCGAAGCCTAATAGTGTGTATTTTATAGCAAAGATACCGAGTGATATGTTCTACGTCTTGAAGTACTATTTTGTTTTTTATGTTTTGCTACGAATTACGTAGCATCTAGAATAAGGCAAGATAATACTTGGCTGCTCTTAAGAAAATCTGACTTAATCACTTTTCATTGAAAAAAATACTATTTCTCCATCAGTTAACATGAGGTATTACTATAAAATTTCAAACATAAAAGTAAAGTAAACCTGTTTAGAGGACACACAGGCCTAAAATGACCACATTAACACATAAATGACCATATTCACCCTAGCCATTTTCCCCCCGGAAAAATGGCTATATAGTAGTCCCCCCCGGAAAATGGCTATATAGTAGTTTTTCCCTCGGGGGGGGGGGGGGATTTGGCTATTTAGCAATTCCCCCCCCCCATCTTATGGCCATTTTTCCCCCGGAGAAAAACTACTATATAGTGGATCCCCCCCCCCCCTAATATGGAATTCCGGATTTTCTTTTCATGTAAGTAAATCCAGCTTGTTACCTTGTTAACAATAAATAGATTTCTATTAGAATAGAGATATCCTAACGTTTGATTTCTTATGTAGAAATGTCTTCAATTTTAATCTCTTTTCCAAATACAAATGCATATATTTAGAACAGAGGTTTGTCTACTAGAATTTCATTCGAGATATCTTTACTTAATCCGAGAAATCTCTTTATATACAAATGGGAAAAAAAAGAAAAACAAGTTCGTTTTTATGCCCCCGGATTGAAATTCGGGAGCATCTAGTTTTTAAGTTGTCTGTGAATCTTACCCAGTGGCAAAAACCTTGACTATATCGTTTGTACCCAGAGGTACAAGGCTTTGAAACTGCACATATAGTTTTCTTGTGAAACTTAACATTCAGATACTTTAAGATGAAACCTTTCATACTTTGCGTAAGGAATAAGGAAATCACAATCTTGTGATCATGATTTACAACATTTGCTACTAGACAAGCATTGTCGTAGATTGCAAATCGTGGACACCTGGGTGGAATTCCCTTCTGTTATTTCCATGTTCATCATGTATTCTGTACATGATTGACATCTATACGCAAGTAAACGACAATTTTTACAATGAAATAATAGAAGAAAATAGCATACTATGGTAAATATATAAAAAGAAAGACTTGTAAATAAATAAATAAATAAAAAAAAAAAAAAAAAACAAAAAATAAACACACACACACACACCCACAAACAAACAAAACACTTAACAGTATATAGAAACCCATTAACAATAACACCATCGGTTTGATCCACAGGCTATTACTATAGTACATTTGTATTTCAAATGTTATCTGATTGGTACAGAACGAACGCGTATAATTTCCAAACCGTTACGTATGGGGGAAACTACTATAGGGGAAAGACTACTATGTAGTAGTTTTCCGCCATGGGGGAAAACTACTATATAGCCATTTTTCCGGGGGGGGGGACTACTATGGGGGAAAAACTACTATATAACACCGACATAGAATCTGCGTGTTCGGATAGTTTAAGGCAAGAAGTCCGCAATGCTGTTAATACGTCTATGTTCGGTTGGTTGGTTGATTGGTGTTTTACGTCGCTTTCAACAATATTTCAGTTATATCGCGACATGGAAGCAGGAGGTTACCAACCTCTTAAACATAGTGGCGCAACCCGGGAACTGAACCCGGATCGTCGGCGCCGCAAGCCAAGCGCTTAACCACTACACCACGCCTGCTCCTCGTCTATGTTCGGACTTGAAGAATTAATTTCAAACAAACTGACAGAGTTTGAATTTAATTTTGCAGAGAGACAACGAATGCTTAATGAGCAAAACATGGCTAAAATTGAAGATATTGCAACGGGTGCAATAAACTATTCTTTCAGAAGGAAAGGAAACGAGGCACAATTGAAACATAGCGTGAAGGTCATGGATAAAATGAGAGTAGCTGACAACGCCTTGCGTAAAACTGTGCCAGGCATTCCTGAAGCTAGAAACAGTATTAAAGAAGGTATGGAAATAGTTTTACATAGACAGAAACTTATTAAGCTTGCAGATAACTCTGAATTTGGCGCGAATCTTGTCGAGCAGTATGCGGCACATCAACTAGTAGAGGACAGTGATGACGAGAAAAGGATACACAAGGCTTAGGCCAGAGCTGAAAAGTTAGGTAAGGAGGAGAAGAAAAAGAAATCTACTAGTGGTAAAAGATGGGCATCATATACACCTCATCCCATTCCTGTCAAATTTCGGGGAGTAAATCCGTTTCAGGAATAAAGTCAGGGCTCTGTTTTGCTTGTTGCCGGCAAGGGCACTGGAGAGGAGCCACAGAATAATGCCCTGCTTCTCAGCAAAAGTTCAAGTTAAGTTGTTTATTTTTATATTTTACTGCTGGTTTTGACTTAAATCCAGCAGGTGGGCTTAAACGTCACATAGACAAATGGTCGCAGATTGGCACAGATGAACACATATTAGATGTCATAAATCATGTTTATACATTACCGTTTTGTGAAATTCCAAATTCAGTTGTTTTAAAGAATAATAGATCTGCATGTGACAATCCAGCTATTGTAGAAAAAGAAATAATAAAAATTCATTGGAAAAGGGTGTATCTCTGAATGTGTTTCAGTGCCTACAGTGGTTAACCCTTTTACTGTCTGACTGTAACATTTAACAAGAGGGGGGAGGCTAGATTAGTCTTAGACTGTAGACATATAAATCTAAAAATATTTAAGTTCAAGCTTAGATTAGAAGATTCAACTGTTGCTAGATATATGTTTGAAAAAGGTGATTTTGTACTCGCATATGATCTCAAATCGGCATATCATCACATTTCCATTTTTGAAGAACATAAGCAATATCTTGGTTTTTCATGGAAATTTCAGGGTAATCAAAATGCAAAATACTTTGTCTTTAATGTGCTCCCCTTTGTAGTAAGTAGTGCTGCGCACATATTCACTAAAGTTATGAGAACGGTAGTTAGATATTGGAGAGATGGTAATCATGTATTTAGATGATTGGCTGGCTGGTGCACAGTCATTAGAAGAGGCTGCGAAGGTAAGTTCTATTGTTAAATCTGATTTAGAATCATTTGGGATTCTTAATAGCAGAAGATAAGAGTGAGTGAAAGCCCTCCCATTGTGTAGCATGGTTAGGGTTACTATGGAATTTCGGAACAGGTGAGGTCAAAGTCAGTCAAGCGAGAATCAATCGTTTGTTAGTATTTTAGATGCATTGCTTTCAGATTTGAGTACCAGTATAAATGCCTTGGTGAGTGTTCGAAAACTTGCAGCAGTTGCAGGTCAGATTATTTTTATGCAGGCAGTATTCGGTTCAATAGTTAGACTGACGACAAGATATATATTTTTGTGTTGAAATACTAAAGCGAGCTGGAATGCTCTGTCATGATTGATATAGACAATCGGGGGCGAATTACATTTCTGGAAGGAAAACTGTTTACGGTTGAACGGTCAAAGCTTGACGATGTCTGATGATGCATATGATTCGGAATACCTGGCGTTCAGTGATGCGTCACATACAAACCGGAAGTGAAGTGGTAGGTACATGGTCTAATGAAGAGTCTGTTGAAAGTTCAACTTGGAGAGAGTTAGTAGCTCTGAGCAGAGTGTTTAATACTCTAGTCGGTAACCTGGAAGGGCAATCCATTAAGTGGTTCACAGATAATAAGAATTTGATTTGATTTGATTTATTTGAAACTTTAAGCCCATAAGGCTTATCAGTGTTACATAAAAAATAGAACTATACTATTGACATACAAATTAGTGTGACATACATGTACAAATAGAATATTTACAATTGACACACACCCATACACATATAACACACGCTTGACAAATATCATACCGATAGTGATTAATTATATATAGTATGACAATATTAAACATACACAGAGATATACATGACCATAAAATATATAGTTTTAGATGAAGGCACATATATTACATGTATATTAGATACATGAAATGCATGGTAGAGAAAAATAGTGCAATGGAGGACGGACAAGAGAATTAATTTCGTAAACTGAGACCTTTAATCAAATATCTTGCTAGATTACAAAGTGTTTTCTTATTTTTTGACCCAAAGAGCTGGACTAATTTAAACATCGAGGGCCTTCTCCAAAAGTATTTTTTTATATACAGGCGCCGAATGTTAATGTAAAAGAATGTAGCTCGCATAATGAAAGTGGGCAGCAGTAAAGATAAGTTGCAGCATATTGCGATGGATGTTATATCTAAATGTGAACAAAGAGAGATATCTTTATCCACAATTTGGGTACCAAGACAGAATAATGTTAGAGCAGATACATGAAGTCGTTTTTACGACAGTGATGACTGGAAGGTCGCTCCTTTAGTATATACATTTTTAGATAAGAGGTGGGGTCCCCATACAGTGGATAGGTTCGCCACTGATTACGACACCAAATGCGCTATGTTTAATTCTCGTTGGTTTTGTCCTGGCACAGAAAAGGTAGATGTATTCAGTTGTACTTGGCAGAGGGAGAGAATAATAGGCTTGTGTCTCCTCCTATAGATTGGTATGTGCTGCTATTTTAAAGTTAAAGAATGATGGCTTGAGGTACTTTGATAGTCCCTCAATGGACATGGACATTTGCGCCTTTTTGGCCTTTGCTTATTTCTTACTTGAAATCGGAATTGTACCAAGAACTAAGTTCTACATGCATATTACCAGGGAGAGGTAATAATTCTATTTTTTGCTAAGTCGCTTAAATTTAAGATGGTTGCATTTAGATTATCATTTTGTTTATGTGCTTTTATTTGTCGGCAGGTTTAGAACACAATGTACAGCAAGCATGTAACGACGCTGGAGGGCCGCTTAGTGTCGACAATGTTCGTCTTCAAAAGAACATGTGTAGTTATCTTGAGCATTGTAGAATGTAGAAGCAGCAGCACTTTTTCGAAATATGTTAATTATCATCATAAGTGGGAAAAGTTTTGTAAACAAAAAGAATTCGTTCCTTTACCGGCAAATCCAGTGCATTTTGCTTTATATATAACTTTATTATTGGGTGCGGGTGCGTCTTATTCAGTTTTAGTGGCATCCAGATATGCATGATTTGAATGGATACACCGACTCAACAAATAATGCATTTGTGGAAAATCTGATTGAATCGGGTAAGCGCATTTTGAAACCCCCTGTGATAAAGAAGGAGCCTTTTGATGTACAACATTTGCAGCAGTTGTGTGACAAATACCGTGAATCGACAGATTTGGTTATAGTGCGTGATCTTGCTATGATTTTGATTGCTTTTTCAGGTTTCCTTAGATTCGATGAAGTATCAAATTTGCATTGCAATGATATTGTTTTTCATGAAGAATATTTTTCCATTTACTTAGTAAAAGTAAAACAGGTCAGTATAGGCTTGGTTGTGAAATTGTTGTAAGTAGAGAAACTCAGTTGCTTGTCCTTATGCTATGCTTAAGAAGTATTCTTGTATTGCACAAATAGAGGAATCTTGTAATTGTTTTCTGTTTAGGCCGATATTTAGATCGAAAAATAAGTGTGGTTTGATTAGGAAGAACAAACCTTTAAGTTACACGAGAACGAGAGAGTGTTTAGTCAGTAGACTTAGGAAGTCGTTGCTGACCTACAGATTGGTCTCCATTCCCTGACAGCAGGAGGGGCCACAGCGGCCGCTAATATTAATATTAATAAAAGATGCTGGAAGCGACATGGTCGGTGGAAGTCCGATTCTTCCAAAGATGGTTATATAGCAGATAGTTTATCATCAAGATTATCAGTATCAAGGTCACTGCAAATGTGATTAATTAATTAGTGAAAGGTAAAATTTTATAATTCAAATTTTTCAGTCTATCTATACTTCTTTTGTTTTCGTTCACCCCAACTTTTTGATATTTTTCTATTGAGCACATCGACCGAATGCATATTTGTGTTTTCTTTTGTTATTTCAAATTGATTGATTAATTGGTTTTTGTTTTTACGTCACACCACGAATATTTCACGTATATGGTGACGGCATCTGCCTGATGCGGGGCATACAAATTTTGACCTTTGCAACGGTCCCACACGAAGCAGTGAGGGATTTTTAACGTGCCATGCATACCACGACAAGGGGCCTCGGTTTTTACTGTCTCATCCGAAAGACATGACACCGGCATGACCACAGCGGGACTCGAACCCCGGCCTCCCGATCAGGAGTCCGACGCGATACCACTAGGCTACGCCGGTGTTATATAGTAGTTTTCCCCCGGAAAAATGGCTATATAGTAGATTTTTCCCCATGGCGGAAAAACTACTATATAGTAGTCTCCCCCCCCCTTACGTAACGGTTTGGAAATTATACACGTTCGTTCTGTATCAGTCAGATAACATTTGAAATACAAATGTACTATAGTAATAGTCTGTGGATCAAATCGATGGTGTTATGGTTAATGTGTTTCTATATACTGTTAAGTGTTTTGTTTGTGTGAGTGTGTGTGTGTGTATTTATTTTTTGTTTTATTTATTTATTTACAAGTCTTTCTTTTTATATATTTACTATAGTATGCCATTTTCTTCTATTATTTCATTGTAAAAGTCGTTTACTTGCGTGTAGATGTCAATCATGACGTCAGGCTGTGACTCAAGATTTGATCCCAGGCAACTTTAATACATCATAAGTAAAATACATGTAGAAATTTATCAATCAAAATGTTTCAATGATAAATATGCAAGAATTCCTTGAACATTCAATTCCTAAATAAATTAAGACTGATGCATTATATATATCACAATTTCGCTCATCATGTACAGAGTACATGATGAACATGAAAATAACAGAAGAGAATTACACCCAGGTGTCCACGATTTGCAATCTACGACAAGGCTCGTCTAGTCGCAGATGTTGTAAATCATGAACACAGTAATGTGATTTCCTTGTCCTTTACGCAAAGTATGAAAGGCTTCATCTTAAAATATCTATATGCTAAGTTTCAAAGCCCTCACCCTTTTGTGTAGAAGATATAGTCAAGGTTAAAGTTTTTGAAAAGTAGGTCACACTTCAAGGTCAAGGTCATTAGGTCAAAAACATGGTCCAAAATAAAAGATCTTATCACAAAAAATCTATATATGAAGTTGAAAACCCCTTCTCCTTTTGGTACAAAAGATACAGCCAAAGTTTAAGTTTTTGAAAACGCAGAGCACCAAGTCACTAGTTTAAAAAAATAATGGTCCCAAATAAAAGGTCTCGTGACAAGAAAACTATATGTGGAGTTTCAAAGCCTTGTACCTCTTGGTACAAACGATATAGTCAAGGTTTTTGCCACAGGGTAAGAGTCACAGACAGGTCAAAAACTAAATGCCCCCGAATTTCATTCCGGGGGGTAAAACGAACTTGTTTTTCTTTTTTCCATCTGTATATATAGAAATTTCTCGGATTAAATAAAGATATCTCGAATGAAATTCTAGTAGATAACTATATTTCATTTGTATTTGGAAAAGAGATTAAAACTGAAGACATTTCTACTTTAGAAAATCAGATATCTCTAAATTAATTGGATATCTCCGTATCAAAAGTTGAAATATCTTTATTTTAATAGAAATCTATTTATTGTTAACAAGGCAACAAGCTGGATTTACTTACATGTATGTGTGAAAAGAAAATCCGGAATTTCACATGGGGGGGGGGGGGGGTAATCCACTATATAGTAGTTTTCCCCGGGGGAAAATGGCTATAAGAGGGGGGGGGGAATGGCTATATAGCCTAATTTCCCCCAGGGGAAAAACTACTATATAGCCATTTTCTCCGGGGGAAAAAACTACTATATATAGCCATTTTTCCGGGGGGGGGGGAAATGGCTGGGGGGAAAAACTACTATATAACACCGGTTTATGTTTCCTGAAAAATGAGTTTTACCTCGTTATGATTTTAATTATTTAAGTACGAGATGGAAAATGCATAAAATGTTTAGTTAGACAACAAATTTTCCCTAAAGCAGACATATATACACATATGTGTATATATATCTCTGCCTAAAGTAATAAGTAAGTTTTTAAATAAGCGGAAGCAGAGATTTTAACGAAATTGCGCCACGATATGCGCCATTGCTTTAAAATACCGCTCGGCAGTCCTCCTTCCCCGTCTGTGCTCGTGCTGCAGCCTCTCGATCCTCTCCTCTTGTAGTCTGTACTTTCTTTTACGAGGTGGTAGTTGATCGCCTCGTCTTATTGCCGCTATTGTCAAGGAGCAACGCTTCTCTTTTGCCACCAACTTTAATCATCCCATTGCGCTTTTAAAAAATGTTACAGCATTCAAGTATCGAGACAGGCCTTATTTGGACAATCTGTATGATGGGGCCTATCGCGGTGCTTTGTTATTGTTACGTGATAGCGCATTTGTGCATTAGCGCATTTTCGTGATGACGCGTTTGAAAGATTACACGTTATATCAATTTTATTACAACTGCACTTTCACAAACATTGATGAAATGTTCTGAACTGGGCAACTTGTGCCAGGTACGTAAAAGAGAACGCATGTTTAATGTGTTGTCGTGGAATACATGTTTAAGACATATGTTTATTTTAGGTTTTTTAAGCTAGGCATTGTAGTGTGAGGTCTTAAAGGTATGGTAAAAGTACGTAAAATATTAAGATGTTCATTCATTGCACGATTGATACACGTAGCATTTGTCCTTATGTTGGAGTAAACTATGTATAATTGTTGGAGTTATCAGGGGCGTAGCCAGAGTGCAAACGATGTGTACGCACAAGAAATGCAGAGGGTTTGGGGAAAAAGAAAACGACCACCTCTCTCTCTCTCTCTCTCTCGTGAGACACTATCTTTTGAAAAAATGATGTGTACGCACGTGCGTATTTGGCGTAATGGTTATAAGTGTCGGAGTAAAAAGCGTCGGAGTTAAAAATATTGTCAAAATATTCAGACAGCTGTACAGATAAAGCTTTCTGATAGTCCTTTGAAATCATGGATAAAATGCTAGCAAGCTGTGATTCTTTTTCGACATGGGATCTTCTTTCTTAAAAAAGTGGAATAACTTGTGCCTCCTTAAGTGTATCGTGAAAAACGCCTGATGTGATAGATTGGTCTACCAGAGGACTTGCATGCATGCGATCGCTGACTATAGGGGTACTGATTTTAGGAAGCTTAGCTCACATCTGGTCTACACCTGTAGCATTTTTATACCTATGTTTTTGATTTTTGATAATTTTTGACACTTTGGTACTGTCAGTTACTTTGAAAGTTGGAGCCAGATGGTATCCTTTCTTTAATTGCTTTAAAAAAATTTCATCCTTGCCTACATCATTTGCAACATTAACATAGAAATCATTGAAAATGTATATTTTTTCAGTTAAATTGATAATCTTGTCATTCTCAGATAAGATGATAGTACTTGTCCCTGAATATTTTTTTTCGATAAAAATGATTTAATGGTAGGCTAGAAGTCAGTCGATTTTGTCCCCCAGTACGTATTTCTGGAAATACGTACTGGGGGACAAAATCGATTACGTACTGGGGGACAAATTCGACTGACTTCTAGCCTGGAGGTACAGTAGGTCAATGCAAATACATTTTAGGGGCGCCACTTGACCTGTAAGCAAGCTGTTAGCTTGTGTTTGGCTCATTTCCTATTAGATAGCCCATAGAGAAACACTCAATTTGTAGCCAATTCAAGAAACCAGTTTTTATTAGACTAGTGCTTTGTATATATTTTCTATCTTTCTTTTCGTGTCTTTATATTTATGTAAGTGTTTGTATGTGTGTGTCCTGAAGAAGAAGCAGATTGATTCGAAAATTTGGCAATTTTTTAATTGTTTTAGTATCGTTATCGCTTACCTTTGCTTTTATATTGACCCCTTTTTCTCGAGCGATTTACATTAACCTTCATTGAGGTTGATCCGATACTTATGAATAGTGAATGTTGTTATAATTTCCTTTTTTGTGCTTATATATATATATATATATATATATATATAGATATAGATATAGATATAGATATATATATATATATATATATGTATATATATATATAAGCACAAGAAAGGTACAAACGACACTAAAATAAAGAAAAGTGGTCAAATTTTGGAGGCGATCTGCCCCTTCCTCAGGACAAAGCAATGGTCTAATAATACCATGATATCAGCCGTCAGCTACATTTTGCTTGTTTGCTGTTCGCTGTCATAGGGGAAAACCTTACGGTTTGCCTTGACCCATTCCTGCTGTAATTAGACTAAGTGAAATAAGAGAATACTAAGAGATGAAAGGAGAATGAGAAAGGACAAAATGACCGAGAAAACACTGAAAAATAAATAAAAAGTATAAAAAAAATATAGTTTTCTTTCTTCATATTTCTATCTATGTATTTATTTTTATTGTGAATTGGGTAGACTGCCACCATTGTGCTTAAGAAAATTAAGAATCATCAAATACTGGCTTAAGCTAATGAGATCAAATAATTGTATTTTGAAAACTTGTTTGAATTATTAGTATACAGAATTTACTGAGAAAGCGAATTGTAAAAATTGGTTATCAAATGTATATAACATATTGTTTGAAATTGGTTTGAATGATATATTTTCGAATAATTTTACTCTAAAAGAGCCAGACATTTTATCGATTGTAAAAGTACGTCTTATGAATATTTATAAACAGACCATTATTGCTGATATAAACTCTTCTTCAAAATGTTTTTATACAGACATATTGCTGATAATGTATCATTGAAAGAATATCTCGAAAAACCTATTTCAAATCAGGAGAAAAAGGCTATTACAAAATTAAGACTGTCATCACATTGTTTACACGAAGAGACCGGTACATGTAGGTATACTTATGTACCCATTGAGAGATGTATTTGTTCTATTAGAAAGTCTGATGTGGAAGACGAGTTCCACTTTATGCTGAAATGCCCCGCATATAGTAATTTGAGGAAAAAGATATATATGTATTGTTTTGTCCTGAGGAAGGGGCAGATCGCCTCGAAAATTTGACCATTATTCTTTATTTTAGTGTCGTTTGTCGCTTTCTTGTGCTTCTATATATACATGTATATATGTTATATGTATACACACACACACACACACACACACGCGCGCATGCCTAACTTCCCTAATGTGCTGCAAAGAAACTTAGTATCGTTTACCAACATGAATCAAGTGTTAGTCCAAGCTTGAGTTTAGTAAATTAGTATTTATTGGTCTCCATTGATCCGTAAGGACAGGGAAAACAGTAAGTATTTTTCACTGCCACCACATTTTGAGCATTACATGTACCTTTTAAGAAAATGGATGAAAAGCTAAGTGGTATAACATTAAATGCTGTCTACTTGTCATCTGCTCTGACGTTTGAGCACAGGGATTTGAAATTCTGTCCGTAAACATAGCTTTTATAAAGCGTGCCCTCGGACTGTGTGGGGAGAAAAAAGGGAAGGAGTGCAACGAGTTTTTGAACCCCGATACATCCCCGCATTTCAGTGAGAATCGGCGTTTTTCCACCAAAACAACGGCTTGGACAGCTTTACAGATTATTATTCTAATTCTTTGTTCATTAGTCAAAAGCAAATACAGCATATTGACAAAATACAAAATATGAATGCTGTTATAAATAATATAATAAATAAATACAATAAGGTCAGCTTGAGAAAAGTGTTGTGATACATAAATTTGTCTAATTTCAAAGCAGTTTTTAATATATTTACCCAATTTACATAATTCTTTGTCATTTTGTGTTGACAATAGTGGAGTTAATTTAAAGACAGAGGGTCTAATGTAGTAATATACTCAGGGACTTTAAAAACGCCTATATGGTTTTTTTTTTCATGTAAAAACATAAATATTTTGAAAATAAATCGATTTGAATATCTGCTTGATATTGTATGATTGGGGTAATTTTCATGCTATCGGCGACACGAATCACTCAACCATAACGTAATGCTGCTCACCCGTGAGCTTTTCAAAAAGTACTCTACCACGTGCTCTACATTGAGTCATTTTCTTCAGAAATAACGTATACTGGTACCTAGTGTCTTTATCTATCCTGATTTCAAATTTTGCTTCATTAAAACTAAAGCGTGAAATGCCGAGACTGTCTGAGCAACAGAGGTATGCTGTTCTTGGCCTTGTAGACGCCGGCGTAAATCAAGGTATCATTGCTGGACGCTTCAACGTCCATTTGTCTACAATCACGAGACTTGTACGGAAGTATCGGACCACAGGAAGTGTAAAGGATCATCCTCGAAGTGGTCAGCCACGCGTAACGAGAAGACGTCAAGCTGTTTTCATAAGACAGGTTTGCGACAGCCGTAAGCACGCCAAGAGATGTGATAGGTCGTCACGGTAAGCAAATCCACCCCAGGACAGTACGCCGACGATTGAAAGAGGAAGGTTTGCTATGCCGTCGCCCACTGAAAGACGTGATCCTAACTCCTCGCCACCGAAGAAATCGTCTGACCTGGTCCCGGAACATGATTGCTAATCGACGTAATTGGCATGACGTAGTGTTCAGCGACGAATCAAGATTCAATTTGTCCATGGCTGACGGAAAACAGCGCATTTATAGGAGACGCAATGAACGTTTTGCCGCAAACTGCATAATTGAGCGTGACAAATTTGGCGGTGGTGGAGTCATGGTTTGGGGAGCCATCAATCAACATTTCAATTCATCACTGGTTATTTTGAGGAACACTCTTGCCGCGAGGCGCTACATCGATGACGTTTTACAGCCTGAGCGCCTTCCATTAATTCAACGTCATCAAACTGTCAACAATCCGTTGACGTTTCAACAAGACAACGCACGTCCGCACACGGCTAGAGTCACCTTAAACTTTCTAAACATCCAAGGAATTAATGTAATGGATTTCCCAGCACGTTCAACCGACCTCAATCCTACTGAGCACATGTGGAATGAGTTAGGGAGACGCTTACGTAAACGTCACCGTCAACCCAGAACTGTGGATGAGTTGGCACGTGCTCTTCAAGAAGAGTGGAATAATATTCCTATGAGAAAAAAAATTGAATTGTATGTCAATCCATGCGGTCCAATTTGCGTGCATGAGTTAAAGCAAATGGGGGTGGGGGGATACTCGTTATTAAACAAAACACATGAAATTTTACATAACTGGTATACATAACTGATAAAATCAAATCATTTTTAAAAGAAACGTGTGATAGTATCAATCATTGGCCAGTTGTTCAAAATTTTAACCACTGGTTAAGCTAACCAGTGTTTAAAGTTTGAGAGACAATTAATTTAATTTATATGAATTCTGTATAAAAATCTAAATTACTTACAAAGCTTGTTTAGTATTCTAAAAGTCAGTACACAGATTATGACATAAAGCCTTCTCATTTCAAAGATATTGTCAGATGAAATTTAACCACCAGTTAACTGGCCCATGTTGTTAAATGTAATTCAAATTTTCGAAATAAATCAAGTTTGATGCAATTATTTACCCTAGTTGTTGATTAAACTATAATGATATTAGATAGGCGTTTTTAAAGTCCCTGAGTATACTTTTTCAAATCTTTTATTCTGAAATGACTGTAACGAGGACATTTAAAAAAAATGAAATTCGTCCTCAATATCTAAGGTGCGTAAAGGACATAAACGTTTTTAAAGGAATACTTTTATATCTACCAGTCTCAATATGCAAATATTGTGAAGACAGTCTTAATTTACATATAAGCTTTTTGTATTGCATAGGAATTCTTTTTGTTAAATATGATTGCAAAGTAAAAGTATAAATTAGATGTTTGTAAATAGAACATTTTGAAGAACTGTTCACATCAGAAAGAATAGTCTGTTTATAATGATCAAAAATACATTGCTTAGAACAGCAAATTTTACCACAAATCCAATAATCCAACATTTGACAAAATATCTTTCACATTACCCACCCAATTTCTGCAGTTTTAATTACTATTCAATACATTACACGTGAAGTCAAGGCGTGATTTTAAAATACAGTTTTTGTTGACAAAAGTACCAGCCAATATTTCAATATGCGTGATTTTCTCACATATTGCATGGGTAATCTTCCCAATTCACAATATATAATTGCATTTGGAGTAGATCTTTTGACTCCAAGTTTAATTTTACAGAAATTTATGTGGACTTTTTCTATATCTGGAGCAAAATGAGCTCCTCAAATTTCACTGCCATAGTTAGCAACACTTCCAACATAGGTATCAAATAAAGACAAAGGTGTAATAAAATTCAAATTCATATTGAAGCAATAGCGTTTAAAGGAGAATAGTGCTTTTCTGCATTGTAAAGATAAAATTAAATTTACCGTTAAATCTCAAAATGAGACCAAGATAACAAAATCTCTCTACTACTTCAATTTGCTCATTTATGTAATACCATTAGTTATCTGGTCGTAAAATACCGCCGTTCTTGAAAACCAAATTTTTTGTTTTTCCAACATTAACACTTAAAGCCCATTTTTCAGTGTGATTTTACAATGAATTCAACGTAAGTTGTAAACCAGAAACCGACTGAACTGACATAACCATATCATCGGCATACATTAATAAAACGAGGTATAACTCTTGGAGTTCTATAGAAGCATTTCCCTTAATCAAAAATTCATTCTCACAGTCATTGACATATAAAGAAAAAAGGAGTGGAGAGATGATCTCCTCTTGTAAAACGCCAAGATTATTAACAAAGAAATCTGATAAATTCCCTTCCAAAAGAAAACATGACTTGATATGATTATACAATGAACGTAAAATTCTAAGAGGCTTGCCCCTTATTCCCAACAAGGAAATTTTCTTCCACAACTTCACTCTATCTAAAGTATCGAACGCACGTTTAAAAACAACTATACAATCTCTGTTTAACCCCTTGATGGCATCTCCAATTTCTTTTAAGCTTATTTCTTAATTTGGAGTGAATATTAATGATTTAACAATTTATGAATTGAATTTAAATTATTACTTATTTATTCTAATTAAAGAAAGAAAAAATATAATGTGCAAGAACACTTCCAGTTTTTTTCTTGAAGCAGTTTGTAGCTTTGTGGAATATAATAAGGTCATCAAAGGGCAGGTAACATTTAGTTCATTTGGGAAATATTCGCTCTGAACCAGACCGGAAGTAAACAGGAGATAGATGCCAGATTCAACCGACTGAGGATGAAAAAGCAGAGATAGTGTGGTTTGTGTTTTTATTTCCAAAAATGACATAATAATCTGTAAAGCTGTCCAAGCCGTTGTTTTTGTGGAAAACGCCGATTCTCGCTGAAATGCGGGGGATGTATCGGGGTTCAAAAACTCGTTGCAATTGCATTCCTTCCCCCTTTTCCCCACACAATCCGAGGGCACGCTTTAATAAAGCTATGTTTATGGACAGAATTTCAGATTCATGTGGTTTGAGATGGGAGACTCCGTAAGATTGTGTACTAAATATAAATGATATTACGATGTAAAAGATTGTGAAAGATAATATATAAATCAAAATTTGCAACAAATATCCAAGAGTTACATTGTTTTTGACTAAAAGTACATTATTGCAACAAATGATGGGTAATAGATACATTTGTAAAAGCATCACGATGGAAATTCACTGTTGATTCGAATTACAACAAAAGGCCCATGGGTCCCATCGCTCACCTGAGCGTCTAACTTACGGTCTCTGTGTCTAGCAAGTTACCTAAAGAGTTACCTCTGCTATGGATCTTTATGCTAATGTCTTCCGTAACTAGCAAGTTACCTACATAGTAACATCTGTTCTGGAATTATACGCTACGTTTACCGTGAATAGCAAGGTACCTACATAGTTACCTCAGCTATGGAACTTTACGCTTACGTCCCCCGTGTCTAGCAAGTTACCTACAGAATTACCTCTGTTGTGGATCTTTGCGCTAACGTCTTCCGTGTCTAGCAGGTTACCTACAGAGTTACCTCTGCTATGGAACTTCATGTTAACGTCATCCGGTACTAGGAAGTTAACTACAAAGTAACATCTGTTCTGGAACTTTACGCTACGTCTTCCGTGTCTAGCAAGTTAACTACAGAGTTACCTCTGATATCGAACTTTATGCTAACGTCTTCCGTGCCTAGAAAGTTGCCTACAGAGTTACCTCTGCTATGGTACTTCACGCCTACCTTCAGTGTGTCTAGCAAGTTACCTACAGAGTAACTTCTGCTATGGATCTTTGCGTTAACGTTTTCCGTGCCTAGCAAGTTACGTACAGAGTTACCTCTGCTATGGAACTTCATGCCTACGGTCTCTGTGTCTAGCAAGTTACCTACCGAATTACCTCAGCTGTGGTACTTTATGATAACGTCTTCCGTAACTAGCAAGTTACCTACATAGTAACATCTGTTTTGGAACTTTACGCTACATTTCCCGTGTCTAGCAAGTTACCTACATAGCTATCTCTGCTATAGGACTTTACGCTAACGTCTTCCGTGTCTAGCAAGTTACCTACAGAGTTACCTCTGCTATGGTACTTCACGCTAACGTCTTCCGTGTCTAGCAAGTTACCTACAGAATTACCTCTGCTATGGTACTTTACGCCAACGTCTTTCGTGTCTAGCAAGTTACCTACAGAGTTTCCTCTGCTATCGAACTTCACGCTAACATCTTGTGTCTAGCAAGTTACCTTCAAGTTACCTCTGCTATGGTACTTCACGCTAACGTCTTCCGTGTCTAGCAAGTTACCTACAAAGTTAACTCTGCTATGATACTTCATGCTAACGTCTTTCGTGTCTAGCAAGTTACCTTCAAAGTTACCTCTGCTATGGTACTTTATGCTAACGTTTTTCGTGTCTAGCAAGTTACCTACAGAGTTACCTCTGCTATGGAACTTACGCTAACGTCTTTCGTGTCTAGCAAGTTCCCGTCAGAGTTACCTCTGCTATGGTACTTTACGCTAACGCCTTCCGTGTCTAGCAAGTTCCCGTCAGAGTTACCTCTGCTATGGTACTTTACGCTAACGTCTTTCGTGTCTAGCAAGTTACCTACAGAGTTACCTCTGCTATGGAACTTTACGCTAACATCTTCTGTGTCTAGCAAGTTACCTACAAAGTTAACTCTGCTATGGTACTTCACGCTAACGTCTTCCGTGTCTAGCAAGTTACCTACAGAGTTACCTCTGCTATGGAACTTTACCTACCTCTGCTATGGAACTTTACCCTAACGTCTTCCGTGTCTAGCAAGTTACTTGCATAGTTACCTTTGCTATGGAATTTTACGCTAAGGTCTTCCGTGTCTAGCAAGTTATTTACAGAGTTATCTCTGTTCTGGTGTTGTAACATAGAGTATCCCCGTCCCCTCGGCGTAGACTTTCCCTCGGATAAACCGACCCAGTATAGATCTTCCCCCTGGAAAGGGGACATTCTATCCGTGCAGTTTTACCCCCTTCTTATTATCAGCATAGACTTTCCAACCTAGGCGGTTAAACCGATCTGGGTTCCTCTTTCCCCCTATTGATTCCAGATTCTCGTCAAATCGGAAAACTCAGACCGCATTTGAAGTTGAAATACGTATCAGCCGGCCATGGAGGAAAATAAACAACCATGCATACAAAACAAAGTTCCCTTTTTATCACTCTTAATGGTGTAGACTATATCAAATACACAGCAAAAAGTGAAAATAAGATATATATGTATGATTATTTACCAGAATCATTGGGAAAATTTCTTTATCATTACGCAAAGTTGCTATTTCATATTTAAGATCACATTTATATTATAATAGAAAAGATTTATTATTGAGAAAAAGAAGTTTCAATCCCCAAAATGGTTTTCCTTTGGTTGTTTTCATGGTTTTGGGGTTCAAAATCTTATGGCACAAGTGTTACACTAATATTGACAAACGGACAAACCGACGGACGGACAAACGAATGAGATTTAATGTCCCCATGCTTTCGCGAAAATCGGGGAACAAAAAATAAAAAATAAAAAGCACCCCCTCACCCCCACCCCCAAAGAAAAAGAAAGAAAGAAAAAAACACCTCAAAGGCAGGACCAAAGGACCATATAAGTTCGCCTTGATCAAACAACATTTCGCCACAGATATATCCAAATGATTTGCTCATATGTCGACGTCATCTTTACGACATAAAACAACATCAAAACAAAGAAGATGTGTTTGTGAAGCACGAATCGCTCCGTTTATAAAATACAAGCTGTTATTCTTAAGTACGTCAAACTAGACGGTCACGGTCAAAAGTCATGGAACCAACTATAAGCGCATGCCATTATGAAATTAGGGATGTGAAATATAAAAGTTCTTTCATATACTACTCAAAAATTATGGGCAAGTTTAAAATTTTCCAGAATTAGGTCAAACGCGAAGGTCAAGGTCCCGAGGTCAAAATGTTGGTACCAGTAAAGATATTGACTTAAAGAATACACGTGAAATATGAAATCCTTGTTGCTTACCGTTCGAAAGTTCTGAGACCAAGGTTTAAGTCTTTAAAAAGTATGTCGGATATGTCAAAGTCAGAATCACAATGTAAAAATTGTTGGTACCAGTGGTAAGGTCTTGCTACAAAGAATATACATAATGAACACCCCATCAATTACAAATCAAAAGTTATGAACAAGATGTATGATTTTCAAAAGAAGACGATGTTCAAATATACCAAGTGGAAAGGTCTTGGTCGAGGAACAGTAATTAACGAGAGTCGTGATTGGCTGGTGTGACGTAGGGCGAGAGGGACTACTATTTCAATGTATCAGAAGCGGTGATTGGATGAAATTATTTGATCAATCTATAAATAAAGATTGATTCTACTATAAATCATGAATTTTTTTATCTCATTTCGCTAATGTAAAAATTTTATTACCTAAAAAGTGGTTGTTGTTTACATTTGAATTTTGGCAAATTTTTTAGGGTGACCCCCTTCCAGCATGATTTTCTCGAAATTAAAGTGGATAACCTACAGTAAACTGTTAAAATTCTAATAGAAGAGGGTCTAACAAACATTTTGATATATGGAATATATATAGCTAAAATGTAGGATGTTGTGTAAATCTTGTTGGAAGTTTGGTAATTTAGCATGGGACCCTATGGGAAATGGAATTACTGTGCTTTGACCTCTTATCACAAGGATTCCTCGTGTGAAAGATGGAAGCTCTATCACATAGCATTCAAAATTTATGTGTAGATCTATTTTTTTTTGCAGACAAACAGACAGACAAACTATCGGACAGGACAAAAACTACATATCCTAAATCTTCGATTACGGGTGCATAATACCGACAGTACATGTATGTGAGAGAGGCTTGTATGTAAATATATATGTAGGTATGCAGCATCGTGTGATTCTTATACAAATACTGAAAAAAGCTTCCCAAGATAAAAACATCTTCTCGTCAGTGATACTTCTCGCAAAACTTGTAGGGATCTCATGTTTCCTTTTCTCGATAATTTATGCATGTTACGTCCACTCTCTAGATCCAATTATTGTTAAACGAATTTTGAATGTTACTTCATATAATTTCCACAAAAGAAATTAAAATTGTAATTTTTGACGCTTTTTAAATTCAATTTGATCAAAATTATGTTTTATATCTGCATTTGCTCTACATATAGGTGATTATGTGTCCTAATGTGGAATCAATTCATAGTTTGATTCTCATCTAGGACCAGCTAGGGTTGATTCTCATCTAGGACCAGCTAGGGTAAAGAGATATCTTTAATTTGCAAAATAAACCACATGCCTTTATACGGGGAAATCAGATTTGTCAAAATTTCAATTTCAAACTGGCAATGTGCCGATATCCGATGAGATGAGATTTTGTCAAATAAGCATGGTAACGTTTTATGCATATTTAGTTGCATTCACTTGTTGTAATATTCGAACCAAACCGGATTTTATCTCTAGAGGGGGAAAAAGCGTTCTGATTTCAGGGGGAATAAATTATACTGGGGCGTTTTATCTATGGGGATAATCTGTGCCGGTGTTATATAGTAGTTTTCCCCTATAGTATCCCTCCCGGAAAAAATGGCTATATAGTAGATTTCCCTCATGGCGGAAAAACTACTACATGTATATAGTAGTCTTTCCCCCATAGTAGTTTTTCCCCCTTACGTAACGGTTTGGAAATTATACACGTTCGTTCTGTATTAGTCAGATAACATTTGAAATACAAATGTACTATAGTAATAGTATGTGGATCAAACCGATGGTGTTATGGATAATATGTTTCTAAATACTGCTAAGGGGCAGGTTTGGTGTAGTGGCTAAGCGCTTGGCTTGCGGCGCCGACGATCCGGGTTCGATTCCCGGGTTGCGCCACTATGTTTAAGAGGTTGGTTACCTCCTGCTTCCATGTCGCGATATAACTGAAAAATTGTTGAAAGCGACGTAAAACACCAATCAACCAACCAACCAACTAAATACTGCTAAGTGTTTTGTTTTGTGTGTGTATATATGTGTGTGTATTTATTTTTTGTTTTATGTATTTATTTACAAGTCTTTCTTTTTATATATTTACCATAGTATGCTATTTTCTTCTATTATTTCATTGTAAAAATTGTCGTTTACTTTCGTATAGATGTCAATCATGACGTCAGGCTGTGACTCAAGATTCGATCCCAGGCAACTTTTCGTAATACAACACAAGTAAGATATGAATTTATCAATCAAAATGTTCCAATGACAATTATAAGAATTGAACGTGCAAGAATTCCTTGAATATTCAATTCCTAAATAAATTAAGACTGATGCGTTTTATATATCACAATATCGCTCATCATGTACAGAGTACATGATGAACATGAAAATAACAAGAGAATTACACCCAGGTGTCCACGATTTGCAATCTACGACAAGGCTTGTCTAGTCGCAGATCTTGTAAATGATGATCACAAGAATGCAATTTCCTTGTCCCTTACGTAATGTATGAAAGGTTTCATCTAAAGGTATCTATATGTACCTTTTGTGTAGAAGATATAGTCAAGGTTAAAGTTTTTGAAAAGTAGGTCACACTTCAAGGTCAAGGTCATTAGGTCAAAAGTCATGGTCCCAAATTAAAGATCTTATCACAAGTAATCTATATATGAAGTTCAAAACCCCTTCTCCTTTTGGTACAAAAGATACAGACAAAGTTTAAGTTTTTGAAAACGTAGAGCTCCAAGGTTAAAAAATCATGGTCTCAAATAAAAGGTCATCACAATAAAACTATATGTGGAGTTTCAAAGCCTTGTACCTCTTGGTACAAACGATATAGTCAAGGTTTTTGCCACAGGCTAAGAGTCACAGACAGGCCAAAAACTAGATGCCCCCGAATTTCATTCCGGGGGCATAAAAACGAACTTGCTTTTCTTTTTTCCATTTGTATATATAGAGATTTCTCGGATTAAATAAAGATATCTCGAAAGAAATTCTAGTATATAAATCTCTGTTCTAAATATATGCATTTGTATTTGGAAAAGAGATTAAAATTGAAGACATTTCTACCTAAGAAAATGAGATATCTCTAAATTACTTGGATATATCTCCGTATAAAAAATTGAGATATCTCTATTTTAAATAGAAATCTATTTATTTTTAACAAGGTAACAAGCTGATTTACTTACATGTATGTGTGAAAAGAAAATCCGGAATTTCACATTGGGGGAAAATCCACTATATAGTAGATTTTCCCCGGGGGAAAAATAGCTATAAGAGGGGGGATGGCTATATAGCCAAATTTCCCCCGGGGGGAAAACTACTATATAGCCATTTTTCCGGGGGAAAAAACTACTATATAGCAATTTTTCCGCGGGGAAAAATGGCTAGGGGGAAAACTACTATATCACACCGGGTCGGTTTTTCCGTGGGGGAAGATTTATACTGGGTCGGTTTTTCCAGGAGCAAGTTCTATACTGGGTCGATTTATCCGGGGGGGGGGGGGGAATATATGCGGGGGGATAGTCTATGCTACAACACCGGAACGTTACGCTATGACTAGCAAGTTACCTACAGAGTTACCTCTGCTATGGTACTTTACGCTAACATCTTTCGTGTCTAGCAAGTTACCCACAGAGTTACCTCTGCTACGGAACTTTACACTAACGTCTTCCGTGTCTAGCAAATTACCTACAGAGTTACCTCTGCTACGGAACTTTACGCTAACGTCTTCCGTGTCTAGCAAATTACCTACAGTTACCTCTGCTATGGAACCTTACGACAACGTCTTCCATGTCTAGCAAGTTACCTACAGAGTTACCTCTGCTATGGAACTCTACGCTAACGTCTTCCGTGTCTAGCAAGTTACCTACAGAGTTACCTCTGCTACAGAACTTTACGCTACGTTCTCCGTGTCTAGCAAGTTACCTACAGAGTTACCTCTGCTATGGTATTTTACGCTAACGTCTTCCGTGTCTAGCAAGTTACCTACAGAGTTACCTCTGCTACGGAACTTTACGCTAACGTCTTCCGTGTCTAGCAAATTACCTACAGAGTTATCTCTGCTACGGAACTTTACGCTAACGTCTTCCGTGTCTAGCAAATTACCTACAGCTACCTCTGCTATGGAACCTTACGACAACGTCTTCCGTGTCTAGCAAGTTACCTACATAGTTACCTCTGCTATGGAACTCTACGCTAACGTCTTCCGTGTCTAGCAAGTTACCTACAGAGTTACCTCTGCTACAGAACTTTACGCTACGTTCTCTGTATCTAGCAAGTTACCTACAGAGTTACCTCTGTTATGGAATTTACGCTAACGTCTTTAGTGTCTAGCAAGTTACCTACAGAGTTACTTCTGTTATGGAACTTAACGCTAACGTCTTCCGTGTCTAGCAAGTTATCTCTGCTATGAATATTTACGCTAACGTCTTCATTGAGTTACCTACAGAGTCTGCTATGAAACTTTCTGTATGTCATACTCTATCATGTAAGAGCGAAGAACCCATTTATTTTGGCCTTCTACAAGCAGCAGACTGGCCACCGAGATTTTAAGTTTGTCTGCATTCATTCAGTGTAACAGCTACCATATGTGGCTGTGAAGTCAACCTGCCATGTCCATGTCTGTCGCTGTCTTAGCAACATAAAAACTGGGGTGTAAGTTCAGGTCTCAGAAGCATTCTACTTTAAATTTCCAATTGGAAGTGTAACCCAGTCATTCGTATATAAGTATGGAAAAAGTATAAACACAGTTTCTGTGGGCGCTATGTTTAATCCTTTAGAATGAATTGATAATATCAACATGTGATACTGTGATAACAATAATCACTAGTAAAATAAACAGAATATTAATTATGAAGGATTATTGGCGATATTGTCTAAAGATCCTCTTACTTTACTTCAGAAATTTTATACTTTCTGTCACTTAAAAAGAAGAAAAATACAGCGAAATATCACTTCGGTGAACACGATATTCATTTTCTGATATTACTACCCGTTCTACCGTCTGAAACGAGGATTCTTAATGGAAATAAAAATCTGTTTAAACAATCATAAAAACTTACACGGGTAAACACAATGATATAGATATATTGGTTAAGTTCAGTTCTGTTTATCTTATTTTCAAAACAGGGTAAGTAATACATGAATAAATTCCGTTTCAGAAAAGACAAAGCCCAAAAACTTATAAGCACCCCCAAAACAAACAAACAAAACAAAACAGCCCCCAACCCCAACAAATAAAGAAAACAAAAAATTCCTCTTTATTCTTTTGGAAAATGGATAAGACATTTGTATGTGAAGAAACACATGTTACAGCACTTTTAAAAGATTACGAAGGCATGAAAATAAAAACAAAATATGACGTTTCTGTTGCTATTCTCCTTTTCCGAAAACACGAGAAATGTAAAAAGGAGAACCATGATTCTTTTTGTAAGATGTTTGATATACATTAAAAACTGATGTTTGCTTTTAAACTTACGCTACTTTCTTCATATTTAATAAATATTTTCATTCTCTTATTTGCAAATAGTACATATTTACTTATTTGTTGGACAGAATTTTGTAAAGATTTGTTCAGCACGTTTTTACCTACATAGTAGCGGCTGTACTTCCTGTGTTGTCAGCCTATGTCAAGTGATATTCCAGTCTAAACACACCTAGATGACACTCAGCATTTCGTCTCAAAGGAAAACTATGTTGCCTTAGAAAATCAGTGAACAAGCTATAGATCCGAATCCTAGACCACGTGATCTGCATATTAACACTGTATTACAGTACATAGCCTGTGAATAGTACCTACAGGCATATGTATGTGCTTATGCCTGCCTGCATAAAGGACTTGGATCCAGACTCATCCATGGCTTGCATGTTACATCAATAGTATAAAAAAATTCATTATTTCAACCTTGTCTTTAATGTAACACGAAGGTCCTTTGTTTGTCATACTGCATATTTTAATAGTATAGACTACCAGACCAACTTTCACGGCGTGAATAATTTTGTTGTATACAGTCAAAATTATTCAACTTCATCGCCAGATAATAAACATCAAATCAACTAAATATATTAAATCCTATTGTATCACCAGAGTACCTGTATTTTTGTACTCGTTAGGATTTAGAGCCCCCTCCCCACTCCTCTTTTCGCCACATATTAACAAATAAAAATCCAGATTTGGCACCAAAAATGACCGAGTAGTTTGGCTAACACATATGTGCCCCCCCCCTTTCTTTTTGGAAATCCTGTATCCGCCACTGTTTGTATACATTGAATCTGTATATATTGTATCTGTATATAATTTTTGAAAGAGAGAGAATATAAGAGGGTCATTTATTCTGAATCACTGTTTATAACCAAAGATAACAATATGAAGTTGATCTCTTTTTGCATATGAAACAAATAAATAATATCAATGCATAACTGTAATGAATAAGCAAATTATGTATAAATGCCACTTTTGATAGATGTCAATCAAGTACTGAAACAAAGTATTAATGATACAACAATAATCACAGCCTCTATATTATAACATAGTACTTAGTGTCACATGACTAGAATTTGCACCATTCATAACAAACAAATTACATTATACTGCACTTTCCTTTTAATTTTTCCTTTCGTTTTTGTGACTTTGTCTTTTTTGTTTCTAACTGTAAACTCATAGTCCTTCTCTTTTCAAGTTGTAAAAGCTCTTGAAAAAGTTCCTTCACGTTATGGTTTGTTTTCGCAGAAGTTTCCAGAAAGGCACAATTCCAGCTTTTCGCCAACTCAGCAGCTTCACGAGTGGGCACTTCTCGTGAAGTCTCGTCACACTTATTTCCCACAAGCATTACAGGAATTTCTTTAAGATCAGTCTTAATTTGAACTATTTCATTGTAAATAGGTTTCAGTTCTTCTAAAGACTGTCTACTTGTTATTGAATACACAAGAATAAATGCATGTCCCTTAGAAATTGATAATCTCTGCATTGCTGGGAACTGATGACTTCCCGTTGTGTCTGTTATCTGCAATGTACACACTTGTTTGTTACAGCTGATAACTTGCCTATATGTATCTTCTATTGTGGGGATGTAACTTTCTCTGAATGTGCCTCTGACAAATCTTAACACCAAGGAGCTTTTGCCTACCCCTCCTGCACCGAAAACCACTACCCGATAGTCATTGCTCTGCTCCGGCATCACACGCAGACGGACTGACCGATCCTTCGGAACCTGAAACAAACAATGCATCAGCTGTTACTTGTCTGAATTTCCTCTGCCTACATCTGTATGAATATTACATCAATTAATATAACAATAAGTAATTTGCTGTTGTCGTCATTTCTAGTCCAACTGAGCTCAATTTAACTATTATACGTCGTGCGAGATTATACCGTCTATTACATATAAACTGCCACGGAGTAATGTGGAATGTAACAAATGACAAAATATGCTGCAAATTGTTGTCTAAAATTCCCTTTACAAGCCCACATGTGACGAATGTATCTAGTCGTGTTGGATTCTGTTGTATTTTTCTCTCTATACGCACATGTAGGTACAATTTTCAATTACGAACAAATATAGCATACAAAAGTAAATAATTGATCCACATATTTGAGATGATCATTTGAAATAAGATCTCAACCATAAAAACATTCCTTCGAGCCTAGCAGTAATAAAATTCGCAGTTAACTAAGAGTTCATTCGATCAAATAATCTCATTTCAAAACATGTCGACCAAGGAAAATAACTTCGATATGAAGATTCAACCTGACCAAGACCGCTATTACACACTTTTAGTACCTAAAGATATCTTATCTAATCTGCACACTTGAAGTAAAACTTACCGATATTTCTTTTTTCATAATAATATCCTAAGTCTACCTCGTTACAGTGTCGGTTATAGAATATTCACCTAACAGTCGTGCTTGCTATATGTAGTTGGTAAGATGATGTGCTCGATGAAATCTCTGGTCTAGGGTAGCGCCTCTACCCGACTCTGTCGCCTAGATTTATTACTAATCAATAGCCTGACGTCAGAGGAGAGGTTTATTTTAAGTTGCCATTATATGTAGCATTTTCTTTATTCAATACAAGTAATTTCACGCACTCTTGGGCAATTATAAGCACTGTAAGACAGTACATTCAATACGAGGGTTGTTAGGGATATAATCCGTAATGTCGAACCATCTTGTATAAAAACCTCAATTATTACAGCAATGCCGAGAAAACTACATCCTTCATCTGTATTGACGAATCTTCCCATTCACGGTTTGAGTTAACCTCACTTCCATCAGTTTATTAACCAGAGAAGCAAGAGGTAAGGAGGTAAGCTGCCAAATAAATGTGGCATCATCGGTAATCAAACCCAGAGCACCTGAGCCGCAAGCCAGGCTATCAAATAAATGTGGCATAATCCGGAAATCAAACCGGGGCTCTTGCGCCACAAGCCAAGCTACCAAATGAAAGTGACATAATCCGGTAATCAAAGCCGGAGATTGCAGGAATCACACCCGGAGCACGGTACCACAAGCCAAGCTACCAAATGACGGTGGCATAATCCAGGAATCAAATCCGGAGCACTTGCTCCGTAAGCCAAGTTACCAAATGAATGTGGCATAATCCGGGAATCAAACCTTGAGCACCTGCGCCGCAAGCCAAGCTACCAAATGAATGTGCCATAATCCGGGTGTCATGTTCTTATTTTTGAATTTACTTGGGGAGTGTTAAATACAAACATTAGAACATGTTAAAATTCTGATCTTTGTATTAACCACCCAAAGTAAATTCAAAAATTAGAACATGACACGGGATTCAAACCCGGGGCAACTGCGCCGCAAGGCAAGCTACCAAATGAATGTAGTATTATCCAGGAATCAAACCCGGAGCACATGCGCCGCAAGCCAAGTTACAAAATGAATGTGAAATGATCCGGGAATCACACCTGGAGCACCGCGCCACAAGTTACCATATGAATGTGGCATGATCCAGAAATGAAACCCGACTGGAGCACCTGCATGCGCCACAAGTAAAACTACTAAATAAATGTGTCATAATCTGGGGGAATCAAACCCGGAGCACCTGCGCCAAAAATTCATGCACACAATACATCATGTATGCCCTTTGGTTAATATTTGGTAAAAAGTTATTGAATAGTAAGTAAATGAGTGAAATGCATCACCATACAATGATAGTATGAGGAATTATCGAGGAGATAAGAGGGGTGGGAATGCCCTGATTCATGCTAGTCCTGTACTTCCCTTCGATACTCGCCAAATAACAAATGATGATATTAATAATAATAATAATAATAATAATAATAATAATAATAATAATAATGAAACAAAATAACCCCCCCCAAAAAAATAATAAAAAAAAACAAAAAAAAAAAACCAAAAAAAAAAAAAACCCCAAAAACCCCACATCGTCGTTAGGATACTCATAAGATCTAGAACAGGACTATACTCGACGTCGTATACGGACAATATCCATTTACGGATAAATTACGTCGTTACAAACTTTCATATACGTCAGAGTAACAGTTTTGATAAGTTTTTCCTGACAAAATAAAAACAATTTTTAAATCAGCCCAACTACAAAATTACTACACAGAATGACGCACGAAGATAATTCATCCACAAAAGTAATTTCGTTAGACTATGTATGACCCGGTCACAGTATTAAATAGACCATGTTATAAATGATACACAATATAGAGTTTTGTTGTTTAGTAGGAATTCATGACGGATCTAATTTTACTTACTCTTTATTTCCTCTGGCCGAATTTCCTCATCCAAGCCATGTATAATGAGTGCCATAGAGATATTTATTTGGGGTCTTTATCGCTTTCAATAATCTGTGTCAAAATAAGCCGGCTTCCAGTCTCTAAGGGGTATCAATCTCTAAGACATATTCTTACACTTAGAGCCCGGATAAAGTGTCAGTTCGTAGTGTATCTTTTACCACAGGTAGCTATGAATCGTACGTTCCGTAGGAAGTCACCCTTACTCGAGAGGTGGAGAGAACATGTACTAAGTCATCCTTATTCGAGAGGTGGAGAGAACATGTACTAAGTCATCCTTACTCGAGAGGTGGAGAGAACATGTACTAAGTCATCCTTATTCGAGAGGTGGAGAGAACATGTACTAAGTCATCCTTACTCGAGAGGTGGAGAGAACATGTACTAAGTCATCCTTATTCGAGAGGTGATGAGAACATGTACTAAGTCATCCTTACTCGAGAGGTGGAGAGAACATGTACTAAGTCATCCTTATTCGAGAGGTGGAGAGAACATGTACTAAGTCATCCTTATTCGAGAGGTGGAGAACACATGTACTAAGTCATCCTTATTCGAGAGGTGGAGAGAACATGTACTAAGTCATCCTTATTCGAGAGGTGATGAGAACATGTACTAAGTCATCCTTACTCGAGAGGTGGAGAGAACATGTACCAAGTCATCCTTATTCGAGAGGTGGAGAGAACATGTACTAAGTCATCCTTACTCGAGAGGTGATGAGAACATGTACTAAGTCATCCTTACTCGAGAGGTGGAGAGAACATGTACTAAGTCATCCTTATTCGAGAGGTGGAGAGAACATGTACTAAGTCATCCTTATTCGAGAGGTGGAGAGAACATGTACTAAGTCATCCTTATTCGAGAGGTGGAGAGAACATGTACTAAGTCATCCTTACTCGAGAGGTGGAGAGAACATGTACTAAGTCATCCTTATTCGAGAGGTGGAGAGAACATGGACTAAGTCATCCTTATTCGAGAGGTGGAGAGAACATGTACTAAGTCATCCTTATTCGAGAAGTGGAGAGAACATGTTGTTAGTCATCTTTTTTCGAGAGGTGGAGAGAACATGTACTAAGTCATCCTTATTCGAGAGGTGGAGAGAACATGTACTAAGTCATCTTTTTTCGAGAGGTTGAGTGAATATGTACTAAGTCATCCTTATTCGAGAGGTGGAGAGAACATGTACTAAGTCATCCTTATTCGAGAGGTGGAGAGAACATGTTCTTAGTCATCCTTACTGGAGAGGTGGAGAGAACATGTACTAAGTCATCTTTATTCGAGAGGTGATGAGAACATGTACTAAGTCATCCTTATTCGAGAGGTGGAGAGAACATGTACCAAGTCACCCTTACTCGTGAGGTGGAGAGAACATGTACTAAGTCATCCTTACTCGAGAGGTGGAGAGAACATGTAATAAGTCATCCTTACTCCAGAGGTGGAGAGAACATGTACTAAGTCATCCTTATTCGAGAGGTGGAGAGAACATGTACTAAGTCATCCTTATTCGAGAGGTGGAGAGAACATGTACTAAGTCATCCTTACTCGTGAGGTGGAGAGAACATGTACTAAGTCATCTTTACTCGAGAGGTGGAGAGAACATGTACTAAGTCATCCTTATTCGAGAGGTGGAGAGAACATGTACTAAGTCATCCTTATTCGAGAGGTGGAGAGAACATGTACTAAGTCATCCTTATTCGAGAAGTGGAGAGAACATGTTGTTAGTCATCTTTTTTCGAGAGGTGGAGAGAACATGTACTAAGTCATCCTTATTCGAGAGGTGGAGAGAACATGTACTAAGTCATCTTTTTTCGAGAGGTTGAGTGAATATGTACTAAGTCATCCTTATTCGAGAGGTGGAGAGAACATGTACTAAGTCATCCTTATTCGAGAGGTGGAGAGAACATGTTCTTAGTCATCCTTATTCGAGAGGTGGAGAGAACATGTACTAAGTCATCCTTATTCGAGAGGTGATGAGAACATGTACTAAGTCATCCTTATTCGAGAGGTGGAGAGAACATGTACTAAGTCATCCTTATTCGAGAAGTGGAGAGAACATGAATTTTGAAAAGGATACGACTTGAAACATTCATGCCTATCAATTCCTTTTTTCTCGGTATGCTCCTTGTCGCCTTCATAAGAAGATGAGGATCTTCCTATATCATTTACGCATGAATGCATACTGGACGTGAATATTATATAATTCCATTCCTATCACGTAATACAAACTTACATATAAGCCTTCCATGTTATAAAGAACATGTCTAATTGATTGTACTTTACAGACGTCACATAAATCACTCATATATTTCTAAGTTTTTTTTTTTCCACAGGCGTAAAGAAAGCTTGAGTTGCTATGTAGGCGTAAAAAAGACCGCTTTTTTACGCCTACATAGGCGTGGAGTTTATACAACAATGTCAGCACTGTATACAGGTAAGTCATGGAGTTTATACAGCAATGCCAGCACTGTATACAGGTAAGTCATGGAGTTTATACAACAATGTCACCACTGTATACAAGTAAGTCATGGAGCTTACACAGCAATGTCAGCATTGTATACAGGTAAGTCATTGAGCTTATACAGCAATGTCAGCATTGTATATAGGTAAGTCATGGAGCTTATACAACAATGCCAGCACTGAATAAGGTAAGTCTTGGAGCTTATGCATCAATGTCACCACTATATACAGGTAAGTCATGGAGTATATACAGCAATGTCACCACTGTATACAGGTAAGTCATGGAGCTTATACAGCAATGTCAGCACTGTATAGAGGTAAGTCATGGAGTTTATACAAGAATGTCAGCATTGTATACAGGTAAGTCATGGAGTTTATACAGCAATGTCAGCATTGTATACAGGTAAGTCATGGAGCTTATATAGCAATGTCAGCATTGTATACAGGTAAGTCATGGAGCTTATACAGCAATGTCACCACTGTATACAGGTAAGTCATGAAGCTTATACAACAATGCCACCACTGTATACAGGTAAGTCATGGAGTTTATACAAGAATGTCACACTATATACAGGTAAGTCATGGAGTTTATACAGCAATGTCACACTGTATACAAGTAAGTCATGAAGCTTATACGAAAATGTCACCACTGTATACAGGTATGTCATGGAGTTTAAAGAACAATGTCACACTATATACAGGTAAGTCATGGAGCTTAGGCAACAATGTCACACTGTATACAGGTAAGTCTTGGACCTTATACAACAAAGTCAGCACTGTACATAGGTAAGTCATGGAGTTTATACAGCAATGTCAGCACTGTATACAGGTAAGTCATTGAGCTTATACAGCAATGTCAGCACTGTATACAGATAAGTCATGGAGTTTATACAGCAATGTCACACTGTATACAAGTAAGTCATGAAGCTTATACGAAAATGTCAGCACTGTATACAGGTAGGTAATGGAGTTTTAACAACAATGTTACACTTTATACAGGTAAGTCATGGAGTTTAAACAACAATGTCACACTGTATACATGTAAGTTATGGAGTTTATACAGCAATGTCACCACTATATACTGGTAAGTCATGGAGTTTATACAGCAATGTCACCACTGTATACAGGTAAGTCATGGAGTTTATACAACAAAGTCAGCACTGTATACAAGTAAGTCATGGAATTTATACAGCAATGTCACCACTGTATACAGGTAAGTCATGGAGTTTATACAACAAAGTCAGCACTGTATACAGGTAAGTCATGGAGTTTATACAGCAATGTCAGCACTGTATACAGGGAAGTCACGGAGTTTATACAACAATGTCACCACTGTGTACAGGTAAGTCATGGAGCTTATATAGCAATGTCAGCATTGTATACAGGTAAGTCATGGAGCTTACACAGCAATGTCACACTGTATACAGGTAAGTCATGGAGTTTATACAGCAATGTCACACTTTATAAAGGTAAGTCATGGAGTTTATACAACAATATCACCACTATATACAGGTAAGTCATGGAGCTTATATGAAAACGTCCACACTGTATACAGGTGAGCCATGGAGTTTAATCGACAATGTCACACTTTATACAGGTAAGTCATGGAGCTTATACAGCAATGTCACACTGTATACAGGTAAGTCATGGAGCTTATACAGCAATGTCACACTGTATACAGGTAAGTCATGGAGCTTATACAGCAATGTTAGCACTGTATACAAGTAAGTCATAGAGCTTATACAGCAATGTCACACTGTATACAGGTAAGTCATGGAGCTTATACAACAATGTCACACTTTACACAGGTAAGTGATGGAGCTTATACAGCAATGTGACACTGTAAATAGGTAAGTCATGGAGCTTATACAGCAATATCAGCACTGTATACAGGTAAGTCACGGAGTTTATACAGCAATGTCAGCACTGTATACAGGTTAAGTCATGGAGCTTATACGAAAATGTCCGCACTGTATACAGGTAAGTCATGGAGTTTAAGCAACAATGTCACACTTTATACAGGTAAGTAATGGAGTTTATACAACAATGTCAGCACTGTATACAGGTAAGTCATGAAGCTTATACGAAAATGTCAGCACTGTATACAGTTAAGTCATGGAGTTTATACAGCAATGTCACCATTGTATACACTAAAATGTCACTTTCAATTTTGAAAGAAAATCTGTATGTTTGATTAACGATCTTTGTCACTTTTACTCATTGTTTCCTAATGCTGTAGAGTCTACTGGGCACTGGGCACATATATAAACATATAAAGCACAAAGACATTACAGCTAACAAGGCACCCTATATTTCACTTAAATTTTTCCCCCGACGGGAACTCGAACCCATGACCTATGGTACCAAATCATCTAGCTATCATGCATCCGACCATTTTACCGACTGACCTACCCAATGTATACATAGCAATACACTAGTATAGTAACAAAAACAGTATATTAATCCTAAATGTCATGTGAACGAAATAAAGCATTGAGCTTGGCATTTTCCATATTTACATTGAAGTATTTTATAAATGCCCTCCAATTCTGAGTAATCAAAAGGCATCTGGTGAGCTAAATTCCTATCACGTGCTGTTAATGTTGCGTTGACCCACTTCCTAATGGTACATATGTCTGAAATAGGGCATTATTATGCTAAATATCGACTATCTAAAACAGAAATACCCACTATAGTACAGATACGTGTTTGGTGGTAACATTTGATGTAAACAAGAGCAGTGTCAATTTTGTCCGGCACTGAATCCACCCTCTAATGAATTTTCAGCAAACATGATTCAAAGATTTGTAATTCTATGTAGGTGAAGAAAATTTTGTTTCAACATATTGTATATACCTTAAACTAAATACATATAGTCAAAAATGCTAGCATACACGAAAGAGAAAAGATGTGGATTCACAAATTGAACTGAAATTACAGTTCTTGCCACGTAGAATTTCCTATATGTAATATACAGGAATAAAGCCTTGTGGTAGGATGTCCTTCTAAGATTATATCTCTTATGGCACTAGTTCTTTCATTGGGAAATGAAGGAAATGAGATAGTAAATGATATTCTTTTCAGAATTAAATCTAAATAATGCTGATGACATCAGTAAAATTTATTGAAACCTTTTTATTCGGAATCTCATTGATTGATTGATTACGCCACTCCATGATTATTTTATGTATATGATTACGGCACCCACCTGATGCATGGCATACATATATATACCTTTGCAACAAAGTAGTAAGGGGCGTTTACGTGCCACACTTACCATGACGCGGGATCTCGGTTTTTACTGTCTCATCACAAAGACAGGACACCGATGTGCCCAAGCACAAACCAGGGACCGCCCGGTCACGAGTCGAGCACCCGATCTACTGAGCAACACCCGTTTTGTTTGCATTCTGAAAAGAATTTATATTCATAACAATAGGTATTATGCATTTCTTTTTATTCCTATTAAGGCTATCATCACTTATGTATAATTTCCCATAAACCGGAATGACTTTTATGCAGTAGACCGTCCTCCTTAATGCAGGTGCCGATATTCTACAATATCGCCAAGAAATAACCATCCTCCCTAAGTCTGTACAATATCGCCAGTTGATAACCATACATCTCTAGTCACCACATGATAACTTTCCCTTTCTAGCCTATAATATCACCAGTTTATTTCTTTCCTCTCTCAACCTACAAAATCGCCACGCTCTAACTTTCCTTATCCAGTCTACATAACCAGGGACGTATAGATGTATACGCCCCTGACATAAATTTCTTCATCCAGTCTACAGTATCGCCAGGTAATGACCTTCCTCTCCGACCTACAATGACTTTCCTAAGACTTTCAGCCTACATATCGCCAGGTAATAATTTTCCTACCAGCAACCCACCACCACCCCCAGTCTACTATTTTGTCACGCTATAAATTTGAATATAAGTGTAATTTTCTCTCTTCCTGATGGTAGTTTTGGAATGAAAAAAAAAAGATAAGTGATATTTCATTAAAAATACATAAGACTGATTCTGAAAATTTTTTATGTTTTGTAATGGTGGGTGTTGAAATGGAAGACCCATGTAACTGTCCTTATCAGTGCTAAAGCTAATCGACTTTGATATGACAAAGTTCCGTTAGAGATAGTGGTTGTCAAGATATAGCTGATATACTACGGACATTGACAGTAATAGAAAATCATTTCAACAGTACACTGATATAATCCATTACAGAAAAAGAAGGCTCGTTGCACATTCATTATAGGAAGTCCCCAATATTCATATCCAATTAACATCACAATAAGCAGACTTTAAATTATCCGCTAGATGGCATACAGTGCGTCGATAGCGCCAGCATTGAAACGGTCGATAACTCTGGCATCAACAGCAAAGTCACAACACGGCAGCGTTTGTATTAATCAATCTTACCCTAACGGCAGCACAAAAATCAATTTCTGTCAATAAAGCAAATACTTGTACAGGAAGCGTTTCGTTAACTGATAGTGGGTGGCTTCAATACAGTTATATACATTCAAGGGACGAATGTTGGCGGTCGGTCTATTGTTTTGTCACGATTGACGCCATTTGTAAACCATTTCTCAAGTACTGCTTGATAGAACTTTATCTGTACATGCACTGTTATATATTGCAATATGGCAGCGCAAAACACAATCCAAATACACCATGGGGACGCGTTAAGCAATTTATCTTGCCCTGTCTGAAATCCATCTCCAAAGCAGAGTTGTCGTTCCTTTACGATCCACACACACCAACGTCTCAGGTTTTACAAGATTCTTGTAAAATCAGATTTTGCCTCTAAAAATATGACTTGGTCTTCAGTGGCTTTATCAGTTAAATTTAAAGCATTTACCATGTTACATTGAGTTTTAATCGGGATTTTACATGAAATCAGCCCCGAATTTATACCGCACTATATTTTCTCAGCGTACAAATCAGCGTACTAAATTAATATAATACAGTTTGTCAATAACACTATCATTTGTACCTAACATGTCTTGTAATTTCTGAATGAATCCCTCACTGTCTAATTATAGCCCAGATAACTTGAATACGATGACATTTTATCCAAAACATGCAAAGCAGTCTATATTTTCTGCCTCCTGACCGGGGATTCTTTCAGTAATTGGCACAATCGTAACAACTCGTCCATTTCCGTACGCGAATAAGACTCGTACGTACTAGGTAGTCAGCCATTGGGACTACTTCCAGTTATGTAAACACACATGACCATGATCAGCAGGCCTGTCATGTTTGCACGAAAATAGGCAATTAATGCTCATGCCTGCTTTTGTCTATATTTGTTTCTCTCTGAATGGATGAACTTATATGATTTTTTCATGGCGGAGTCTGCGCACGTGCACTGGTTAAATGTCCCTTTGAGTTTCCTCCGATTCGTTTCCAATGTTCTAGCATTTTAAAGATATATGAAATTCGCTACGATTACTGAATTGCCGTTACGATGGTATAATATTCATCAAAACGGGTATTACATTTCATATTGACCTTCTCGTTTCCTGGGGCTATTTCACTGTACGTATCCGTTTTGAGTTTTACATATTGCAGCATTCTTTTAAGAGTAAAGGCAGGAGAGATTCCGAATGCATGAGGGGGTATGACTTTGGTTTTATCCTAGGCCATAATGCAATTTTCAGTAATGTTTTTTTTACAAATCCTGTTATAAATATTTTGAAATCCACATTTGAATTCAATGAAGAAGTATACATACATTATATATATTTCATTATTTTCTCATTTAAGATAATAATCATGGTAAAACAAAAGATTAAAAAATAAGATTTTACTTAGAAATTGAAGATAAATCCCGAGGAGTATACCTCATAGCAAATCACGAATCTGGATCATCTAAGCGTTTGTGAAAATTCCCCATTCTATGAACTTTTTTTCGCCCCATTTCGCATTGTGCTTATACAAGGAAAGCCGAAGAAATGAAGTGATTTGGTATATATCGCTGCGCCGGGGGGCTTCCGAGTCTATTTTTATATATATAAAAAAAATGGCGATGGTGTTCCGATTGTAATTGGCATGTAAGGATCGTAACTCTGCTTTGGAGACTGGTCTGAGATAAATATAGCAGCACTGTAAATATTATACATCCGCGATCACTACGCAGGTCTTATAACGTAGAACAAGTAGTGCCTGCATAATACTGGAACAATTCATATATTTCAGATACATTTTATTATTTACGAAATCACAATTTTCCGACAATGATATGACTTTAAAAATCATTGAAATCAAAATCATGATAGATAAATTTGAATTAACTACTCAACAAAATTAGCGTTGTTTTACCATGGATACATTATTCTACTTTTTCTTTTTAGGATAATGAAAGAAATATGTAGTTCACGCCTTTCGAGAAAAGTAGGGCATAATAATTTATGTTTAGAACTACACAACATTTGTAACCAGAAGAAACATTCCGTTGAATGCCTACCTTTTCGTCCTATGCAACACAGATTACGAGAAGCTATATTTTGTACTATCCAACTAACGCATGTACATGTACTATCCAACACACGCAAGTACATTTACTACCCACCACAGGCACGTACATGTACTACCCAAAACACGCATGTGTAACAATGTTTGGATTCTTGCGTCACAACAGAGTGACGCAACTTCGAGCGGCAAAACATCATATTCATTGGCATTTATTTGCGAGGCAAATTTTACACTGGAATCAATTAATACATTACACAAGAGTGACTTACTGGTAAGAACTATACATTTTTACCGAGAAAGGCGCGATGTTCTGCAAAATTGTATTTATTTAAACAAGATTGACAGTAATTTTTAAATTTACTTTTCATCAAGAAATGATAACAGGTCCTCCGAAGGGAAGTATGAATTAAAGAAGTAACAAGAAAAGCTCCAGCGATGTTCACAAATTTTCGGTCACTTGTTTCCACTTGATAAGTACCAAGTGGCTGCAAATTTGTTGACAATGAATGTTTACTGTTTCTTATCATTCTTATTACATTTTCATAATTTTCAAGTAGAAATTATAGAAGTTTAATATAGGGATTAATCTTTGACAAATAGTGAACCAGTGGCGTAGCTAGCTCGCTCGGCAGTGAAGAGTGGGGGGGGGGGGGGGGGGGGCACAACCTACCAAAAGTGAAAAGCGAAAAAAAAAATGAAGATGTCCCCGGCGGCAACAAAGTCCGAAAAAGCTATTTTTAGCACAAAGGTCACAGTGAAGGTCTCAAGGTCACTGACCTTGCCCGGTGTCAATTGAAAGGGCATCATTAGTGGAGTATGCATACCAAATATGAAGTCTATCTTTTACGGTTCAAAAGTTATGGCGAAGGTTTACAACAGCCACCAGACAGGAAAAAAACAATATGCCCCAGATCTTTCGATCCGGGGCATAAGAAACTTCAGTTTGAATTTATTCCAATTTCTCTCTCTGTGAATGATTAAATAAAAAACCGAATTATTTACTTTTAGGGCATTAGTGGCTACTAATCAGCAACAAAACATGCTACAGTGTGGTTATTTTTTATTTATTTCACACTTTTATGCACAAGTTAACTGGGTGGTATGCACATTAAAGGTCCGTGGCTGCTCATCATGTTACAATGTTCACACTTTAATACGTTCCAAAGAAAGCTTCACGGTGCTCGTTCTTGCTGACGAACTGTCTTGAAATTTGAATGTCAGACACGTTATCAGTCAGTCGCATCCGAAAGACAGAGCACCGGTATGCCCCGACGGGTGTCGAACCAGGACCTCTTGGTCACAAGCCGAACAACTCATTCACCGGGTTACACCTGCTATTGCATAATCTCGGACTTGTATAATATCATTCAAAACATGATAAATACTTACAATGGATGACATCACACTAATGCATAAGCTGAAAGATATTTTGTTGGCGAAACTTTCTTTGTTGCAACATGTTGCGTAATCAGGATACATCAATCGCCAGTAAAAGAGGAAACCTTATCCGTAATTTTGTAGTTACGGATTAGAAATCGGACATTAAAAATATAAAAGAATATAGATTTACTTCGCTTAAAATGTCTTATTTAAGTTTATTTAAACTTTAAATATTACTCTAAAAGTGGGGGGGGCACAACCATGTTTGTGCCCCCTCCCCCTCCCCCCACACACACTTTGAAAAGTTGGGGGGCACGTGTCCCCGCTGCCCCCTTCTCCTACGCCCTTGTGAACATTATTCCTTCTATACGGAATTAAATATTGTTTGTTGTAAATTTTGAATACACTTAGGCTTTGCCATAGAAGATTTCATCCCCTGACAAAGAGATCGATTGTTGAAGTCGGATTGGTCACATGACCCAATTTACGCCATTTTGTTGAGGGATAAGTCTCACAATGTATTATTTTATTCTAAGAAGAATGTGATACTTTGAAATTTAATTTTTTAAACTGCGGTCATATAGAATTGAAGGAAGAAAAGGAGGTCAATCTCCGTAAGATTCCTCGATGAATTTTTTATGAAGTTTTATGAGTCATATACATGTAGTTCTTTTGCTCAAATATAATTCAACAAGGTTGCATTGTGGTTTATGATAAACACTGAGTTTGTATCTCAGGTCATCATCGGAATGTTTTGGGGTTAATCTTCATTTAAAACATAGTGTGATGTCACATCGAATTAGAGAATGATAATACTAAACATTAACTTTCGTTTGTCTGTTCATTATTTCACTTTCGCCGTTTGAACAATTTAATTAACAATGCCGGGAGTTTCCTCATCTATACCCACTAAACAGAAATTAAAAGGAAAAGGAATATTGGCTTTGTGTCTGCCTGCTTTTTAAATATTCAATGACGGCACTTTTATATCCCTGCAGCGGGTTGTCTTATCAGTTTATCAAATATGCAGTGAGAAAGTTGAATATTCGGAATTTTTCCATTCTACTCTAGATTCCATTTCTGTAGAGCTACATTAGAAAATAAGGTTTGACCTTTACATTAAAAAAAGGAATCATAACTTTTAACCTTTACACTACACACATTGACTGTCATCTCTGTCTCAAATCTGTCAGAACCCTACCTAAGTCTTTAAAGGAATTCCTAATAGTCTTGCCACTTCCGAACTTAACAGAGACTTTGCCATAGAGGATACAGAAAGGACTATTGTGCTCTAATGTTAGGTCGGTCAAAAGGGCAGATTTGCTCAAATACAAGACCACCGACACAGCCTCCAGGATACCCTTAGTCACCACTTTCCATCCCACTTTGTTTAGACAGTCATCTATTATACACATGCACTTTCCCACTCTTCATAAATCATAAGCATGAAAAAGCCATGCCATCATCCCATATGGTTGCCTTCAGATATAGGCTTGACAGTCCACCACCTGTTGGTCCATTCACTACTTGCATTAACAAACGATGTAAATATTGTTTATGATCCAATAGCACTTCTATTTTCAAAACTTCCAATACGGGATGTGAGTACAAAATTTTGCATAACCTCTCTTGTAAATCCAAAAATATCGAGTACTAAATCACCTGTGCAGTGTGCAACAAACAACACATTGAGAAAACACAAGATGTACTCAATGTGAGTGTTATAATCATAGATCGTGTATCACCACCAAAGACGTTATATCTACCTGTGGGTAAGCATTTTAACAAGGATAAAAATTCATGGGAAGATATGTCGGTCATGGCTATTGACCATAAGTCAACGTGGACGACAGAAGCGATTTGCTAAAGACATTTTTGGCAACATCTGCTTAAGAATTTAGAACCTGACGGACTTAACAAAATAAACAAATAATAATAATAATAATAATAATAATAATAATAATAATAATAATAATAATAATTATTATTATTATTATTATTATTATCATTATTACATTTTTCATATTTGTGTGGCCTAGTGGATAAGGTGCTCGGCTCGTGATCGAGAGGTCCCGGGTCCTGGGCACACCGGTGTCCTGTCTTTCGGATGAGAAAGTAAAAACCGGGGTCCCGTGTCACGGTAGGCGTGGCACGTAAAAGATCCTTCATTGCTTCGGGTGGGTCCGTTGCAAAGTTCTAAATTTGTATGCAAAAAAACCCCCGGGGTCCCGTGTCACGGTAGGCGTGGCACGTAAAAGATCCTTCATTGCTTCGGGTGGGTCCGTTGCAAAGGTCTAAATTTGTATGCAATGCATCAGGCAGATGTCGTCCCCATATACGTGAAATAATCGTGGAGTGACGTAAAACAATAATCAATCAATCAATCATATTTGTTTGTCATCTCTGTTCCACACACCTTTCTATACATTTTTTCTCCATCATTATCCACTTTATTTGTTTATTTATTTATCAATATTTTATTGCGTCCAGAAGAAGGGGGCAGATCGCATCGAAATTTTGACAGTTTATTCATTGTTTTAGTGTCGTTGCCATTTTTTGTGCTTTTATATTAAACATTTATTTTTAAAGTGATTTGCATTGACCTTTGGTTCGAGATCGGGACCACCTATTAGCTGGGCTAATCTGCCTTTCAGCTTAACCCTTTTGTAGACCAGCGAGAAAGCTAAAGATACACCACTTTTATTTCCGGCTACTTGTAGATGTCTACTTACTGCCAATAAGAGCAGAAGCCTTTATGGATCGGAATCAAAGAACACCACGCTGTTGAATTATTGATAAGTTTAGTGTGGTGAATGTAGCTATAGCTAAAGCAGGATCGATTACTGTGTGTATGAAGAGATATAATCTCCAATTGAGTAATATTGACATATGGGAGGTTTAATCATATCATTCACAGACTGTCAAAAGGAATTGCTGGCTTTCACTGCAGAAGCACGAACAACAAATACTAGTCTAATGCGCTCAAAGAAAACCAAATGTTCTCCAATATACTTCAAAGATGCTTAGTTTTCCATCAGCGGAAAATCTTATTTTTTACATGAAACAAACAAATGTATCTATATAAAAGCCTGCGCAGTTGTCTCGTTATAGAAATTAAGAGTTAACTATGTGAAGTTCTGCTTGAGAGTTTTGTTATAGAAGTCAAGAATTAACTATGTGAAGTTCTGCTTGAGAGTTCTGTTATAGAAGTTAAGAATTAACTATGTGAAGTTCTGCTTGAGAGTTCTGTTACAGAAGTTAAAATTAACTATGTGAAGTTCTACTTGAGAGTTCTGTTACAGAAGTTAAGAATTAACTATGTGAAGTTCTGCTTGAGAGTTCTGTTACAGAAGTTAAGAATTAACTATGTGAAGTTCTGCTTAAGAGTTCTGTTATAGAAGTTAAGAATTAACTATGTGAATTTCTGCTTGAGAGTTCTGTTATAGAAGTTAAGAATTAACTATGTGAACTTCTGCTTAAGAGTTCTGTTACAGAAGTTAAGAATTAACTATGTGAAGTTCTGCTTAAGAGTTCTGTTATAGAAGTTAAGAATTAACTATGTGAAGTTCTGCTGAAGAGTTCTGTTACAGAAGTTAAGAATTAACTATGTGAAGTTCTGCTGAAGAGTTCTGTTACAGAAGTTAAGAATTAACTATGTGAAGTTCTGCTTAAGAGTTCTGTTACAGAAGTTAAGAATTAACTATGTGAAGTTCTACTTGAGAGTTCTGTTACAGAAGTTAAGAATTAACTACATGTATGTGAAGTTCTGCTTGAGTTTTTTCACGAGGAAGTATAATCTGAATGTAAAGCGAAAACTGACTGTCTATGTGTCATCATTGTGTCTCTAGCTTATTCTTTTGGCTTCATTTATAAGGAAACTCCTCTGCAAATATATGTACAAATTTCAAATATACAATTATACCCATATTCAACAATTGATGTCATGTCATCAATAAGCTTTGACTTAGCGATTCAGCACATTTGATTGATTGATTGACTATTGTTTTACATCACTCCACGATTATTTCACGTATATGGTGACGGCATCTGCCTGATGCATTGCACACAAATTTAGATCTTTGCAACGGACCCACCCGAAGCAGTGAAGGATCTTTTACGTGACAGAACACCGGTGTGCCCAGGGCGGGAGTCGAACCCGGGACCTCTCGGTCAGGAGCCGAGCATCTTATCCACTAGGCCACACCGGCTTCAGTACATTTGAAGAGGACAGGCATGTAAAATCGAAATCACGTAATCTTGCAAGGAACTGAAGGTAGATGTTTTTCCGATATGTGAAATTTAACATTTTGTCAACTAAAGGCATTCTTAACATACACGGAGATAATTTCCATAGACATAATATACTTGTTTCTTGTCCTTTTTGTCTTTTATATCCTCAGATATTGATAAAACCGGAAAATCTTTGCTAACTGCCGATGAAGTACAAATCAAAGATATTGATCCGATATCCACAACTCGAAGTCGAAGAAACACGACAATACATATGTAAATAAAATGTTAGCAATCACGTACCTCTGTCAAAACAGAGGTGGGATCAGGTGCCATGGATCGGAGGAGTAAGCATCCCCTGCCGACCGGTCACACCCGACGTGATGCTATAAATATAAGCGAAAAAGTATTATTCGCTGTCACAGAATTAGGAAACGGCACAGTCAAAATAGGTATATGTCATGAGCAGTAAGAATACTGCTGTATAGTATAGGTAATACGGATGGTTTAGTTACTGTGAAATAAGGAATTCAACATGTCAGGCAACGATACATCATATGAGCAAATAAGGTCTTTATAATGGCCGTGAAATTTGCGGAATGTTGACATAAGTCGTGATATCTCATATCCTTGTTTGAGTAACTTTTCTCCCAGTAGTTGACTTCGATAAATGAAAGAGCAATACTCAGATGAGTATGCGCATATCGAATTGGGATATATAAACACCGTACGCAGGTGATAAAGGAATGTTGCTACTAGTATATGGAAAGTTAACAATGGGGAAACTAAAGTCATCACGTTTGTCATAAATTGAAGTAGTAAGTTTACCATCTCGGTCGATATCAACGAGCAGATCTAAATATGAAGCACATGAATTGGATATTGTATTGTCCTTAATTTTAAGTTTCTTGGGATATATTGTATGTACGTATGTATCAAAGTTTTTGTTATTTATAGATAGTACATCATCAATATATCTGAATGTAAAATTAAAGGACAATGCCAGTTGCTTCTTATTTTGACTTACAAGATTTTGTATGAAGTCAATTTCGTACGACGAAAGGAACAAAGAGGCTAGTAAAGGAGCACAGTTAGTCCCCATAGGGATCCCGGTACCTTGTTGGAAGACCTGGTCACCGAACACAACATATATATTGTCAATCAGAAAGTCCAGCATGTTTTAATGTCATCTTCAGAGTACCTATATTTAGATTCAGAGTGGTTTTTTTCACAAAATATGTATCTGGATATCCTAAAACAATAAATTTATATCTGCGTGCACCATTTTTGGTGATGAAACAGTTATCAATAATTCTAAAGAGCCTGTTTTTCAACTTATCATGAGGTATGGTGGTAAAAGGTGTAGAAAAATCATAAGTCTTAATGCATTTAATAGTTGCCAGATTTTGAGATTTTAAGTTTTCTAACAATTCTTTAGAGTGTTTTAGGATCCAAAACTGATTAACACCACTTCGAGAGTAAATTACATCGGAGTACGTCTGAAGCTTCTCCTTAATTGCAGATAATATTTTGGTAAGGAGGGCTGATAGAGGTTTAGTGGAGCATTTACTGGATCCTGCAATGAACCTATGTTTATAAGGAATCCAATATAAATAGGGTTACTCGAATTCAATATCCTTAGTACATAAGTTAAAGGTACTCAACACTAACTTATGGTTATCAATAATTTCATCTAGTGAGAGTGTAAAGCGAGTGTAAGTGGGATGAACAGTAGATTTGTTAATGCCAAGTTCCTCTAAAAGACAATCTATATAAAACGCCATGCAAATAAAAACTATATTGTTTGAGGCTTTATCATTTATGAAATGAATACAAATTTTCTCACATAGTATCTTAAATATAGCCATTATCAACAGTCACTATGCACGTAAAATAGTCGTGGAGAGATGAGAATGAATGAATGAATCAACAAATAAGTAAGTCAGTCATCAATATAGCCATCTACAGGATCAGTTACGAGTTTTTCTTCGAAAATATGATAAAAAAGGAATTTAATAGCAATAATATTAACATCTGGATTCTTAAGAATTGAAGAACACTTCATACATAAAATTCATCAAGCCTTTGTTCTTGCAAAATTGTGTTTTTTCGTGTCAGTTTTCATTACTTTAAGCGTCAAACATGTGGAATATGCCCATTAATAGGCGGCGTGTATAAGACACTTGATCACTACAGCATCTCTATATTTAGCGCATTTTAAAAGTTTTTTTATATGATAGGCGTTACTTTGCAATGAGAATTATTTGACCGAATGTTTTTGCCGATTTTAATGCACCTGCTTATATGATTGTCATGTCGAAGGACTGCACTGACAGCATGTTTGAGTTTCTATATACACTCTTATCTTCATCTTAGTTTCGTTTTTGCGTTGAGTAGGATCATGATTGTCCAGTAATTAGGTCAGATAACTTTTCTCCTATCCATTAAACCTAATTTACGATATACACGTAGTGTATGTCTCAGTGGAAAGATGTCCTTATTAAAAGCCAATCAAATGTGTCTCATAGATATTACATTGATCTGTTCGCGTGATGGGCGTATGTCACTTCATAAAACCTCTATCAACTCCATGACACCGTCACTGATCTCTGGGAAATAGTCACAAAACAAAAAAGCAAGAAAATGAGAATATGTCACGCAATTTGCCATTTCGGAATCCATTACCGAAACTGCTGTAAATGAATAAACACAAGATCAATATTCCTGATTAGAAAAAAATCTATTTTTAACCTAAAAGAAGATTCTATTTTACCATCTTCAGACATGTTGTCAGTGAGACGTTGAGAACAAACTCAAATTATAAAACAAATTTACTACATGTATGGGTAATAGACCTTCACACAGGTTGTCGCTTGTGATCTGCAGTAAAGCACAATTTCATTTAAATGGCATGCACGATGCTGCTTTCACCGAGCCAGTATAATTCTGCTTGAAAGAGACTAGAATCATTATAGCAATTTTTCATTTTATTTCATTTATAGCGCTTGTTATTCCCATAGAATAGCGCTGGTTGTTCCCATAGTATAACGCGGGGCTTCAAACCTGATGGTGCGATTCCACTTATCAGCTCGGATTTTTCTAGGGTAATTTAAATGTTGACCCATTGGTGTACTGGTATACAGTTTTTTTTTCTATTCTTGAGAAAATAAAATGAGTATATGTCTATGAGTATGTGACAAATAGCAAAGACAAAGAGCAATTAGTTTTGATAAAACCTTATTTTCTCATTTATGGAACTCTTACTCTTTGACAAAAACTTCAACTACGTTACAGTAATGAATATGTAAATTGGTTAATATAAAAATGTATTTGCAGGAACCTACTCAATCTTCTTATAATACATGTCTGCTGGGAAATCGATTATCTGAATTGTATTCAACATGATCTAATAAATTCCGAAGTGTGGGAGTTGTGTGGATATGATTTCCAATAATGATAAGATCCTACATTGCTCTACCTTTCTATAGTACCCACGAGGTTTCACAAACAAGTCATTGTGTCGCACAATGTAATTCTTCGTGTGATAACCTTTGAAGTAATTGGAAAAGGTAGTGATAAATGACACAAGAGATTCAAAGTAATGATTTCTGTTTGACATAATCCTAAGAAAACCCTCGGATTTGTACAAAATATCAAATCCCTCTGTTAAAACGCAAACATTTGGAATTACAAAATTGATTTTTATATATAGAAATTCAATGTGGGAATTTTCTCTTATAGTATAAACTTGCGAACTATTACACGCAGATAACATATTACATCTAAATAAAAATGATTTGTTAGGGTGATTCCTTTATTTTATAAACCTCTGTTTCGCCGTCATTGTAACTAGATTTTTGAGTGCAGGTTTTCTTTAATACGCTTGAAATAAGTGTGCACTTTGAAGTAGTTTAAAAATGAGTAGGATGTGAGTAGAATAGCATATAAATGATACAGAACTTGTGCCGCCTGAAGGAGTTAAAATGAATTCTAAAATACATAACAACAATGATACATCACTATCAATTATATTGATTACACCCAATGGTAGTACGTATTTCTCTACTTTGACTCATACACAGGCTATGGATGGAATAAAATTATACAAATCTTCGACATGTCATTTGATAACTTTTAATTTTTCGTTGGCATGTGATCACTTTCGATCAGAAAAATCAAAAGTTATCAAATGACAGACACGATAGGAAAAATCCATTCACACGCTAACACGATCTTTCTACTTCTGTTTATATCTACTGTATTCTTATTCTGTGGAACTATGTATTCATCGTTTACCTGCATGACGGATCTGGAGGAAAAAGTACTCGTTCTCATTGATGCCGATCGTCCACGATTGAGTTGTCTATCCACTCCATCCATAGCTGACCTCGGTAACTCTCTACAACTTTGACGACTCATAACGTCCCTGACCATTGGTCTGTCTATAGCCTCCAGGCTCATCTGTTTCATTCTACTATCAAAATTCATTTTAACGGTTTCGTAAATGTTACAACAACACACAACTATTCCATTCTGCGAACACAGTTTTTATCGACAATTCCTAGAGCAACCGATAGCGAAATCCTTGAGGAACTATTTGCAAACTAGTATTTGAAAACATGAGCATCGATCAATAGTCTATATGCTTGGACAAACATGTGTCTCAGCTCCGACTAACCTGCTTCCATTCATTCACTGGAAGGAGAGAGAAAAAGTTGGACAGTGAAGTAAACCATAGAGTATTGATCAATCGTGCTGAATTCAGTCCAAGCCTCAAACTCTCCACCTATATATAGTCATTAATACCACAGCTTTGAATAAACCAGCCCTTATATCAGGTTGTTTGTCAAATACATAATTCAATCAGTCCTGTCAATGTTAATGTAAATTCTGTTGATCGATTATTGCATCTATAATTCTGATATTATGTAGGCATTGGAACTGATCCAAGCCATCGTTATGTCTTAATGGGCAAGCTTGTCACAAGAGCAAATGGTTATTAAAGCACCAAATCGATGATATAAATTAATTTACCAATAAAACTGCAATCATCATAAGCAAACATTAGCTCACAGAATTCAATAATCAATCTTCTGGTTATAGCTATCAATACAGTTATAAATATATTAGTAAAATGCAGAGAATGTCATTAAGATGCAAGAGAAAGTTAGAATTCTGTGTCTAGTTTCTTATTTCACTAAGACCAAACTGGTTACACATTGTTCATGATACGGTATTATAGATCAAATGGTGCTCTATATATTGTACGTAATGAAATAGTGCTCTATGTTATTGCTAGTGAAGCTGTTCAAAGTCGACGTAAAGGGTTTTCTTAAAGTGTACTCGTCAAAAGTTAATGAAAAAGCCTTGTCAATGTAACTGTCACCGATTGGTAGACAGGTCTGTCAATATACCCGTTAACGATTGGTAGAAAGGTCTATCAATGTATCTATCACAGATTGGTAGAACGGTCTATCAATGTACCTATCACAGATTGGTAGAAAGGTCTATCAATGTAACTGTCACAGATTGGTAGAAAGGTCTTTCAATGCACCTGTCACAGATTGGTAGAAAGGTCTGCCGATGTACCAGTCGCAGATTGGTGGATAGGTCTGTCAATGTACCTGTCACAGTTTGGTAGGAAGATCTGCCAGTGTACCAGTCACAGATTGGTAGATACCAACCTGACACAGATTGGTAGATAGGTCTGTCAATGTACCTGTCACAGATTGGTGGAGAGTTCTGTCAATATATCTGTCAAAGCGTGGTAGATAGGTCTGTTAATGTCAATGTACCTGTCACAGATCGGTAGAAGGGTCTGTCAATGTACTAGTCATAGATTGGTAAATAGGTCTGTCAATATACCTGTCAGAGATTTATAGAAACGTCTGCCAGTGTACCTGTCACAGATTGGTGGAAAGATCTGCCGGTGTACATGTACCTGTCAACAGGCGATTAATAAGTTTGCCAGTGTATTTGCTCAAAATTGGATGGAAAAGTCTGCCAGTGTACCTGTCGAAAGTCGATGGAAAGATCTGTCATTATACATGTTAATTGTGTGTTTACTACCGGGATCTCTAGGTCCATGGCTACATACTGCCCGCTCCGACATTAGTGACATTAGAGAAGGAAAACAGAGATATTATATCTCCGATCAGTCAGTGCGTGCTACCCTAAACATGAATATGTACTTGACAGAGGAAATATTGTGCATATCGTGTGCGCGCGTGTGTGCGCGCGTGTGTGTAGGTGTGTGCGTGTGTGTGTGTGTGTGTGCGTGTGTAGGTGTTTTACACACAACAGATTATTACAACACTCCAGACTCGATGAGCATTAGTTTAATCTCTCAAATTGTCTAGAAACAAGCATAGAAATTAATAAAGTCGTTAAGTCAATTGATTGCTAAAAGCTTTTGAGACAATTCGCGCAACTCGCCATTGTATTATCTATGAGTCTATTGTTCTGTCTCTACTTATCATTCGACTAATGCATTGGAAAATTGTCTCCAAAGAATATTCCACAATCTATTATAAAATGGTCATGACATAAATATTCTTTGAATATATGAATGCCCCCTTTTCTTCTGTATGTAGGTAAACAAAGTTAGTTGGAAAAATACACTGACAATTACTTGAGGGAATATGCAATAAAATATGTTTAGAATTAGGTAATGTTAAAATAGTACTCCCGGAAATGATTTATGAAATGCCGACAAAAAGCTAATTTATAACGGAAACACAATGAACATTAGATGATGTACATTACATTGTTATGAAGTCTGCATTTGATATGAAATGAGAACATGCGTATCAGATATATTTGCATTTATTGAGTTTTCCTCACTGTATTTCTTTGTAAAAGGCAAATCTATGAAATGTACTTAATTGAAGATTATCTATTTTGAAATACATCAATTCTTAATTCATCAAGAAAACAACACTTTGTCACAGTATATTGAATTTTATCGATATTCGTGCTGCATGTATATAGTTCGCAAGTTACAGCCAAAGTAAACGATGAAACAGAATTGAAGGAGAATACGAACAAAATTACAGACGCAGTGCCAAAACAATCAAATGATTAGTATTTAGGATTCACACGTTCAATACATATACAGACGTTATATTTCCTTGTGATATATGGTCTTGTAAAAAGGATCGCCATCGAATGGTGTTTATTAACTTCCAACATGAAATGCAAGGCAAGCAAACACTTACACAGAGTCAAATTTGTGAGGTGCTCGTGGTAATGTGACTTTAGGTGAATGCTTGTTAATATTTAGTCAACTTGTGAGCTGTCCGAAAAATATGAATATATAAATAAACATCTTATATATAGGTGATATAGACATAACAAAGACAACAAGTATAAATATAAAGTCAAATATAAACGCATTCTTGTAATCCTTCTGAATTTGACCATATTTATAGGTGCGGTCTTAAGTTTCAAATGCACTTTATACTTACCCTATAAGTAAACTAGTCAAAATGTTAGTAAAGGTTAAGTAATTATAAACACCAATACATAAATTAGATGATCTACTTTCAGTTAACACGATATATGTGCTTTGATTTGATCTATTGGCAATGTTTGTTAAACAGACTTATTTCCCATTTGGTAGATATGTTATGGAGGGTATTCGTTGTCAAAAATTCAGACATGTAGTGATGTAAATTCACGTTGAAGATGTATCGTTTACACATGTACTTTGTGCAAATTTATTTTTCACACTTGTACTTATCGCAGCTGTATCATTCACATACGTACTTCCATGTCCCAAGATTGATCTGCCTTTTAAAGGGACATAGTCCGAGACTGGAAAATTTTAGCATGAAAAGGATAAATTACGACAATACCTTATTTTTCCTGTATTACATAAATTATAAACATTGTGTTAATTGCAAAATTTAAAACTAAAATCCCTAAATGTTTCCGTAGAATAAAAGTAATTGAGTCGAATTATATTCGGTTGGTATCAATTCCCCAAATAAGGCGATGCTCCGCCCATAATCATGCGCGTGTGCGGATATTCACCATAAAAAACAACAAAAATGGTTCACATGGAGGAATACGAGCACGAGAAAAGCAAATGTGTGGCAGAAAATAACTATGCACATACTCAGAGGCCAAAAAAAAAAAAAAAAGAAAATTGGAACAAATGTTAGAAACGGGTAAAGCTCGAGTTTCATTGTCACGTGATTTCCTCTGATCGACCTCATCAATATTCAAGAAGTTGGCGTGTTTTTGTTGCAAATTTAAAACAGGCATATCTCGTTAACGACATCGACTTTGGTAACGATACTTTTTACACATCTTAGATAATATACTAGTAATCGTTTGCCGTTTAAGAAATCCGTTTACATTTTTTCATACTTTTCCCGACTTCAATCGGACCATGCTCCTTTAACGGTCTTATATTTCACGAATGATTCTATGAACTGTCTCGGTACACAAAAATATTAATTCAGTATACATCGTTAAACATTCGATATTCTGTTCATGTCGCATGTTTCCGGACGTGTTTCAAATGTGGGCAATGCAATGCTTCAAACATGTAGACGTTACAGATGTAGAATTGTAAGCTGTGTATTCTGCAAAGCTTTAACAAGTGGAAGTATTTAGAAATACAAAATACACTTGTGTTATCGTAAAATGTACAATTATACATATATATAAACATTATGTTCCCGCGGAGTGCTTTTTTACACCGTGAAAATTTCTCATGGAAATGCACAAAAATCCCCACCCAAAAACAATAATGTATTTTTCATTTTTGTTTAATAAATAAAAAAATAAATTAGCAATTGAATTACGATACAGACGTTTATCAAGTTTAGTGAATTCAAAGCAAGTAATATCGGTCTAGGAAGTATACTAGATTTGTAGTGTACTTGGAGAAACTTATTTCAGTCGTAAAATTAAGATCAAACTACCTTGTAGGACTCACAAACTAAAATTGGAAAGCCGTCAAAAATCTAGATTTGCACTTGATGTTGTTTTAGGATTGTACCTATTCGAACAGGAAAGAAACGAAAAAGCACAATTAAGACAACGAAAAAGTAGAATTAGTATAGTACATTGTGCGATAACGATAGTTCAGCGTTTCATAAATTCTGATTTTCTCCATCGATGTTTACATTTTTAAGGTTTTTCCTCTGGGCTTTTTTATTTTTGATTATTTGACGAAATAAAAAATCAAACTGGCTAGATATACGATATAAATGTGTATACTTATAGAAAGCATTGACCAGAAGAAGTGTTTCTTACTATAGTCAGCAGTATGTGTTAAGATGAATGAGAATCATGGATTTCGCTGCAGATTCTTACTCTCTGATGATGGAGTAGCAGACCGCTTGTGATCAATAACTGCTTGTATTCTATTCATTCCCGAAATAAATCCTACAGATAGAGATGTAACAACAATTGCCGACCAAGCAATCGATTTTAATTTGTATTACAACGTCGCGCTCATATTTCAATACATACTTATATCTCTGCTTTCAGATCAGCCATTTTCCTAATGATATTATATAACTAATTTGAATAAGGTCTTATTTAATTAGGTATTTTATTTTAGTGCAGTTTGAGTTTGATGCTTTCAATATTGTTTCTTAATATTTCTTTAAAGTATAGTGCATTTTGTGTATTTTTGTAAACAAATTAATTCAGTTGAAATCTATAAAATGAACACGTCGGAGATATACGTCATCATAAGAACGCGGAGTAGAGTTCTAGACAAAGTTTTGCAACTACGACACATTCTTTACAGTGTTATCCTACATTTAATAGCGTGTATAGCGAGTCAAACTTCTTTCGGATACCTGCTCTCATTTCAGATTTCAAGAAGTGCATGCGTGTCCACTTAATACGAGTAACACAATTCCAGTCGCTCCCCATGTTTGTCCACTTTATACGACCGACACAATTGCAGTTACTCCCCTTATATTTCACTTGATTTTAATAAAAAGAATCTTATCTTTTACAGATTAATTTGTTAATCTCTACTGATTAAATCAAATCTAGAAATATACATGAAAAATATTTACATGTCAACAAATGTATTTTATCCATTAATGCTATTTAAATAAATATAAGAATATGTGCACACGAGTTTTAATTTAATTCATTCAAGGTAGATATAAAGTATATATTTCGTGTCAGTACAAAACACTGAAAACTAGGTTTTTGCATCTTTTTGCTTCCCTTGGGGACTAAAGTCTACTAGCGGTTGTACTGACCCAGTGATGATAAAATTATGAGAATATATATCAGTACGCGAATTCATTTAGTGCACCGTATATGCATTTCGAAAACCCTTGTCTCTTCAGTGATGCTAACGGCCGAAAATGTTGAAATCCAAAGTATAGATATTAGAGGAGCAAACTCGTTAATAAGCTGACATACAAATAAGATCCAAAGAATTGATTTAAGGACAGAGCATAAAAGAGCATATACTCCTTAGTTTTAAAGAATTTACAAAATGTTTACAGTAGAATTGTTATGATTTGTTAATAGATTCCGTTACGAAATGTAGTATCATTAATATGACTTCGATTCAATCGTAGTTAACGCTACTGATGTTTTGTACATCCAGTACATTATCTGATATCACAAAATCAAATCGATAATGGCATCCCACCTCTTTTTTTTTATCCCGACTCAGTCTTTGGTTAATGTATTTTCATATATATGTTTTGTTAATTTTCTTTTATCAATCATCATAATAGTAATTGAAAATCGGTTCATTTTATTTACACTGACATAGGACGTCCAGTTGAAATGGAAATAATCACTAAATATGTGTGGAAAAAACCAAATAACGTTCATTGATGGTTCCTCTAGGTGTTCCGTATCGACCTAACTCTAGAGGTGGTATTAAGACCACAAATTTTAGTAAAGATAGATTTTCCGAAATTATCCAAAATAAAATGGCAGCATCAAATCTCAGTTCGTTATAGCAAACCATGATAAAACTCATTTTGTGAAGTATAAATCTTACATTAAAGACAAGTGTTCTGGAGAGGGAGTTCATTAAGATGTTGAAATTACTTATCTTTGCTTATATTTACTTATACTTTGTGACTTTTTAGTAAAACTTTTTGTAATAAATGGTCGGTAATCCAAGGTTTCCCGCTTCTCGCTGATATGTTTCTTTACTCATACAAAGCTGTATTTATTCAAGCTTTCCTCTATTCATGGAAAAGGTAATTAGCTCTTCAGTGCAACTTCACATACGGATAAATAGATGATATGCTTTCAATTAAAAATCCTACATTCGTGGATGTAAGTCCACCTTGTATCTAAGCCGGTGTGGCCTAGTGGTATCGCGCCGGACTCCTAATAGGGAGGCCGGGGTTCGAATCCCGCTCAGGTCATGCCGGTGTCCTGTCTTTCGGATGAGACAGTAAAAACCGAGGCCTTGTGTCGTGGTTTGCATGGCACGTAAAAGATCCCTCACTGCTTTGGGTGGGTCCGTTGCAAAAGTCAAAATTTGTATGCCCCGCATCAGGCAGATGCCGTCACCATTTATGTGAAATATTCGAGCTGTGATGTAAAACAAAAATCAATCAATCAATCAACCACCTTGTACCTAGATATCATGTTTACAGTATAATTATTGGTGGCCACAGGGGCACCTCAATCCATGTTGAAAGTGACGATTTATTTCAACATAACAAACTTTCCCTTTACCTTTCTTTTTGCTGATTTTGTATGTCTTACAGTTTCGTAAGGTATTGATTTAGATTGCTTGGGTGGGTTTTATTTATCATCTAACGTATAAAGTACCGCAGATAAATATTCAACATAAATCGTGCATTCAGAGTGCATTCAAGGTCGGACTGTATTCACTTATATAATGATACTATTTACTCTACAAATTATCACCAAACGACAATTGATTTTGTAGTAGTGATTTATGAAAATGTTTCTAAAGAATTTAGCAATATGCAAGCTGTTCTGATGTATTATGAAATATGATATTACAGAGCTGTCCATTTTATACAAAATGGCTATATTGATATACATATATACAAATACTTGCTGATGTTCTAGTTCGAATGAATTGCGCTATATAAAAAGGACATGTTTATGATTACTTGGCTTCTGAACGAGAGGTCCCGGGTTTGCATCCTGCCGTGGACTCACTAGTGTTCTGTTTTTTTTTTCTGAGGAAACAGTAAAAAACCGAGGTTCGTATCAATGTAGTTGTAGCATGAAAAATATCCCTCACTGCTATTTGCCTTTTTCTCTGATATATACGACTCCGTAACTTGGTCTTGGCTTAGGTAAAAATAAGGTTATGCAGATCATTTCCAAGGGAATCTCACAACTAAATAATTCCTCCTCAAAGCCAACTTTAAATATGTTTTATTGATCTTAAGGAAAAGTCTGTAGGCAGAACTCTTAACTTTAATCGAAGCCGGTTTGGCCTAGTGGATAGGGTGCTCGGCTCATAATCGAGAGGTTCCGGGTTCGACTTCGGCCCTGGGCACACCGGTGTTCTCTCTTTCGGATGAGAAAGTAAAAACCGGGGTCCTGTGTCACGGTAGGCCTCACTGCTTCGGGTGGGTCCGTTGCAGAGGTCTAAATTTGCATGCAATGCACCAGGCAGATGCCGTCACCATATACATAAAATGATATTGGAATGTTGTAAAACAATACTCAGTGTAACAATTATTGTTGCTATCCACGATCTATCTGCGGCAATACCGCAGAGTAAACGTATGTGACTATCCATGTAGTATAAATTTGAATTTTGTTTTTATTCATTCATTTATTTCTTTTTTTCACTATAAAAGCGTAATTGTTTTAATGATAAAAGGCGTAAAAATTGTTTCATTGAAAATTCACTTTGGTGACTCAGTGCGAAGCGTTTGGGTAAGAAATTTAATGTAGTATTGTTTACGACTTGTAGGAGCTCGTAAATCGTAACAAAAACTCGCAAAATTTAACCAAGTTGTAGAAAATTGCAAATGAATTGCTGTTTGACAGGCTCATTGTCAGATCCTATATACTTTCAATTAAGATTTAGAGGTTTCCAAATGAAAACATCCTGAACTTGTCAGAAATATTGATAGAAGTATGATTGTTATAATAGGATATCACATACAGGATGATGTAAGTTCAGCATCGGATAAACTATTTTTGGCAGTTAGACATAATTTTAAGATACATTTTCATTCTACAACAATATTCAATCAATTGTACAGTATGTAGATTTGTTACATACTACACAAATAATTGACCCCGAGAAAGTGAATGCACGTTATTCAGAAGAAGCATAAACACCAATAACATATTTGAGATTTATAGCATTAAAATATGAAGGAAAATTTTATGTTAAAGACAGAAACAAACCAACTTTACAACTGTACAGATTAATATAATACATATATCATGTAAAAAGACCTTCTTATGCAGATGTTTTTATCTTGCATGCGGATACTTCTTAATTTTCTGTTAATGTTCGAAACTTTTGCATCTACATTTTATATGCCAGTATGTAAACGTTACACACACCCTGATTACCTTGGTGCACTTAAATGCGCATTGGTATTTATAATCCATCATAGTATATTATGGTCTAACCTTGTCTCGATGTTGCCAAACCTCGATGTCAGCGTTCATGCCTGTGCTCTTAGAGTTGGATCGAATTGCCCTTCCCGAAGCCGCCATTCCGTTAAAGTTTTCAAAACTGTTCAGTATTATCACTAGATTGTTATGTGGCAATTAATTCAGCATCTATAAACATGACTGTATCCTATCGCATGTACAAAATTATAGCATCGCTTCTCGCAGATTTTCTTTATGTAGTGTGACAACAGCTACTCAATAAAGCTTTATGTAGAGTTGGGGACATCGCATTGAAATCGAATTCTGTCCCCACGTTCTAACATCACAATTGATTTTATGTATTTCTGATGAAAAGCTTCAACGTCTCGATAAGGCAACAAACGGCCGAGATATTCAATAACAACTTTTAAATAGATGTTTTCGAAGTCATGAAAAAGATATTAGTCACACGTCTTGATATTTCTTTCGTTTAATTGCATTCAGAATCCCTCCAAAACTGTAATTCACATTATTAAATGAACCTTTCATCTGATGGATATTTCTTTTCTGCTTTATTAAAAGGTTGAATTACCTATGCATCTTGCTGTTATTGATCCCAAGTCCCAGACTGATTGTGTAATTAGTATGAAATAAGGCATATTTCACTAGTTAATAAGATTTTCAAACATAAAACCTTCATTTGGTTACCAAACAGTTGCCATGACTTTTTATCGATATGTCTGCGTAGAATCTGGAAGATCTTCGATTTCTCCCAAGTTGTTTGATTAGCCTAAGCAATGTTGTTACCTCATGCATATATATGACTCTTCATGTGATGATAAATTACACAATCACTAGTATTATAGATTCTCAACCTATATGTTTCATTGTCTTTTGATATACTGCTACGAGCGCGAAAGTGCTTCCTCCCCCAACTGGTTAATTGTCCAACAACAACAAAAGTTTACATTGGATAAGTTTTGTGATGCCTCTTTCACTTTTTGTTTAGTGTTTTTGTCATATTTAATTTGTTTGGCTGTTAGGCTGTTAGTGAATTTATTTTTCATTTCTGTATTTGGACTTCTATTTGATCTAACATAACATTATATATATATATATATATATATATATATATATATATATATATATATATATATATATATATATATATATATATATATATATATATATATATATATATATATATAAATGACATGGACAAACTGCACCGAATGTCAAACACTATAGCGCAAAAAACCACTTTGATGACGTCACGCAAGATTGGAAATGTCGAACATTTCATTTTGACGTCCTAAGCTTAACAATCAAAAGTCTGCCAAACATCGCTTTCTGTGCTGAAAAGTGGGTCAAATATGGCGTCACCGATCAATGTAATTTATACAGAAATAAAAAACATAGGTCTTGAAAGCTTTATCTCAGGCAATTACAGTGGTTGTGCATATATGTCTTTATAAATAACATCGGTATATATATGTTACGTGCAACATTAATGTTATATTATACTAATTCTCAATTAAGATCGCGGGGTCTGCTCAAAAGTTAATTGGCTTATGGATCCTCTCAGATAACTTGCCGAGGAAGTTGACCAACGGTGACAAATAATTTGAAAATGATTCTTATTTGTTTAATATGTACAATAATCACATCAGAAATTAGTGCAGTTACGATACCGACTTAGGACGATTATTTAATATGACAAAAATCAATCAACTGGTGTGGTTAACTGGTTCATGGGCCTACCTTCCCACTTACCGCAACAGCAGAATAATGAAAAGATACACATGTAAAAATAAAAATATTCCTCCATCTAGAGATCGAGGGTAAACAAGTGTCTCATGTTGAGAGGTCCCGACTAACAGTCAGAGGATACGAGGTTCAGAACCAAGTCTCCTTGAACCCCCACCGCCCTGTTAGTCACCGTGCAACGTTAAAGTCTGTATAAGGCTGTAGAGGGGCCTAATAAAAGACGTATAGTCTTTTAAATGATTTCCGGGTCATATTGTCCATGACGAATGTGTTTAATTAATTTGGAACCCGACGAAATGAAGCTGTCGGAACTTTTGACCCTCCCAAGTTTGTATATAAGATCACTGTTTTTCTAAGTTTGTGATATCTGTGACCCTGAATTAAAAGTTTCAAACTAATTTGTAAATTTTTGGTATGAAATAAAAAAAACCCCATCAGTTCAGCCCCTTGGCAAATCGAACCGAGATATAAAAATGCCGTATGATGGGAGTCTAGGGACATCACCATCCAAATAAGGGAAATTTACAATTGGAAATCCAAAATCGTCACGTTCATTGGAAATATTAGTATGAATGAGGTGTCTCTGTATCACAAATATTAGCTATGTTTCATCGAATTTCGGGTGGTTTCAGGTATATATCTTTCAAATTCAGGGTTATCGATAACTAAGATTTCAATAAGATAACTAGATGTATCATTGAATTTATCAATCAGATGCAAACATCTAGATATTGGAATAGAGTGCATAAAGTCCCTCTCATATAGAAATAAATCTGCTGTAAGAGGTGCGCAGTTAGTATCCATAGGAATCCTAACTATTTACTGATAAATCTTGCCATAAAATTGCACGTAAATATTATCCATAAAAAATTCTATGGCTTTACATAAGTCAGCGCAAATCCAGTATTTATATGAAGTATAATGTTTGTTCGAAAAGAATCCAGAGTTATTGGAAGTACAGAAATGTGTTTTAGATTCTTTGTTAAAACACCAACGTACGAGATAGAACAACTTACATTTAATCAAGTCGTGTGAAAGAGAAGTATATAGAGTAGAAATATCAAATGTACAGAGTTGAGTAGCTTGGAAAATACGTAAAAGGAGCTCTACTTAAACTTTGCAAGGGTTTCTATAGACCAAGAGTAATTTATTTTACTGTTATGAAAAGCGACATTACAGTATTTAATATTATCTTTGATTGCCGTAAGAGCAGGCGTAGTATGGTTAGAAAATACACTGGTGGAGCAGTGACTGGAATTAGATGTAAAACTGATTTATATGGATATTTATGTAATTTAGGGAGCCAACACATGGTTGGAAGATCATACTTATCAATGTCAATTTTGAAATCAGATATAGTCATGCAAGGTGTTGTCTTTCGACGCAGGGGTTTCAAGACATATTTTGTACTGGTTTAATTCAGTTTCAAGTACATTGATATAATATAGTTTTCAAACAAGCATTATATTATTACCTGCTTTATCAGCAGGCACAAAGACATATTTAGTGTATAAATCAGCCATTCTTAATAGACTGAACTGACAGTATATTTGGCTGTTTGAAAAATGAGGATTTTTCGTAAAGTTGTTAATACGGATGACGGTAATTTTTAGAATCTGATATTTCCAATCATCAAGAGGATGCACTTTTACTTTTTAGCTGGGTTCCATTGCGTAAGCAATAGCCCGGTTATAGCGATCGCTAGTAAAATCCGGAATGTAACCCAACAACTGCCAAAGTAAACATACTCTCCTCATAATAAATCCTTGTGATTTTATTGTTAAGTATTATAAAAAATTTCAACTCATTAAATTCTTTATCCACGTTTTGAAATGACAAACGATTTTAAATTATATATAACATTGCAAACAGAGATTTGCGTGTGTTTGTTTTTACTGACGGTCTACTTTTCAGTGCTTGTAAACAGAAATGAAATAAATGTATATAAATTTTCAGTCATGAAATTTTGTAAATCACCTTAAAACTAAGGAGTATCCCCCGCATGCATAGCTCTGTCCTTTGTGTCTGTTCTTTAGCTCTGTCTTGTGCACAAAATTACAAGATATATATGTTCTATATTTATTTGTGTACATGTATGTGAGGGGTTTCCCTAAGTCTATTTTTGCCAACTGAAACATGTTTGTGTGTAAATGTAAATGTCATAGATTAACATTGGTATGGCGCTTTGTACTTCCCATGACTTGCCTTAGGCACCGTTCATTTGATAATCGGAGGGGGGATAGGTTTTTCATCCTGGTCAGATTATTATGGGGCATAGGATTAAGTATAGTCAGAGCAAGAAAAAACATTTTCACAAATCATATATTGTTGTATAATAATACAAATTTGATAATAAACACTATCACTTTTGAGCAAAATTTTCCTATATTCACCACATTATACATCTATTATGTGTACAGCAGTATTCTGCCTGTATCTTGGTGTGGGAGTGGTCCATATTTTTGCACAGTCAAATCCGTCCCAGCTGTGTTATACGCTTTTAATCCATCATACTGATGCCATATACTTTGAATTTTTATCAACGAGATGAACTGAAGTTGAGATAAGGAGCGGGAGGGGGAGAAGGAAATGGGTAGGAGGTTGTAGGGGTGCGAGAGGGCTACCCCCTGTCCGTCCCTCATAAACTGTTTTGGCATATATCCACTACAATCATTAAAGTACTCAAAGAAAAAAGATAAAAGTATTTGACTCAACTGTAGCAATATAATTAAAGGGCACACATTTAAAAATCTATAAATAATCTTCCATATAGAGAAGCAAGGATCACTACGTTTCTTAAGTTGACAGGTCATAAAAAATAAACACTTATAGTAATGCAGACCAAGATATCAAAAAAATATAAATTGACATCAGCATGGGTAAATCGTGCTCTGCCGATCTGGAAGTGAGCTCAGATCATAATATGTAGAAGTCTCAACTACCAGTCAGAGGTTAAGAGGTTCAGGACCTTTCCTCCTTTGAAAAAAAATTCAACAAGGCCCATCATATAGTCCTCATCGCCCTGTATAAGACTGTAGAAAGGCAAAATACAAGATGGATCATACTGTCAATAACGAAGGCATTTTAACATTTTGGAACCCGACAAGATAAACTTATCGGAACCTTAGACCCTCCTAAGTTTGCACACAGGATCGCCATAGAAATTGAGATGAGAAATTCCATCGGATAGATATTGTTGCAAAAGTAACATTTCCGAATTTTGATTAAAGTTCTGAAGAATACCTAAACGCTCCTAAGGTTTTTCTAAGTTCATGTTACCTGTAATCTGGAATTAAATGTCCCAGTGTTATTTGAATTTTTGTATTAAAGTTCAAAACGTTAGTTCAGGCTCTGGCAAATTGAACCAACTGAATTATGTGAATACTATATGATGGGAAACTAGGAACATTTCAGACCATTCAAATAAGGGAAATTTACAATAGGAAATCCAAAATCGTCACGTTTATTGTCAATATTTGTATGAATTTTATTGTTAATTATCTTAATGTATAGGCCTCAGAAAGGTGTTTCTGTATCACAAATGTTGTCTTTGTTTAAATGAAGTTCGAGTGTGTATATGTCAGTAATAAATCTCTCAAACTCAAGGTATCGAAGATATCAAGATATCTAAGATGACGTCAAGATACCAGTAAAATTGTAAATGTAGCTAGCTGTATCATTGAACATCTCAATAAGGTAAAAAAGATTTTTTATAGAATGCATGAAATCCCTCACATAACAATATAGAAACAAATCTACTCGTAAGAATTGCGCAGTTAGTACCAATAGGAATCCAAACTAACTGCTGGAAACTCGTGCCATTAAACTCAAGACACAAATATGATAGGCTTGTAAATAGGTTTGTCCTTGATTCAACTGATGAAGAACAAAACATCATGATAACATAAAATGTCGTGTTATGTAAGAGCTTCGCTCACCAGAAAAAGTTGAGTTTTAACACATTATTTTTTTCCAGAGTATTATTTTAGATTACACTAATCTATTGGATACAGATTGTTTTTTCACTGTATCTCTGGGCAAGATTATTTTTTAGTCAAATTCAGGACCAGAAAATGTTTAAAAAAATCCTAGGTCCCCTCAGAATATCAAATGGACTGTGCTTTATCGCTTCGCTGAAGTAAAACATTTTGTATTGTTCCCTGTGCTGATTAGCATGTCTGACTTTATTCTCAGATCGACGTCATTTTCAATAAATAGTAGTAATCAAAATGTATCTTATTCTTATGTCGTTTATGTTTGAAGATAAGGAAACCAAGCATCATTTCAGGTTTTCTCTCGCACTTATTCGATAAATGAGATAAAGTTTACATTTGTGCAGTTTCGGCAAAAGAAAATATTTTCAATTCCTCCATCATACTAAACTATTAAATTTGGCGATAGCTAAATTATTCTACAAACCCTCGGCTACTGTCAAGATATGCTGAATTTCTATGCGAGATCTGTTGAACTTTTCAATGATATATAGAATATCCTGATAAACAGAGTAGGTTTAATGAGCATGGAATGCCAATACAAGTTGTGGAATTGTACTTAAATAATTAATCTGCAAGAAAGGTAATACTACCGCAATCTATAGGAGATTACAGATATAATTGTGAAAGTGATAAGCCTTGTGTAAGACTAACACGTCTTCATATTCAAGAAAATAAAGCATGACAAGAGCAGTGTCTTTTTAAAACATTCATGAGTCTATAATTTTCATCATGATCAAGATTAAGATGCCATGCCTTACGAGATATTTTATCAAAGTTTTACCAATGATAAACTTCATTTCACTATTACATAAGAATTGTCATCCTTGCATAGTAAATGCGTAACTTCTTGTTTACTTGTATTTGTTATCAACTGTATTTTAACTGCAATTTTAATGTTTGCTACTTGACCGGGTACTGAAAGCACGCCTATCAGTACTATAAGTACTTTGATTCCAAAAACCTGTGCTTATATACATTTTCATGGCTAGATCTCATTGGTTAAGAAAATAATGTGTTGATTGGTTACTTTACTGCGATATGATTGGTTGAATTCTAACATAAATTTCAATCCTTTCAGAGTTTTACATTTTGTGTAAAAACTATATTTTCTATTGATTACTCACATGATTTTCTCGATAATATGTTTATAATTTTCTTTAGTGAATAGTTCAACTTCCTTCAACATAGATGGGTATTTGTAGTAATATGGTTTGATATACAGACGGCGAATTTCGTCATATACAGGGCATTTTAAAATGAAATGGAATTCATCTTCTAAATCATTGGTACTACAAAGACGACATTTTCTCTCAGAACGTTCGATGTTTCTATGTCTGCTGAAGATCATGATAAGATAATCTATATTTTGTCAGAAGTTTTTGATACTTTACTGGCAGTTATTTTTTAAAATAAAACTGTAGGCCTATATCAAAAATATTTGCAATATGTTTATACAAAAATATTTATTAGATGAATTAAATGTAGCATATAATCCTTGAATAAAAATGTCTTGTGATCTTCTAATATGTTCTTGAATAAGTAAGTCTTTGTTTGTAATTTTCTGGGCGAACCAGACTTCTCCAAAACCAGATGAAAGTAATTCATGCATAATGTTGCTTGCCCCGTTTTGTAGGGTTGTTAATACATATATGAAACTGTTGTTGATATATATTGTATAAAATACAATTAACAGTTTCTAATAATTTCAACCAGTATTTTAAGGCTCGCACTCTTCTAGTAATATATAATGGATAACTTTCAAGGTCTGTACAGACAACAATATTAGATGTTCATTTCGGAGCATGAAGTATTCTTTTACAAAAATCTCTCTGAATTTTATCTATATCTTTACAAGAGTGGAATACCCAGATTTCACACACAGAATTTAAAATACTTGCAATGTATGTATTAAATATTGACACTTTTGTTGATACATTGAATTGATATTGCGTAAAGTACTTCTGCAAAGAGAACAATGCCTTTCTATCCTGTGTAGCCAACTGTTTTTGAGTAACAGCAAATTTACCATTTGGTATAAATAGAACACATAAATAAACAAATGAATCCACAACTTCTATATCTACATTTTTATAACACTTGTGACATATGTACCCAGAGGTATGTGACAATGGAGTCAGTAACATAAATACACAGAGGTATGTGACAATGGAGTCAGTAACATAAATGCACAGAGGTATGTGACAATGCAGTCAGTGACATAAATACACAGAGGTATGTGACAATGGAGTCAGTAACATATATACACAGAGGTATGTGACAACAGAGTCAGTAACATAAATACACAGAGGTATGTGACAATGCAGTCAGTGACATAAATACACAGAGGTATGTGACAATGCAGTCAGTAACATAAATACACAGAGGTATGTGACAATGCAGTCAGTGACATAAATATACAGAGGTATGTGAAAATGCAGTCAGTGACATAAATACACAGAGGTATGTGACAATGCAGTCAGTGACATAAGTACACAAAGGTATGTGACAGTGTAGTCAGTGACATAAGTACACAGAGGTATGTGACAATGCAGTCAGTGACATAAATACACAGAGGTATGTGACAATGAAGTCAGTGACATAAGTACTCAGAGGTATGTGACAATGCAGTCAGTGACATAAGTACACAGAGGTATGTGACAAGGCAGTCAGTGACATAAGTACACAGAGGTATGTGACAATGCAGTCAGTGACATAAGTACACAGAGGTATGTGACAATGCAGTCAGTGACATAAGTACACAGAGGTATGTGACAATGCAGTCAGTGACATCAGTACACAGAGGTATGTGACAATGCAGTCAGTGACATAAGTACATAGGTATGTGACAATGCAGTCAGTGACATAAGTACACAGGTATGTGACAATGCAGTCAGTGACATAAATATACAGAGGTATGTGACAAGGCAGTCAGTGACATAAATATACAGGTATGTGACAATGCAGTCAGTAACATAAGTACACAGGTATGTGACAATGCAGTCAGTGACATAAATACACAGAGGTATGTGACAATGCAGTCAGTGACATCAGTACACAGAGGTATGTGACAATGCAGTCAGTGACATAAGTACATAGGTATGTGACAATGCAGTCAGTGACATAAGTACACAGGTATGTGACAATGCAGTCAGTGACATAAGTACACAGGTATGTGACAATGCAGTCAGTGACATAAGTACACAGAGGTATGTGACAATGCAGTCAGTGACATAAGTACACAGAGGTATGTGACAATGCAGTCAGTAACATAAGTACACAGAGGTATATGACAATGCAGTCAGTGACATAAGTACACAGAGGTATATGACAATGCAGTCAGTGACATAAATGCACATAGGTATGTGACAAGGCAGTCAGTAACATAAGTACACAGAGGTATGTGACAATGCAGTCAGTGACATTAGTACACAGAGGTATGTGACAATGCAGTCAGTGACATAAATATACAGAGGTATGTGACAAGGCAGTCAGTGACATAAATACACAGGTATGTGACAATGCAGTCAGTGACATAAGTACACAGGTATGTGACAATGCAGTCAGTGACATAAGTACACAGGTATGTGACAATGCAGTCAGTGACATAAGTAGACAGGTATGTGAAAATGCAGTCAGTGACATAAGTACACAGAGGTATGTGACAATGCAGGCAGTGACATAAGTACACAGAGGTATATGACAATGCAGTCAGTGACATAAATACACAGAGGTATGTGACAATGCAGTCAGTGACATAAATGCACAGAGGTATGTGACAATGCAGTCAGTAACATAAGTACACAGAGGTATGTGACAATGTAGTCAGTGACATAAGTACACAGAGGTATGTGACAATGCAGTCAGTGACATAAATACACAGAGGTATGTGACAATGCAGTCAGTGACATAAGTACACAGGTATGTGACAATGCAGTCAGTGACATAAGTACACAGAGGTATGTGACAATGCAGTCAGTGACATAAATACACAGAGGTATGTGACAATGCAGTCAGTGACATAAGTACACAGGTATGTGATAATGCAGTCAGTGACATAAGTACACAGGTATGTGACAATGCAGGCAGTAACAGACGTATAAAGAGGTATGTGACAGTGCCGTCAGTGAAATAAATACACAGAGGTATGTGACAATGCAGTCATTAACATAAGTACACATAGGTATGTGACAATGCAGTCAGAGACATAAGTACTCAGAGGTATGTGACAGTGTAGTCAGTGACATAAGTACACAGAGATATGTGACACTGCAGTCAGTGACATAAGTACACAGAGGTATATTACACTGCAGTCAGTGACATAAATACACAGAGGTATGTGACAATGCAGTCAGTGACATAAATGCACAGAGGTATGTGACAATGCAGTCAGTAACATAAGTACACAGAGGTATGTGACAATGCAGGCAGTGACATAAGTACACAGAGGTATGTGACAATGCAGTCAGTGACATAAATACACAGAGGTATGTGACAATGCAGTCAGTGACATAAATACACCGAGGTATGTGACAATGCAGTCAGTGACATAAGTACACAGAGGTATGTGACAATGCAGTCAGTGACATAAATACACAGAGGTATGTGACAATGCAGTCAGTGACATAAGTACACAGGTATGTGATAATGCAGTCAGGGACATAAGTACACAAAGGTATGTGACAATGCAGGCAGTAACATACGCATAAAGAGGTATGTGACAGTGTAGTCAGTGACATAAGTACACAGAGGTATGTGACAATGCAGTCATTAACATAAGTACACATAGGTATGTGACAATGCAGTCAGAGACATAAGTACTCAGAGGTATGTGACAGTGTAGTCAGTGACATTAAGTACACAGAGATATGTGACACTGCAGTCAGTGACATAAGTACACAGAAATATGTGACAATCCAGTCAGTGACATAAGTACACAGGTATGTGACAATGCAGTCAGTGACATAAGTACACAGAGGTATGTGACAATGCAGGCAGCAACATAAGTACACAGAGGTATGTGACAGTGTAGTCAGTGACATAAGTATACAGAGGTATGTGACAAGGCAGTCAGTAACATAAGTACACAGAGGTATGTGACAGTGTAGTCAGTGACATAAATACACAGAGGTATGTGACAAGGCAGTCAGTGACATAAATACACAGAGGTATGTGACAATGCAGTCATTAACATAAGTACACAGAGGTATATGACAATACAGTCAGTGACATAAATACACAGAGGTATGTGACAATGCAGTCAGTGACATAAGTACACAGAGGTATGTGACAATGCAGTCAGTGACATAAGTACACAGAGATATGTGACAGTGTAGTCAGTGACATGAGCTTGCCATCATGGTTTTGTATTGAGAGAGTTGGGTAAATGCAGTTTTGTGGTTTATTGCTATGTCATGTAATGCATGATTGCATGCTTATTGCAATAGCAGTATTAGAACATTACGAGTTAATAAAACATCTACTTATGAAAGGAGGATGACAAATATATACTTAATATAGTTATAAAACGGAAAACTCCTTAACGACGTCTTGATTAGTTTTAATTAAATATATTTCAAATAAAAAAAATAGGTAAATATACGAGGAAATAAAATCTCCCTTTTAAATACACACGCACGAAAAGAAAGTTACCGGTATTATCTACCTTGAATTCATCATACGCGGTTGATAATTTCATGAAAAGTTAACTCGGCTTTTCGTCATTGTCATTCGTATTTATAGTACATACATATTCTATTACATGTAGTTGTTACATCAAAAACCCAATAACAAGAAAAAAAATCACACAGGATGTGTATTACTGCTTACACATATCATATGGGCCAATTATTATTTTGACACGGGAATAGCAATTCTACAACCATTTATTAAATAAAATATACGACATAATCCGCTAAAGCGAAATCAAGTTATACTGAGATGCTCTGGGTCTGCCGTCCAGCTAGGCGGTGACTTAGTTATACTGAGATGCTCTGGGTCTGCCTACTAGCAGTAATAGTAGCCTTACACTGAGATGCTCTGGAACTGCCTACTAGCAGTTATAGTGGCCTAGTTACACTGAGATGCTCCGGGACTGCCTCCTAGCAGTAATAGTAGCCTAGTTATACCGAGGACTGCCTACTAGCAGTTATAGCGGCCTAGTTACACTGAGATGCTCTGGAACTGCCTACTAGCAGTTATAGTGGCCTAGTTACACTGAGATGCTCCGGGACTGCCTACTAGCAGTAATAGTAGTCTAGTTATACCGAGGACTGCCTACTTGCAGTGATAGCGGCCTAGTTATACTGAGATGCTCTGGGACTACCTACTAGCAGTGATAGTGGCCTAGCTATACTGAGATGCTCCGGCAATGCCTACTAGCAGTGATAGTTGCGTAGTTATACTGAGATACTCCGGGAGTGCCTACTTGCAATGATAGTGGCCTTACACTGAGATGCTCTGGGACTGCCTACTAGCAGTGATAGTAGCCTAGTTTCACTGAGATGCTCTGGGACTGCCTTCTAGCAATGACAGTAGCCTAATTATACTGAGATGCTCTTTGACTACCTTCTAGCAGTAATAGTGGCCTAGTTATACTGAGATACTCCGGGACTGCCTTCTAGCAGTGATAGTGGCCTAGTTATATTGGGATGCTCCGGGACTGCCTACCTGCAATGATAGTGGCCTAGTTATACTGAGATGCTCCGGGACTGCCAACTAGCAGTGGTAGTGGCTTAGTTATACTGAGATGCTCTGGGACTGCCTATTAGCAGTGATAGTGGCCTAGGGTAATATATTATATAACAGATTATTATACCTCTTGTAAGATTCTGTGATTCTCAGTGGTTGATTTTAAATTATTCAAATGACTTATGACTAAAAATACATCATATGATATCTATTGACCGGAAGATGATATAATGACCTGGTCATTAATTTAATGACCGTCGAATATTAATGACCGACGCAGAAATCCAACATGGCGACAATAGCGCGCCTCAACCACGTCGGGATTTTATAACTGTTTATAGATGGTTAACCAGTTTCTCTTTACCTACTCCTAACCATAAGCAGCACAATACAGATTGCTGTGTTGCCATCTGTTTATAATCAGTTTTATTTCATTCAAACTTAATTCAAATTAAAAAAAAACCAGGTAAATATACGAGGAAATAAATTCTCACTTTTAGATAACACGCATGAAAAGAAAGCTACCTGTATTAACTACCTTGAATTCATCAAACGCGGTTGATAATTTCATGAAAAGTTAACCGGGTTTTTTTTGGGTCATTGTCATTCGTATTTATAGTACATACATATCTGTGTACTTATGTCACTGACTGCATTGTCACATACCTCTGTGTACTTATGTCACTGACTGCATTGTCACATACCTCTGTGTACGTATGTTACTGACTGCATTGTCACATACCTCTGTGTATTTATGTCACTGACTGCATTGTCACATACCTCTGTGTACTTATGTCACTGACTGCATTGTCACATTTCTCTGTGTATTTATGTCACTGACTGCATTGTCACATACCTCTGTGTACTTATGTCACTCACTGCACTCTCACATACCGCCTTTATACGTATGTTACTGCCTGCATTGTCACATACCTCTGTGTACTTATGTTACTGCCTGCATTGTCACATACCTCTGTGTACGTATGTCACTGACTGCATTGTCACATACCTGTGTAGTTGTTACATCAAAAACCCAATAACAAGAAAAAAAAATCACACAGGATGTGTATTACTGCTAACACATATCATATGGGCCAATTATTATTTTGACACGGGAATCGCAATTCTACAACCATTTATTAAATAAAATATACGACATAATCCGCTAAAGCGAAATCAAGTTGTACCGGACCTTGCATTCTCGGTGGTCTGACCTACGGCCTCGGTCAAGTCAGACCACCTCGAGTGCAAGGTCTTGGGTCATCTACTTGCCATATTGACCTCATAGAGAGTAATAAATTGTGTAGTTTACGTAAGTCCTCATTCGCCATTTATAACGAAGAAGGAATATAATAATGCACAATATCAAAATCACATTTATCAAGTTCTGATTTTTGACCAAGGTATGCAGTATACTTCTTTGTCAGTTTATGAAAGTATTTGATTTTCGCAATTCTATCCATTTGACATTTAGATTTGTTATAAAAAACTGCTGAACAGCTGAATAAACATTAGAAATGGATAAGATGAACATGTTTTAATGAGTAACATGGGCGGCAACCTTTAATTTACGATTAATAAAATAGTTAAATTGTGGATTGTAAAATCTGGAGATCACATCTATGAACGATATAATATTTTACATACTGCTTTATAGTTTTCATTTCTTCATAATAGTACGGAAAGTAATATCGAGATCAAATTCTATTTTATCTTACTCTTATGAACAATGTTAATAGTATAATTCCTTCTTCAGAAAATCACCAAGAACCGAAACAATACCAAACACGTATTAGAAAACAAGGAAATTGATAATTTCTATATGTACATTAGTCCGCTTTCATCTCATGTGTGCTGTTTTATAATACTTTGTTTTACGATATTTGTACGTTTTGTCATTTTCGTAGGTTTTGTGATACTCTGTAATATGTTGTAATATTTCGCAGATTTTGTAATATTTCATAGGTTTTGCGATATCTTTAAATATGTTGTAATTTGTTTTGAGAAACTAATAGGAGACTTTCACTTCCCGGGGTATCTTGTTTTATCTGCAGAGGCCATTAATGACTATTATGGTACATAACTGTAAGGGGCATAGTCACATAAGACTAGTTACATTAATATGTACCATATTTATCCTGTAGACAAACATCTGCCATTTAACAATCCTACACGACTTTGGCGTTAGCAGTCCTGTACTAAGTCTATCTACATATTTATGTATATTTCCCTTTGTACTAGTCCTGTCTGACATCTCATTTCTGATGTTCTGATATTTTTATATCATTATGTGTTTTACAATACCTTACGTGTTTATATTTTTATGACCTCTCAATATGCGATACCTGTTGACCCTTGTTCTTTACATGGAGGATTATTTATAAATTTTTAAATGTACGTCCTTTGATTGTTTTGCTGTTACGGTGAGTGGGAAGGTGGGCCCGTAAACAGGTTAACCACACCATTTGTGTGGCTTTTGTCAAATTAAATGACCGTCCTAAGTCGGTATTGTAATTGCACTACAATCAAATATTTTTGTAATGTGTTATATGTGCTAGTATATTATTGATATTCATGTATTGTATAGCTCCATGGTGACTTCTGCCACATAACGGAGCCAGTAACTCCTCTTTTTTCTTTCTGAAGATGCCAGTATTATGTGTATTGATAAGGAGCTAGAATTGACTATCCTTACAGATGGCGTAGAAGAATACGGCAGGAAATGTGTAACTCACAACCAAGTGACGAGTTAGATACACTGTCTAAATGGATCAATAGTGTAATTAATCTCCACATTAAAAAGATCAATGATACAACAAAAACATATTTTGGTATTTGTTTCACGGATCGTAGTGTCTGAGCTAAGAAGACTTCTTAGTTATACGGTCTAGTGTCGACAAAGATGTGACTGATTCAGGACTTGAACAGTCATATTTGTAATGGATCCACGAGTTACATAAAATCCATTCAAACCAAGGCGTTTGGCAGGAACTGGCAAGTGTTCAACTAAATCTTTGTCAGCCCTCCTCACCACAATAATATCGTTGATAAAGAAAGGAAGAAAATAAAAGAAAAACAAAACTTAAGGCCGGTTTACATCACGCTATTTATTTTGTGAGATGAATCACATACAGAACATCTAATGGTGTGTAGCCCACCGGCTAAAACTACTTACATCATATGGAGAAATTATTACCATTTGGTTAATTTGCATATCGGCCATATCGGTCGCGAACTAACAGCATTTCCCTATAGAATTCCTATAGTGATCACGAATTCAAACTCAAAGAGCAAACTTCCCCCTGTCTAAACACACGTTCCCAGCATCACAATTTGTTCTCCATTTTTGCTTCTTTTCACGAAACAAACCTCCAGTGTCGCTGATATGATACTCCAAGTTCTTTTCGCAGTCAAGCTTTTGAAGCGAAGAACCCCATTCAACCTATTGTAAACAAGAGAAGATTCTTGAAAATTCACAAAAGACCCACCTTTTCGGATACGTTAACGGCATCATTAGTCTCAGCATCGGAAACGATAATCATAGATATGAATTTGCAGAATTTGTTGCCAGATATTTTTTTCAATATTTACCAAAAAGTTTGCTTTGAAATTCAAATCACTGGGGTTTTTTTTGTTTTTTGTTTGTTTGTTTTGTTTTAATTTTTGGAAATGAGACACTGAGGGGTATATAATTGAAATGCATATCCACAGGCTTGTTTTTATTTTCCCAACAAATTGCATGCGATTTATCCCTGGAGTTTTACTGTATAGTGTATACAGTGGCATGCGCCAGACTGGTGCCACAACCATATGATTATAATTATCATACACACACACGAGATGTAATGTGCTACAAGAGTGGTAACTCATGTAGACATTTGTAACATTCAAGTTAATCGAAAGTTATGCACCTTAGCCATCTTTGACACAATCAATATAGAACTTTTAGTGTGAAAAAACTATAGACAGACATCCCAGAACGTGTTAGCGTTTTGTTTTTATTTTTTATTTGACTAGCAGCATCCACAGTGAATGTAGTAAGATATAGGCGACACAATGAAACTCATTTCATAGTTCATAGGATACAATGGTAAAAGTGCCATGCAAATTATCTCATATTATTTAACTTTCTAGACGCTAGACACGGCTTTAATTTATCTTGATATATTTTTCAAATGTAGAGGTTAGACGTATCTACCATTTTTATTTTGTTATTATCAGACATTATTATGAAAACACTAAATATATCTATTATGTTGCTATGTTGCCTTGGTCGGATGTAGACACTACACATATCCATTATGTTGCTTTGTCTTGATCGGATGTAGACACTGGACATATCTTATTTGTTGCCTTGTTGTCTTGACCGGTTGTAGACACTACACATATCTATCATGTTAAATGATTTTGATTGGATGTAGACACTACACATATCTATCATGTTAAATGATTTTGATTGGATGTAGGCACTACACATATCTATCATGTTAAATGATTTTGATTGGATGTAGGCACTACACATATCTATCATGTTAAATGATTTTGATTGGATGTAGACACTACACATATCTTTCATGTTAAATGATTTTGATTGGATGTAGGCACTACACATATCTATCATGTTAAATGATTTTGATTGGATGTAGGCACTATACATATCTATCATGTTAAATGATTTTGATTGGATGTAGACACTACACATATCTATCATGTTAAATGATTTTGATTGGATGTAGGCACTACACATATCTATCATGTTAAATGATTTTGATTGGATGTAGACACTACACATATCTATCATGTTAAATGATTTTGATTGGATGTAGGCACTACACATATCTATCATGTTAAATGATTTTGATTGGATGTAGGCACTACACATATCTATCACGTTAAATGATTTTGATTGGATGTAGGCACTACACATATCTATCACGTTAAATGATTTTGATTGGATGTAGACACTACACATATCTATCATGTTAAATGATTTGATTGGATGTAGGCACTACACATATCTATCATGTTAAATGATTTTGATTGGATGTAGATACTACACATATCTATTATGTAGCCTTGTTGTACGATACGTATCTATTATAAAAAGTAAAGGAACACAAACACTTTATATTAAGTTTTCTGCCATCTCGAACAGGAGTGTTCCTTTACTTTTTATGTGCCAGACTTCCCTTTGGAGGACTACTTCGAATCTTCATATCTATGATGTTGTCTCGTTTTCTTGATCGGATGTAGACACTAGATATATCTGTTATGCTGCCTTGTTGTCTTGATCGGTTGTCGACATTCGGTATATCTATCATGTTGTTTTGTTGTCTTGATCGGTTGTAGATATTAGACATATCTATTTTGTTATATTGTCTTGATCGGATGTAGACACTACTCACTAGGTATATCAATGATGTTGTCTTGTCTTGACGTGACTCGAGTCCAAGACCTCTCAGTCATAAACCGAGCACCTCAGCCGTTGATCTACACTATTCCTCATACTCTTCCTACAGATACAGTAATAATACATGGCTGTTATCGTTGTTTTCCTATTATAGTGAATAAGTTTTGTATGATTTAGGTGTAAATGGCGCATGTAGACAGTCATTTATTAAACTAAAACTACTCTAGACAACCTGTCTCACCTCTGGCGGATGTAACTGGCCAAATATGATATTATAACGACTCTCATGTAACATTTCTTACTTCTAGTGGATGTGGCCGGCGGCCAAACGTGAAACAATAACTACATTGTACTCTAAGGCAACTTGTCTCATCTTTTGTGGATATGTCTACCCAAGCAAGAAAGTATAACTATCTAAGGCAACTTGTCTCACCTCTAGAGGATGTGGCTGGACAAGTATTAAACTATAAGTACTCCCATGCAACATGTCTCACCTCTGACAAATGCGGCTACCCAAACATTAAACTATAACTTCTCCCAGGCAACTTGTCTCACCTCTGATGGATGCAGCTAGGCAAGGATTGAACTATAACTATTCCCAGGCAGCTTGTCTCACCTATGACGGATGCAGCTAGCTAAGCATTACACTATAATTACTCCCAGACAACTTGTCACACCTTTGACGGATACGGCTAGCCAAACATTAAACTATAACTACTCCCAGTCAATTTGTCTCATATCTGACTGATGCGGCTAGCCAAGCATTAAACTATAACTACTCCCAAGCAACTTGTCTCACCTCTAACGAAGATGGCTAGCCAAGCATAAATACTCCCATACAACTTGTCTCACCTCTGGCGGAAGCGGCTAGCCAAGCATTAAATCATAACTACTCCCAGGCATTTGTCTCACCTCTGACGAATGCAGCTAGTCAAGCATTCAACTATAACTACTCCCAGGTATTTGTCTCACCTCTGACGAATGCGGCTAGCCAAGTATTAAACTATAACTACTCACAGGCAACTTATCTCAGCTCTGAAGGATGCGGCTAGCCAAGCATTAAACTATAACTACTCCCAGGCAACTTGTCTCACCCTTGAGATTTAGTGTTTACAACTTACAATCGAATTTCTCTATACTACAGATCATTCTTAGTTAGAATGTTTCGATCACTATAGATGATTTATTGATTTCCTGCTTTTCGGATGAGAAAATAACATTCATCCTGAAGGATGAAGAAAATTGTTACGACATTTTCCATTTAGAGAAAACAGTATAAAATCCACCAATTAGACCTGGCATTTTATTATTCATATGCCTAAACCTCTCATTTAATGTGTCGCCAATTTATGTAATTTTTTCCTTGATTTCTGTACTGGATGACATCTCATCACGGGACAGTGAATATCCAATAACTTTATAACATAAATTTATCATTTATATGCTTTATACTTGATTTACTTTATTTTATCCTGTGTAAATCTCATAACAGTGGGGAGGTAACCGGGGATAGCTCAATCGTAAAAACAGTATCGACCATGGGCAGAGGAAAAAGAAATGGAGGATGGGAATTGTAAAGAACAGGGGAAAAAAGGGAAAGTGACATATTAATAACACATCAAATACCACAAAATATTCGACTCCATGTCAAACACATAAGACGGACAATTGATAAATTCAGGTGACTGGTGTGATTACTCAAGTAACTGTAGTCCAAGATTCTCAGCCCTTCTCCCACTTTTGATATCGGCAGTTTGTGGGAGAGGGTCAGAGATACTTTGTTCATCAAAATTTGGAATTTTAGCGATACCAGCTGGTATCGGGATGTCCAAGCCACTGCCGACGAATAAACGCTTGCCCAGCGAACTTGCAACCTATAATCCATAAAATGAACATTACACTTACTTGATCATAGCAATATCTTTTCCAAATAAGGTCTATAAATTCTAACAGCTGCCATGTTATCCGAAAACACGACCAGATTCCCAATTTTGTCATTTGTGTATAGAGTATGACGTCAGATATCTCCGAACGCGACTTTGCATTCGCGACGAGGTTGCATTGTGTTTTTCTTTACAAAACTGTGTCAGTACGGAAACGTTTTGGTGCCTGGTGTTGTGTTGTAAGTAGGTATCATGACAAAAATAAAATTCACTTGATCAGATCAATAAAACTAGATGAGGTAATGAAGTCGAAAAGTTGTCCTAAACAGTCCTTAAACGAGTTCTTTTGGGCAACTTGTCATCAATAAAACAGTTAGTTGATTTTCTTTAAGTCAAGATAACTTAATACGATTTATCTCATGTCAATTTTAAAATAAATCGTCGTCATAAAGTCGCATTTCCATGAAAATCAAGTATTGGTGACATATTTTTGTTGATATGTTGGCATAAACATGCTACTAACGAGAAATTTATGTCGAGTTGTTGTTTTAAAAATACCAATTCGAAATTTCGTAAGTCAATTTCTCTTCGAAATCGGCTTATCAAATTCCCATTAAATGAAAATCTCGAAATATTAATTTTTGTTGAAGTCGTTATGATGCGATAAAGTAATACTTACTGATATTCTTTTTGACGACCATTACTTATATACTGAATACCTTGTATAAAGGTATTTCCAAAATAGATGTATTTTCCATAAACAATTGTTTATTTCTTCAAAATTCTTATATTAACAGTAAAAAAAAGGGAGGGGGAGACACATGTAATAGTTAAGATTAGCCAAATTACTTAGCAATTTTGGTGCAAAGTCTGGAGTTTTACACTTTTTATTTGTTTGTTTTCAGTCTTATCATCTGTATAAGCCTTGCAAATCTTTAGCGAATAATGGAGTCCCCCTTTAAATCCGCCACATTATATGCTAAGTGGTGTTTTTTTTTTCTTCAAATCAAATCCGATATAAGGACACTTCCCAATGAAAAGTTCATTGTCGACATTTATTTCCCCCCAAAGTTTGTCTAAATTTCCCCCAAACATTGATTTCTTAACTTTATGCAAATATCTAAAGGACAAAAAATTCCCAAATAAAATGGTACAGGCACCTTTGAACCCCCCACCCCACCCCCTTTCCACAAAAAGCACTGGTATCTTGCAATCCAATTATGCATTCAAAGTTCACCACAAAGGAGAGAGCTTGATTTAAGTATATTTCAGCACTTGCTGCTAAATTCCTATGAAATGGGAATAAGAAGAGGGAAGTGGGAATGGTAGTGGCTGGGACCAGGGGCAAGTCATCAGGATAAAAGGAGGGGTGCTGAAAAACCCTCAAAAGAGATCTTGGAAAACATATTGTTTTGGAAATACATGTATGTAGGATATTCAGCATCAAAAAGAGTATCAGTAAGTATTACTTCCTCGCATTATGTCGACATAAACAAAGTCACTATTTCCAGATTTTCATAGAAATGCGAATATGATAACTCGATTTCGAAAAGAAATTGGCTTACGAAATCTCAAATTGGTATTTAAAAAAAAATACTCGGCATAAAATTCTTGTTAGTAGCATGTTTATTCCAATATATCAACAAAATTGATTTTCTTGATTTTCATGGAAATGCGACATTATTACGACAATTTGGATTTTGATTTGGAGTTTGATTTGAACATTGCAGATGACCTTGCTCTCCTCTCTCATACTTATCAGATGAAGACTAAGACAGACACACTGTCACAGAGCTCAACAAGCATTGGACTCAACATCAACACAGGAAAAATCAAGATTCTCCTGGTCAATGCAGCCAACAACAACCTCATCTTGCTAGATGGCCAAGCACTGGATGATGTGGACTGCTTTACATACCTTGGTAGAAGGCCAAGCACTGGATGCTGTGGACTGCTTTACATACCTTGGTAGAAGGCCAATCACTGGATGATGTGGACTGCTTCATACACTTTGGTAGAAGGCCAAGCACTGGATGATGTGGACTGCTTTACATACCTTGGTAGAAAGCCAAGCACTGGATGATGTGGACTGCTTTACACACCTTGGTAGAAGGCCAATCACTGGATGATGTGGACTGCTTTACATACCTTGCTAGAAGGCCAATCACTGGATGATGTGGACTGCTTTACACACCTTGGTAGAAGGCCAATCACTGGATGATGTGGACTGCTTTATACACCTTGGTAGAAGGCCAAGCACTGGATGATGTGGACTGCTTTATACACCTTGGTAGAAGGCCAAGCACTGGATGATGTGGACTGCTTTACATACCTTGGTAGAAGGCCAAGCACTGGATGATGTGGACTGCTTTACATACCTTGGTAGAAGGCCAATCACTGGATGATGTGGACTGCTTTACACACCTTGGTAGAAGGCCAAGCACTGGATGATGTGGACTGCTTTATACACCTTGGTAGAAGGCCAAGCACTGGATGATGTGGACTGCTTTACACACCTTGGTAGAAGACCAATCACTGGATGATGTGGACTGCTTTATACACCTTGGTAGAAAGCCAATCACTGGATGATGTGGACTGCTTTACATACCTTGGTAGAAGGCCAAGCACTGGATGATGTGGACTGCTTTATACACCTTGGTAGAAGGCCAAGCACTGGATGATGTGGACTGCTTTATACACCTTGGTAGAAGGCCAAGCACTGGATGATGTGGACTGCTTTACATACCTTGGTAGAAGGCTAAGCACTGGATGATGTGGACTGCTTTACATACCTAGGAAGAAGGCCAATCACTGGATGATGTGGACTGCTTTACACACCTTGGTAGAAGGCCAATCACTGGATGATGTGGACTGCTTTACACACCTTGGTAGAAGGCCAATCACTGGATGATGTGGACTGCTTTACATACCTTGGTAGAAGGCCAAGCACTGGATGATGTGGACTACTTTATACACCTTGGTAGAAGACGAAGCACTGGATGATGTGGACTGCTTTATACACCTTGGTAGAAGACCAAGCACTGGATGATGTGGACTGCTTTATACACCTTGGTAGAAGGCCAAGCACTGGATGATGTGGACTGCTTTACATACCTTGGTAGAAGGCCAATCACTGGATGATGTGGACTGCTTTACATACCTTGGTAGAAGGCCAAGCACTGGATGATGTGGACTGCTTTACACACCTTGGTAGAAGGCCAATCACTGGATGATGTGGACTGCTTTACACACCTTGGTAGAAGGCCAAGCACTGGATGATGTGGACTGCTTTACATACCTTGGTAGAAGGCCAAGCACTGGATGATGTCGACTGCTTTACATACCTTGGTAGAAGGCCAAGCACTGGATGATGTCGACTGCTTTACATACCTTGGTAGAAGGCCAAGCACTGGATGATGTGGACTGCTTTATACACCTTGGTAGAAGGCCAAGCACTGGATGATGTGGACTGCTTTACACACCTTGGTAGAAGGCCAAGCACTGGATGATGTGGACTGCTTTACACACCTTGGTAGAAGGCCAATCACTGGATGATGTGGACTGCTTTACATACCTTGGTAGAAGGCCAAGCACTGGATGATGTGGACTGCTTTATACACCTTGGTAGAAGACGAAGCACTGGATGATGTGGACTGCTTTACACACCTTGGTAGAAGGCCAAGCACTGGATGATGTGGACTGCTTTACATACCTTGGTAGAAGGCCAATCACTGGATGATGTGGACTGCTTTACACACCTTGGTAGAAGGCCAAGCACTGGATGATGTGGACTGCTTTATACACCTTGGTAGAAGGCCAAGCACTGGATGATGTGGACTGCTTTACACACCTTGGTAGAAGACCAATCACTGGATGATGTGGACTGCTTTATACACCTTGGTAGAAGGCCAATCACTGGATGATGTGGACTGCTTTACATACCTTGGTAGAAGGCCAAGCACTGGATGATGTGGACTGCTTTATACACCTTGGTAGAAGGCCAAGCACTGGATGATGTGGACTGCTTTATACACCTTGGTAGAAGGCCAAGCACTGGATGATGTGGACTGCTTTACATACCTTGGTAGAAGGCTAAGCACTGGATGATGTGGACTGCTTTACATACCTAGGAAGAAGGCCAATCACTGGATGATGTGGACTGCTTTACACACCTTGGTAGAAGGCCAAGCACTGGATGATGTAGACTGCTTTACACACCTTGGTAGAAGGCCAATCACTGGATGATGTGGACTGCTTTACATACCTTGGTAGAAGGCCAAGCACTGGATGATGTGGACTGCTTTATACACCTTGGTAGAAGACGAAGCACTGGATGATGTGGACTGCTTTACACACCTTGGTAGAAGGCCAAGCACTGGATGATGTGGACTGCTTTATACACCTTGGTAGAAGACCAAGCACTGGATGATGTGGACTGCTTTATACACCTTGGTAGAAGGCCAAGCACTGGATGATGTGGACTGCTTTACATACCTTGGTAGAAGGCCAATCACTGGATGATGTGGACTGCTTTACATACCTTGGTAGAAGGCCAAGCACTGGATGATGTGGACTGCTTTACACACCTTGGTAGAAGGCCAATCACTGGATGATGTGGACTGCTTTACACACCTTGGTAGAAGGCCAAGCACTGGATGATGTGGACTGCTTTACATACCTTGGTAGAAGGCCAAGCAATGGATGATGTCGACTGCTTTACATACCTTGGGAGAAGGCCAAGCACTGGATGATGTCGACTGCTTTACATACCTTGGTAGAAGGCCAAGCACTGGATGATGTGGACTGCTTTATACACCTTGGTAGAAGGCCAAGCACTGGATGATGTGGACTGCTTTACACACCTTGGTAGAAGGCCAAGCACTGGATGATGTGGACTGTTTTACATACCTTGGTAGAAGGCCAATCACTGGATGATGTGGACTGCTTTACATACCTTGGTAGAAGGCCAAGCACTGGATGATGTGGACTGCTTTATACACCTTGGTAGAAGACCAAGCACTGGATGATGTGGACTGCTTTACATACCTTGGTAGAAGGCCAAGCACTGGATGATGTGGACTGCTTTATACACCTTGGTAGAAGGCCAAGCACTGGATGATGTGGACTGCTTTATACACCTTGGTAGAAGGCCAAGCACTGGATGATGTGGACTGCTTTACATACCTTGGTAGAAGGCCAATCACTGGATGATGTGGACTGCTTTACATACCTTGGTAGAAGGCCAAGCACTGGATGATGTGGACTGCTTTATATACCTTGGTAGAAGACCAAGCACTGGATGATGTGGACTGCTTTACATACCTTGGTAGAAGGCCAAGCACTGGATGATGTGGACTACTTTATCCACCTTGGTAGAAGGCCAAGCACTGGATGATGTGGACTGCTTTACATACCTTGGTAGAAGGCCAAGCACTGGATGATGTGGACTGCTTTACATACCTTGGTAGAAGGCCAAGCACTGGATGATGTGGACTGCTTTACACACCTTGGTAGAAGACCAAGCACTGGATGATGTGGACTGCTTTACACACCTTGGTAGAAGGCCAAGCACTGGATGATGTGGACTGCTTTACATACCTTCGTAGAAGGCCAAGCACTGGATGATGTGGACTGCTTTATACACCTTGGTAGAAGACCAATCACTGGATGATGTGGACTGCTTTACATACCTTGGTAGAAGGCCAAGCACTGGATGATGTGGACTGCTTTACATACCTTGGTAGAAGGCCAAGCACTGGATGATGTGGACTGCTTTATACACCTTGGTAGAAGGCCAAGCACTGGATGATGTGGACTGCTTTATACACCTTGGTAGAAGGCCAAGCACTGGATGATGTGGACTGCTTTACATACCTTGGTAGAAGGCCAAGCACTGGATGATGTGGACTGCTTTACATACCTTGGTAGAAGGCCAAGCACTGGATGATGTGGACTGCTTTACATACCTTGGTAGAAGGCTAAGCACTGGATGATGTGGACTGCTTTACATACCTAGGAAGAAGGCCAATCACTGGATGATGTGGACTGCTTTACACACCTTGGTAGAAGGCCAAGCACTGGATGATGTAGACTGCTTTACACACCTTGGTAGAAGGCCAATCACTGGATGATGTGGACTGCTTTACATACCTTGGTAGAAGGCCAAGCACTGGATGATGTGGACTGCTTTATACACCTTGGTAGAAGACGAAGCACTGGATGATGTGGACTGCTTTACACACCTTGGTAGAAGGCCAAGCACTGGATGATGTGGACTGCTTTATACACCTTGGTAGAAGACCAAGCACTGGATGATGTGGACTGCTTTATACACCTTGGTAGAAGGCCAAGCACTGGATGATGTGGACTGCTTTACATACCTTGGTAGAAGGCCAATCACTGGATGATGTGGACTGCTTTACATACCTTGGTAGAAGGCCAAGCACTGGATGATGTGGACTGCTTTACACACCTTGGTAGAAGGCCAATCACTGGATGATGTGGACTGCTTTACACACCTTGGTAGAAGGCCAAGCACTGGATGATGTGGACTGCTTTACATACCTTGGTAGAAGGCCAAGCACTGGATGATGTCGACTGCTTTACATACCTTGGTAGAAGGCCAAGCACTGGATGATGTCGACTGCTTTACATACCTTGGTAGAAGGCCAAGCACTGGATGATGTGGACTGCTTTATACACCTTGGTAGAAGGCCAAGCACTGGATGATGTGGACTGCTTTACACACCTTGGTAGAAGGCCAAGCACTGGATGATGTGGACTGTTTTACATACCTTGGTAGAAGGCCAATCACTGGATGATGTGGACTGCTTTACATACCTTGGTAGAAGGCCAAGCACTGGATGATGTGGACTGCTTTATACACCTTGGTAGAAGACCAAGCACTGGATGATGTGGACTGCTTTACATACCTTGGTAGAAGGCCAAGCACTGGATGATGTGGACTGCTTTATACACCTTGGTAGAAGGCCAAGCACTGGATGATGTGGACTGCTTTATACACCTTGGTAGAAGGCCAAGCACTGGATGATGTGGACTGCTTTACATACCTTGGTAGAAGGCCAATCACTGGATGATGTGGACTGCTTTACATACCTTGGTAGAAGGCCAAGCACTGGATGATGTGGACTGCTTTATATACCTTGGTAGAAGACCAAGCACTGGATGATGTGGACTGCTTTACATACCTTGGTAGAAGGCCAAGCACTGGATGATGTGGACTACTTTATCCACCTTGGTAGAAGGCCAAGCATTGGATGATGTGGACTGCTTTACATACCTAGGTAGAAGGCCAAGCACTGGATGATGTGGACTGCTTTACATACCTTGGTAGAAGGCCAAGCACTGGATGATGTGGACTGCTTTACACACCTTGGTAGAAGACCAAGCACTGGATGATGTGGACTGCTTTACACACCTTGGTAGAAGGCCAAGCACTGGATGATGTGGACTGCTTTACATACCTTCGTAGAAGGCCAAGCACTGGATGATGTGGACTGCTTTATACACCTTGGTAGAAGACCAATCACTGGATGATGTGGACTGCTTTACATACCTTGGTAGAAGGCCAAGCACTGGATGATGTGGACTGCTTTACATACCTTGGTAGAAGGCCAAGCACTGGATGATGTGGACTGCTTTATACACCTTGGTAGAAGGCCAAGCACTGGATGATGTGGACTGCTTTATACACCTTGGTAGAAGGCCAAGCACTGGATGATGTGGACTGCTTTACATACCTTGGTAGAAGGCCAAGCACTGGATGATGTGGACTGCTTTATACACCTTGGTAGAAGGCCAAGCACTGGATGATGTGGACTGCTTTATACACCTTGGTAGAAGGCCAATCACTGGATGATGTGGACTGCTTTATACACCTTGGTAGAAGGCCAAGCACTGGATGATGTGGACTGCTTTACATACCTTGGTAGAAGGCCAAGCACTGGATGATGTGGACTGCTTTACATACCTTGGTAGAAGGCCAAGCACTGGATGATGTGGACTGCTTTACATACCTTGGTAGAAGGCCAAGCACTGGATGATGTGGACTGCTTTACACACCTTGGTAGAAGGCCAAGCACTGGATGATGTGGACTGCTTTACATACCTTGGTAGAAGGCCAAGCACTGGATGATGTGGACTGCTTTACATACCTTGGTAGAAGGCCAAGCACTGGATGATGTGGACTGCTTTACATGTAGAGATGATGGATAAATCCAAACCACAAGTCCAAAAATCATAAAACCAGAGGACATACAAAATCAGTGAAAATGAAAAACAAATGGAAAATAACAAAATATGTCTACTTGAAGAGCATATGTGAACCCCTGTAATGGAGTGAGATGAGGTGCCCGGGGAGAGGGAGCATCTCCTGTTTGCTAGCAACATCCGTCACATATACCCAGTAGAAAGAGTCAGATCGTGTAAATTCCATTTGTATTTATATATGGAGAAGTCGAAGTAGGTAACCTTCTAGTATAGAAGGTGTCAAATCTGTGTAAAATGATCGGAATCGGTCTCAGTCCAGAATATCATTTAAAAGTCTGGATAACGAGATACCATATGGAGTAATAAGAGTCTCATAACGACCATAGAATTTCCTCAGTGACGTTGCTAGTCTAGCACATATATAACCCTGGTTGAGCAGCTTAACTGAAAGTCGCCTAGCCCTCAGAACAAAGTCACTGTAATTTGAACATGCTCTGGAATAACGTATTAACTGAGATATAAATACGCCGTATGCGGGCGATGATGGAATGTTGCTACTTATGAAAGGAAAGTTTGTGATAGCGAAATTGAAATCGTCACATTTGTCATAGAGTGAAGTGTTCAATTGACCATTAATGTCGAAAGACAACATAATATCTAAATACGAAGTAGAATTACTACTTTCTGTGGTTTCTTTGACCTCAAGTTCACTTGGATAGATGATGCTAAGGTAATCCGCGAATGAAGGATTATTAATTGAAAGCAAGTCATCTATATATCTGTAAGTAAAATTGAAGTCAAGAGCCAATTGTTTTTTTCCTTGCGAAAGCAAAGACTGAATGAATTCAGCTTCGTATGAATAAAGAAATATGTCAGCCAGAAGCGGAGCACAGTTAGTGCCCATTGGAATGCCGACAATTTGTTGAAAAACCTTACCTCCAAACACCACAAAAATGTTATCGATAAGAAAGTTCAACATCTGGATGACAGCTGTTTCAGTGTATTTATTTTTGGAATCAGAATTTTCCCTAACAAAGTAAGTTTTATCTTGGCCTATTACTATATATTTGAATTTGCGGTTTCCGTTTTTACTAGTAAATGCATTTTGAATAATTTCCGCTAATCTGTCTTTTAATTTCTGATGAGGGATCGTTGTGTAAAGAGTCGAAAAGTCAAAAGACTTGATAGAGTGAATTTTAGTAAAACTTTTTGATTTTAGATTTTCTAACAACTCTTTTGAATTTTTAAGGATCCACATTTGATTAATTCCACTTCTGGAATATACTGTTTCGCAATATCTATGAAGGCCAGATTTAATTTCTGATAATATTTTTGTGAGTAGCATCGATACAGATTTTGTGGAACACTTCGAGGAACCAGCGATAAACCGTTGTTTGTCAGGATTTTTGTGCATTTTTGGAATGCAGTACAAATATGGAAGTTCTAAATTTAATTTATTTGAGTCAATACCAAACGTATTGAGGACAGATTTATGATTCTCGAGTACTTCCGAAACCGAAAAGTTCGTGAGAGTATAAGTAGGATTTCCTGGAGTGTCGATCTGTACTTCCTCTCTTTTTGCCCATCGTGTGGCATATACCTTGGAAGCACAGGAATTGGCAAGGCCATATGATTTCTAGATTAAAATCCTCTGTAAATGGCAATGCATGTTATGTTAAATTTAAAAAAAGACATAAACTGTAATTCATCAAATCTCATTTATGTTATTACTTGAGAAGCAAGAAGATGTGGGGTTCAGTATGCCGGAGAAACTTAGCAAACCTTAAAAATCGTTTTCGTAGTCATTCTTATGAAAATCGACATCCGTATTAACACCTTTAGGGAAATTCTCTATTTATTCTAACCGCTAAATATACTATAAGTTCAGCCTATTAAAAAGAAAATGGCTGATTTACATACTGAATATGTCTTTGTACCTGCTGATAAAGTAGGCAATAATATACATGTAATACTTGTTTGAAAACTACATTATATTAATGTTCTTCAAAGTGAATTAAACTCTTCCAAAACGTATGCTGACAAAACCTTATATCTGATTTCAAAATTACCATTGATAAATATGATTTTCCAACCATGTATTGGTTACCTAAATTACATAAAACATAAAAATCACCTTTTATATCTAATCCTAATCACTGCTCCACCAATGTACTCTCTAAATACATGACGTCTGCTCTAACTGCAATCAAATACTGTAATATCGCTTTTAACATCTATTACTGATCTAAGAAATTCTAACGACATTATAGAAAAGCTACTTTTGCGTAATTTCCAAGCTACTCATATCCCTTCATTTTTGACCTTATATACCTTTGTTCCCATGATTCGATTAAAATAAGTTGTTGTCTGTCCTACACCGGTGTTTTAACAGAGAATCTAAACATATATCTGTACTTCCAATGACTCTGAATTCATCTCGAACAAAAAATATACTTCATATAAATGCTGGGACTTGCGCTGAATTGTGTAAATCCATAGAGTTTTTGATGGATAATATTTACGTTCAGTTTGATGGGATGATTTATCAGAAAATAGTTGGGATTCCTACTGGTACTAACTGCGCACCTCTTATAACAGATTTATTTGTATATTGCTATGAGAGGGACTTTATATACTCTATTCAAAATCTAAACCTTTTGATTCGAGTTATATCGAGTTACATCTTTATATCTTGATGACACCTGAGTTATCGATAATCCTGAGATTAAAAGTTATATACCTGAAATATACCCACCCGAACTTCATTTAAACAAAGGTAACATTTGTGATACAGAAGCACCTTTCTTAGACTTAAATTTTGAGATAATTAACAATACAATTCATACTAATATTTACAATAAACGTGACGATTTTGGATTTTTTATAGTAAATTCCCCTTATTTGGATGGTGATGTCCCTAGACTTCCATCATATGGCATCTATATATCTCAGTTGGTTCGATTTTCCAGGGGCTTCACTTTATTGGAATTACCAAAAATTTACAAATTACTTTGAAACTTTTAACTCAAGGTTGCAGATACTGTGCGTGTACTTATTTTAGCGGGGTTCATATTTTAGCGCAATTAGCGCTGTCCAAAGTGCGCTAATTCATGACTACGCTAATATAAAGTACATGAGATGATAGAATTAAATGGGCACTTCAGTTTCAACTCTATAGATATGTCTATCAAATAACTATCAGGAACAAATTCATCATTTATTTTTATAAAACATAAAGAGGACATAAGTAACGATTGATTAAATATGTTAGCATTACCGGACACTTTCGATATGATTATCACAAAACCAACACAAGAATTGTAAAAACGTGGTTTGAAGTTTAACTATGCACATCGCTTCTGCAATACCGTCTATTACGTAATTATAGGCAAAGAGCGGTCAACGATACAAGTAATTTATCTCATATCAACTTATGAAAACAATGGCTTCGTCCGTAAAACGTAAGAATGGCATTTTGTTTTCTATATGTCTTTCTTTAAAAAAAATTATTACATCATTATAACAAGAAACAATTTGGTGCAAGTACCAAAGTGTGGGCCGGAATGGGATGATGATAAAACTGCAAAGAATTAAAAAAAACCCCAACAAAATAACGTTTTAAAATTTCCAGTATCACTTCCTTTTCAGCTATCATAGTTTATAAAATTGGTTCATTTAGCCAATTAAGTACATAAAGCAATAGCAAGTTTATTAGACGTATGAATTAGCCTGCATTTAGTATGGAAATAAACTTTTAAAATTATTAGCCATATCATCTACCATTTGTTTTAAGCCAATGGGCTCAGTAGATGAGGTGACCAAAAGGTCCCGGGTTCGACTCCCGCCGTGTGCACATCGGTGAAACCGAGGTCCCGTGTCACGGTAGGCGTGGCACGTAAAAGATCCCCCATTTCTTCGGGAGGGTCCGTTACGTGAAATAATCGTGGAGTGACGTGAAACAATAATTAATCAATCAATCTACAATTTTTTGTTAACAACAAAACTTAACCAATCTGTAAGCAACTGGCTGTTTGCTGGGGTAACAAATCTTTACTGGTTAAACTTGTGGTAATGGTGTGGCCTTGCTGGTAATCTAACTATTCTCAAGTTTTAATTTACAAACAATAATTAAGGTTTTAAAATCGTCTTGCCATAATAAACAATTGTAAAATATAATTGGTTATGTTAGTCCTTCTTAGCGTAGCATTCTGTATTCAGAAACTTCAGTAGCACTTACACCACACTATCATTCAATCGTAACAACTCGTCCATTTCTGTACACAAATAAGATCTATTTTTTTTGTAAAAAATGGCGATGATGTTCCGATTGGCTGTGATTAACCGAAAGTCACTTAGGCAACCGAATATTGATTTTGCTTATGAAGACAGCGCGTCAAATATTCAAAAATTGTAAGGTAACACCCATCCCCAGAAAATATTCCAACAAATTTTATACTTAAATCTGCGAAAGTCTCGAAGATACTACGCTTACATAAATCTATCAAACTGGGTCAGCAAGGTGACACATGCTCTCTCCGCAGTGAAAATAATCCTAATTTTATCATTGGTGTAAAATCCTGGGGGCGGGGCCTTGCTGTACCGCAGAAACGCATGCAACTTTCCCAAAGTTATATCAAAGGATGGGCCGGCTAGGGCCCACAGCTAGGTGTTTTGCTTTCAATGATAAGGTAGGTTATTGGATAAACATGAATGAAATGAGGTTGTATTTGATTCACTGCATATACTGTGAGTAAGGTAATTGACCCGACGCTTGTCATCCAAGCCAATCAACTGTTTAACAACTCCAGGTACATGTACTCGTTAATTATCTCCAATGGCAAACGTGTCATACCTGCCGATTCCATAGTCGCACGTGTGACATATATTTCAATTCCTCGTAAGTAAGATACTTAAACGCACTATTTTTTTTAACCCAAAACCTGTTTTGAATGCACTGATTAAATGGATAAATTGCGCTAATCGAACATGACAAATGCGCTAATTCATGACTACGCTAAAATACTGCCGACCCCTCTTTCGAGCATTTTGCGCTAAAAATTGATTGCGCTAATATATGTACACGTACAGTATCATAATCTTGGAGAAACTTTTAGCATATTCTTAAGATCATAGTCAGAACTTTTATCTAAAATTCGTAAATATCACTTTTCAACAATATGTATCCCGTGGAATCTTGTATGCAAACTCAGGAGGGTCTAAAGTTCCGATAAGTTTGTTTTGTCGTGTTCCATTAATGCCTACTCCATGGACAATACGTACCGGAGATCATCAAAAACATTATATGTCTTGTATTGGGTCTCTTTACAACCTTCTACAGATTTTTACTTGAACTTTGCACGCTGACTAACAATGAGATGGGGACTAAATTACGGGAATTGTTGAAACCTCCTTCAGAGGAGACATGGCCCTGATTCTGGTCCCCTCTGACTGTTAGTCGGGAATCCTACAGATCAAGAATCTGAGTTCACTTACAAACTGGCAGATCACAGTTTCCTCATTTTGATTTCGCTTTATATATTTTTGTTACCATGATGTTTTCTGCATTACCATACGAGTATATATATTTTTATGACCTAGCTGACACTCTGACTATGCTAAGGTGAAGCAAGCTATTCTAAAAGCGTATGAATCAGTACTTGAAGCTTACAGACAAACATTTAAAGAAATTTTATTGTAAAACTTTTGTCAAATTTACCAGAGAAATAGAAGATGTGTTTGATCAGTGGTTAACATCCAAGAAAATTTATACAGTTTTTAAAATTATGCAAGCTTTAGTCCAGGTCAAAAGTCAGACTGTACTGCTCAGTTGGTTTACATTCTGTTAGTAATTTGTGTAAGAACAAAGATAATAATATTAGTGAATTTTTGAAACTTAAAAGGAAAAATGATATTGAAAAACCATTGCTTGTGCGACATTTAGTTTTATCATGATACACTATTTGTTCAGTATTCGAAGTCCAGTTCTCTTGATCTATGGACGATCATTATAAGCCATCTTTAATATATGGAATTGTCTCATTCGATGTCTCCAGGGATTTTTCTCATTCTGCGACTAAAAGGGATTTGTCTTACTCAGTAAGTTAAGGGAATTGTCTCACTCGACGACCCAAGGGATACGTCCTACTCGGTGACTCGAGGGATTTGTCTCACTCGGTGACTCGAGGGATTTGTCTCACTCGGTGACTCGAGGGATTTGTCTCACTCGGTGACTCGAGGGATTTGTCTCACTCGGTGACTAGGGAAGATAATCTGTGAGATAAACGGGCGCTATGTTTAGAATGTCGATAGAAGTGCTGCCAGACTTCCATTGCTGGGTACATTTTGTTACAGGATGTGGAGCAAGATGCTATTGATGTTCCCCTACCTATAATCAGTCTGACATCAGATTAAATTACTAAACCAGATGCCGTAGGTGTTCGACCTATATTTCTTGTGCAAAGCATTTCCTTGTTGTCAGACACAATATAACCGACGCAAGGTTGTAGTCAATTTCATAGTTTGTAAGACTATCACGCCAAATACCGCGTCTGATATAAGGACGAAGACTTGTATCGTTACCAGGGTGATGTCCAGAAAACTAGAGAAAGAAGCTGAATGTACTCCAGCTGTTGGTAAGCGTAATTCATTCAAAGGTTTAGACTTTAATGACAATTCACTTTCTTGTCTATCTAATGGCCTTGAAAGCACATTATGGCGGAATAAAAAATGTTCCTATGGCCATATTTATTGATGATTCGTCAAATCCGTCATTAGACACGTGCAATGACACACTCAGCCGAGAGCATTTACTTTCCGAAGAATATAAATACCCGGATATAGTTTGAATCAGCAAGAGGGTGTTTCAAGCGGAAGAAACAGACAAGCTGAAAAGTGCATGTACTTCATTGATGGAATCCAAGAGCGGAAATGGCCGGAAATGCCTAACTCCAACCCACACCAGCTTTTGAATGACTGTGTAGGACCTTTGCTTAGGACTAGGTCAGGGAACCAGTACTTACTTACCATTTAGTATACCTCCACTAGTTTCCCTATAGCGGTGCCTTTTACAAGTATTAAGGCAAAGATCGCAGTTCAAGCCCTTGTCAAGTTTTCCAGCTTTGTAGGAGCAACCAAGGCCATTTAGTCAGATCAGTTTTCGAACTTGGGGTTGTTTCAACAGGTCAAACGTAAGTTAGGTATCAGGCAGTTTAAATCTACTGTTTGTTTTGAGACGCAGGGGACGCTTGAACGCTTTCACCAGACCATACAAGCAATAATGATAAACATGTTTATATCAGTATGAAAAAAGATAATAAAAGGGTTCACCTTGTGATATTTGCTGCTCATTAAGCTGTTCAATAGTCGCATACGGCTGTATGAAATTGTTGAAGGAGAAATGGTTGACTGAATCTGGCAATCTGAATCTTTTGGATTATGGATCCAATTTTAAAGATTAACTTTACAATGCTTGTAAATACGCTCAAGACAATTTTAAGAATTCTAGAACTACAATGAAAATATGGTATGATAATGATGCTAAGAACAAATTTTAAGTTTTGCCAGTTCGTGGTCATCCTTAACAAGCTAAATTTTATGGTCCTTACGAGATTGAAATTAAATTAATAATGAAGTAAGGACAACAGGTGGGGTGAAGAAAAACGAATCTTAACATGTTGAAAAATTATTTTGTTGATAATAATATAAATTTTGTAAAAACCAATTTTCACTTTAGCGAATGTTATAATTGTACTGAAAGTGATATTGGTGAATAGACAAGTGAGAAAAGCTTTGGTCAGAGTGTTTGGCTGATCTAAATATAAAACTCGGACATTTGACTATCCAACAAAAAAAAAAAAAATAAACAAATGATTCTTTACTAAGCTGCATGACACAAATCACCAAGGACATGCATATAAAACATGATTACAGTCAAATAAACACAGAAATGACGTTACAACATTATTCAATTGTAGTCAGCTTGCAATAAAAATCTGTTCTAAGGCTGTAGAGGCGCTCAGCACAAGATCAAGGGTCTTTGCGATTATCTCGAAGTTATACTGTGGATGTTGAAGGCGTTTACTTATTTTAGAACCCGACTGAAAGAAATTATTGGAACCTTGTACCCTCCTTAGTTTGTACACTAGATCACCGTAGTAGAAATTGGGATGAGAAATACCGCTGGATACGTATTGTTCAAAAGTCACATTTCCGAATTTAGGTAAAATGTCTGAATAGTAAGAAGCATCAAAATGATTGAACATTTTTTTGCGTGAAAATCCTAAACGTAAGTGCAGGCTCTAGCAAATCGAACCAATTGACTAATGAGTTTAGAAATAATCGCCATTTAAAAAATGGGAATTTTTTATTGGCAAATCCCAAGTCGTCAGGTTTATCATATATGTTTGTATAGATATTGTAAATATTTTAATATTTAAGTCCAGAAAAGGAGTTTTCTTTTTAGAAGTATTGATTTTGTTAAATTGAAGTTCATGTGGATAAATAAAAATATACTTTACAAACTCGGGGTTATTGATTACTAAAATATCATCAAGATATCTAGAGGGGTCATTGAACTTTTCAATAAGGTAGAAACGTTTCAAGGCTTGAATAGAATGCATGAAGTCCTTCTCATTACAATATAAAAGAAATCTGATATATGGGGAGCACAGTAAGTGCCCATAGGAATCCCAATAATCTGTTGATAAATCTTGCTATTATTATCCATCAAAACTGTGATGGTAATATATAACTCAATACAATTTAAATATTTATAAATCCAGATTTATCAGTAATACAGAGAGGTATGATTTAGTCTCTGTTGAAACACTAGCCTATTAGAGACAACTTTTTAAGTTCATGAGTATTGTGCTAAAAATTCGAATGTAGAAACTTGATGAGCTGCAAAATTTCTTAAAAGGGAGTTTTTATGACTTCGCCAGAATATCTGATTGACTTAAGGTAATGGACTTTGCTATTGTTTAAAACGGCATTACAATATTTGATAACATGTCATTCAATTGTAGTAAGAGCGGAAGTAATATGTTTAGAAAGCACAGTTGTAGAGCATTGACTAGAATTTGATATGAAACGTGCGTTATATGGAGTTTTGTGTAATATATGAGGTCATGCATGGCAGGAAGATCATATTTTCCATTGCTTACATTGAAGTCGCACATAAATATACAATGGTCAGGTAGGATCTTATCCTTCAGCAATGGGTTTCAATATACATACTAGTACTTGTTCAATTCAGTTTTAAGAAATACTGTATACATTGTAGTATATTTTCAATCAATGATGATATTAGCTGTTTTGACAGGAGGTAGAAAAAAAGGTATTATGCAGATCTAAAGATCAATTTTCTTTTAGACTGGACCAGTATTTAATGTGGTTGTTTGAATAAATGGCGGTTTAGTGTAGAATTAATGATGCCAATATAGATGAATTTTATGATTTCACTTCTCCAGTCATTCAAAGCATGTACTTTTTCAACTTATTTTCACCATTGTTTACAAGTGTAGTGCTTCTTCAACAATATTCCGGTGTTGCAGCATAGATAATCCCCCTGGATAAACCGACCCAGTATAGAACTCCCCCCTCCCCGGAAAAAAACGACCCATAACATGCAAAAATTATCGGGAAAAGGAACCAAGGGATCCCTACAAGTTTTGCAAAAAGTATCACTGACCAGAAGATATTTTTATCTTGGGAAGATTTGCAGTATTTGTGTAAGGATCACAAGATGCTGCATACCTACATATATATTTACATACAAGCCTCTCTCACATATATGTAGCCGTCGGTATTATGCACCAGTAAACGCAGATTTGTGATATGTAGTTTTTGTCCTGTCCGATAGTTTGTCTGTCTGTTTGTCTGCAAAAATTCAGACCTTACACATAAATTTTGAATGCTATGTGATAGAGTTTCCATCTTTCACACGAGGAATCCTTGTGATAAAAGGTCAAAACACAGTAATTCCATTTCCCATAGGGTCCCATGTTAAATTACCAAACTTCCAGCAAGATTTACACAACATCCTACACTTTAGCTATATATAATCCATATATCAAAATGTTTGTCAGACCCTCCTGTATCAGAATTTTAACAGTTTAACAATTATACACATTAATTTCGTGAAAATCATGCTGGAAGGGTGTCACCCTCAAATATTTGCCAAAATTCAAATGTAAACGACAACCCCTCTTTAGGTCATAAAAATTTTACATAAGCGAAATGAGAAAAAAATTCATGATTTTACAGCAGAATCAATCTTTAATTATAGATATTTTGTTTTTGCTTTTGTTTGTTTGATTCTTTTTGTTCGTTTGTTCTGCGACCTTTTGCCATAAGATTTTGAACGCCAAAACCATGAAAACAACCAAAGGAAATCTATTTTAGGGGGTGAAACTTCTTTTTCAATACCAAATCTTTTCTATTCTAATATAAATGTGGTCTAAGATATGAAATGGCATCTTGACGTAATGATAATGAAATTTTCGCAATGATTCTGCTCAATAATCATACATGTATAACTTTTTTCACTGTTTGCTGTGTATTTGATATAGTCTACACCATTAGAGCGATGAAAAGGGAACTTTGTTTTGTATGCAAGTTGTTTATTTTCCTCTATGGCTGGCTGATAGGTATTTTAATTTCATATGGACGTAAAATCAAGACTAAGTTACGGTTTCAGTTTTCCGATTTGACGAGAATCCGGAATCAATAGGGGGAAAAGATGAACCCAGGTCGGTTTATCCGCCTAGGGGGGGAAATCTATGCTGATAATCAGAAGGAGGAAAACCGTACGGATAGAATATCCCCTTTAGAGGGGGAAGATCTATACTGGGTCGGTTTATCCGGGGGGAAGGGGATAGTCTATGCTACAACACCGGCATTTTGTAAAATCTATCTTGGAAGGTAATGACTACTAATGTGTATCTTTGGCCCTTTATTGAAAAGCAAACGTAGATATTTGTCAGAAATACAGGTAAAATTACTTGTAATGATATGACTAGCAGGCTGATCAATAAATTTAGAGTTATTGCATGAAGAGGAAAATGCAATGGAGTCAAGCGTATTAGGATTAGATGTGACTGCATTGTAATTAGAAACAAGGTCTCTTATAGTTTTTTTTGTACCGATAACAAATCAGGAGTGACCCAAGTTTCTTTTGGATTTTACTACATGATATGGAAAAATATTAGACAATGCAACAACTGATGAATGACTAAGTATCTTCTAGGATGTTAAAAAACTGATTGCTGTTTTTCGTGGCGTTATAACAGGAGAAGCATGTCTTTAAAATAACATTCATACTACTTTAATCCGAGAAAATATCGGTACTTAAGGAAAGATTGATTGATTGATTGACTTTTGTTTAACGTCACACCACGAATATTTCACGTATATGGTGACGGCATCTGCCTGATGTGGGGCAAACAAATTTTGACCTTTGCAACAGACGCACCCGAAGCAGTGAGGGATCTTTAACGTGCCATGCATACCACGACACGGGGCCTCGGTTTTTACTGTCTCATCCAAAAGACAGGACACCGGTATGACCAGCGCGGGACTTGGCCCCCGGTCTCCCGATCAGGAGGCTTAAGGAAAGAAATGGAATATATTATGGAAAATTATATTATTAGTCGTTGGAATTCACACTATATGCCTGTACGGACTTTCGAAAAGTGAATTCTATCACAAAAATCAGACTTATATCCCATCAATAGAGTCGATGACTGCATATACAAAATCTTAGTGCTTACGTTATTAGCGCATTCTTTTTCATGGAGGGTTACTAGCAGGTAATCTTAATTAGTAGAGCCAAAGAAATTTAGGCTTTTTCGACTTTACACAGTCTTTATCAGTACAAGACTGGGGGGAAAGCTGACTATATAGTAGCTCTTCCTCCATATAGGAGGTTGATATATATTTAATTACATTTAAACCCCTCGATCTCTAAGCGGATGATATTGAGGGGTTAGCAAGTTCAGCTACGGATTGAGAGGACCAATGTTCAAATCCCGGTGTCATATAGTAGGTCCTCCATAGTAGGCCCTCCCCCCGGAAGACTGGGGGAAAAACCGACTATATAGTAGCTCTTCCCCCATATAGGAGGTCTTCCCCCGAAAGACTAGCTATATATTACCTATTCCCCCTTAGGGAAAATTGACTATATAATAGCTCTTCCCAATTCCAAGCCCTTGCAAACTAGCTAGACAGTAGCTTTTCTTATGAAATGGCTGTTGGTGGGGTGATCATATAGTAGCTCTTCTCCCATATAAAATTAAATAAGGTTCCCCTGAAGACTATATCGGGCGCTCCTGACCCGGATTTCCGCCATTTCGAAGCGTAGCGAAAATCCGTGTCAGGCGCGCCCGACTGCATGTACTGGTCTTCTCATCCTACCTAACGTCGTATACTGACATATTATATCTACAGCTCTTACATGAGGAGATGCACTGCTAGAACAAGGACGTACATGTATATATCTGAAGTTTATCTAAGGTTCACCCTGGATACAATGCTCCTTGCACTGCTGAACTGGCTCCATCATCAGGTAGGGATCCCCACTCATCGGCCGTTTCGTTTGTCCCCGGCTTTTTACAAAGCTTATAAATCTGGGCCCGATTTCTATTGTGTTCTTCTTCCTTCTTTCAACGTCCAAGACTGCTGCAATCTCTTTAAGGACTTGATCATGACGGCATTTAAATCCCCTGTCTGCAAGGGCTCTACTACAAGCAGATAGAACATGTTCAAAGCTTGCCGGTTTAACGCACAACTTGCAACTTGGGTCTTCCGTTATTTTGGGAAATACACCATGCTGATAACACTAAGGTTTAAACTTCCATGGTAATCCTAACTTGTCTATGTTCTCCATCCATCGTTCCAGCTGGCTACTCATTTGTTTTATGCTGTCTGTATTTTTTACGCTGCGGTCGAGCCACTTCTCTAAGCTTTTCACAGGGCTATCATCTTTGGTTGGTATTTCATCCTCTCCTATTCTGAACCTGACGTTGCTCCCTCTTCCTTTCTTAACCCAGGCTTCTTGACTTTGCTGGTTTAAACATAATTCCAGCCCACTGCACACATTTCTAAAATATCTTGTAACATCCACTTCCCTAATAATATAGACATGGTGGTAATTGTCATGCCATCTATAAATGCTCACCCGGGCACCTGGTCTCACCTCTGAATTTCAGGGGTCCGTGAATATCCACTGTGGTACATTGTTGTTGGTGCCATAGTCAAGTGACACCAGTTATTTCCGTATTTTTATGGGTGGCATCTTTATTCCAGAGTTCAAAGTTGGTCCCCTACTTGTCTTCTCTGCTAGTTTTACATTGAGGCTCATGGCTAATTCAAACAGAATCAATGATATCGTGCAACAGTCAGGATTCCAAACTCTCTGCCAGGTTGTTGTGTATTCCCTGACTAAATCTCATCAAAATGTTGTCAAGGTAGTGTCGTATGAGATCTTTTATTGAAAAAAAAACCAAACAGATATAAACGTCCGTGTTTTAAATTACCGATATTTTTCATATTAAAAATTGTAACATAAGATATCAATATTTGTTATTGTACGTAAGTCTGTATAAAGCCCAGTTGTATTATTTATTGGCTATAGGGCAAAATGAATTATTGATATCATAAAATCTGATTGTTGATATTATAAATTTGAATTTGTGATACCATAAGATATTGGATATTTTATTATTTCACAAATTTTAGTTTTATGATATCGTATTATGATTTTCGGATATCAGACATATATATTACCTTTTTATGATATAAAAAACACTCATTATTGTACGATATTTCTAAAATTCAAATATCAAGTATTCATTTTATGATCATATAATATCCAAGTAATAATATCATATAACCAGTACAGTAACACTTTAAGACATCACGGAATTTATGATATTCGAGTATGTGTTATCATAAAATTAGTTAATTAGGTACTGAATTTGACTTTGTGATACCATGAATCATGTTATTACATAAATTATTTTCTAGTAAAATGACGATTCGTAAGTATAAAGTCGCGTTCAATTTAATCAAAATAAGAACTTTTCCTATCGCTCCTTGAGAATGTTGGTGTGGCTCAGTGGGAGTAGTGCTTTATACGTTAAATAGAAGCGTTGGACGTAAAACAATAATCAAACAAACAAATCTTATCACTAAACTAGAAAAACATCTGAATTCTTTTCATTAGAAGTCACGTTTCTTCTTAACTTATTCATTCAAGTAATCAAATTACCACTTACATAATTCACAACAGTAACGAAACTGTATTAGTACCTTTTTTAAAAAAAGTTTCGGGAAATATAAATCCCGAAAAGTGCTAACAGAAAACAAAGACGACAGCGTCCGCTCCAAAACAACTTTGGACTTTCGTGATTTTTTAAATCATCGTTCAGTGTTTAATGAACGGAGTACATTCAGTTTTTTCCACAGCATAGAGAATATTAGTGATAAAAAAGAGTTGATTTTCATTAAAATGAGATCCCGCTTTGCTATACATGTATATTGCACAAGACAATGGGTGATTGGAGAAGAAAAGATCACTTGGACTAAAAATAAAAAGAAGAATAAGGGAAGAGAGGAGAGAGATAAAACTTCAAATATAAAGAAAAATTGGGAAGAAAGTTTGCATAAAAAATTGGAGGGAAAACAGAGTAAATAGTGTCATTACATGATTCAGTCAAATGAGCATTTCTCATTTACAGAATTTACATAAAGCACATCCGTTATTATGATCATAATTGCATACCTTAGTAAATATTACTCGTGAGCAAAATTACTTAGGAGTGGAAATGATGTCATATGCACAGGGTTTTTGAATACTTTATAGATGTTTCAATCTGCGACGAGGGGGAAGAACTACTATAGGGGAAGAGCTACTATATGAGGAGGGTAAATGTTCTTCCGGGGGAAGAGCTACTATGATTATGTATAAGCTGCTATATAGGCAGTCTTCCGGGGGGAAGGCTTGCTAGAGGGAAGAGCTACTATACGACACCGGCTTAATTTTTTTTACGGAAAAGAAATATCTAGTGATAAATTTCGCCTGCCGAATCTAGTTCTAGTTCTGTAAATTTTGTGCATTTTCCCAAACATAAAGGGCATACATTTAAAAATGTGTAACACTAACATCAAGGAGCATATTTGTGAAATTAAATATAAAAATATATTTTACATCCGTAGGAGTAGGCTGTGTTCTACCCATCTCATATTATAAGTTTTCACTTGGACTGTAAATTTACCTAAGGACTGCTTGCACTTCGCTGACTTCACATGTCCTGTGCTGGGGCACATCAAAAGTAAAACATTGTGATTTTTTTCTTATATGGACTTAATTGCCGTCGCGGGCATCTGTTTTTGACAAACACATTTTTTAAAGAAAAATATGGATGCTCTAAATACAAAAATAACACTCGTTGAATTCGAAGGGTATGTCAATGAGATGACGTCGACTTCAAAAGGTTTTATTTTGACTAACAAGCTGCCACCCCTCTAACATGTTTGTTTAATAACATGTGCAATATAATCGCTGATGGACAATTGTCCACTTACCAACGTTTTGCAAAGCAGAGTTAATTGGAATGGCATCTCAAGCTGAGTGACATTTAATACTTTGACCGTCTTAAGTCGGTATCGTAACTAATACAATCGTATGTTTTTGAAATGTCTCTGTGACTACAATCATGCTTTATATGCATGTCCTTGGTAATTTGTGTCATACAGGTTGTTTAGATGTCCCCTGGCTTCTCTTTGGGATCGCTGATAGGAATTTGTATACATTATTTGTTATCACCTCATCAAGTTCGAAAAACCAGCTTGGAGTAAACAACTTTATGCGGACATATTCAGGACTTTAAAATTCGATGTATTGTTGATGTATTTTTGTTTAATTGATTTGATTTCTTGTAAGTGAATTATTAAGTTTGATACTGTGTTATTGTATCATATTTCGACCTATAACATTATGCATTCTTCAATGTCGATTTGTTTTTTGTTCTACGGCACACGGCCAATATATCATATTCATATGGTGACAATATCTTAGGAATACTGGGCACAGAACTTTAAACCTATACAACGGATCAACCAGAAGGTGTGAAGAGTCTTTACCTTCAAGACTTCCCGAATATATTGATATAAGATATTCTTGCAGTAAATGTTGTATATACGCTTTTATCTATATCACTACGTCAATGCTGCCTATGGTTTACTATTAGTCTAGAGCTAGACTCTGATTCATAATATATTTCAAAATTTATTGTGTTAAGGTTTGTAATTGTTTTTCCTTGTATATTTTACTATTATCATTTTTTGTGTGCAGGTCCTTAGTGAAGTGTGTCATAAGGCTTCGTCAGATGTCTTCTATTTTCTCTTTTAAAAAACCAATGGAGCATTTCCCCTTACAGGTCTGTTTTTGTATTTCTGCCATTTCGACCTTGAGGATCACTGATAATTGTCGATAATTGTCGCAATGCGATCATGATCCAATAAATCAATACTAGTATACAATCTTTATATCACTATTTTATTATCAAAGACTACAAGATATAATAGAAAAGTGAGAAGATTCTTTCCTTTCTTTAATTTTAATTTATTGGCATATTTCTGTCATGGCTTTATATTTAAGCCCTGTATCAAAACTTTCACGACTGTTCACAACAAGTCAAATGTCAAAGACAATGCATTTCAAATCAACAGTAGCAATGTCAGTTTTTTACAAATATTTTGGGACCTGACCACACTAAATAACCATCTTAACTTTTTGACTATACTTGATTTGATATAATGACATGTATATACAGATATTAGTTCACCTGCGTTTCCGACACCGGAATTTCAAGCAGGCAGCATTTCTTCCCTTGAATGGGAAATTTGACTTCGTGTTCCTGTCTCCTTCGTATGTTCATGCATGTATATTTATGTATTTACCTCCTCGATTTGAAAGGTTATTGCAGGACTTTTGCGACGAGTGCTGCATGCAACCAGGGGACGCTTACTCCTCCCGGGCACCTGGTCTCACCTCGATTTTATTGGGGTTCGCATTTGTCTGAATATGACACTTAACACGATATTGTCCCCTTTATTCCATGGACTATGATATATGGTTTACCCTTCGGTACTTCTTCGTTTTTTACCTTTGATAAACTGATTTATTCACATGCGTAGAAATAAATTTTGTTATCAAAGACTATAAGATATAACAGAAAAGTGAGAAGATTCGTCTCTTTTTTATTTTTAATTTATTGGAATACTTCTGTCATAGCTTTATATTTAAGCACTGTATCAAAACTTTGACGACTTTTCACAATAAGTCAAATGTAAAAGACAATGCATTTCAAATCAAGAGTAGCAATTTCAATTTTCCAAGCAATACTTTCACATCAGTATAAATACAGTTTCCAATTTCCACCAACATTTTCACATTTCAAAGCCTCCCTAATCAAACAAAATACATGGACAATGGTGTAAGACCAAAGATCCTTGGGGCACAACTCTGGTCACCTGGTCCTGGGAGACAGTAACCAGAAGACAGAATTATACCACAGAACGACTAATAAATTTACCTGATATTATAATATTTCAAAAATAATTGCTATATGAAGGGCTGGCAGCACTGACGGACCCTCATCCGCCAATAAAAGCGGTATTTTTGAAAATAGCCATGACAGATGCCGTAAAGAGTATTGAATTCAGAGATATATAAGTGGATCTTAGTACTTAACATCCACAACATGGTCTTCTTGAGTCAGAAAAAAACTTTTAACAATAATTTGAAAACTGTAATAACTACAATACACAAAAATAATCCTAACCCAAATTCAAAAGACAGTAAGTCCAATTGTGCCTTAGAGGGGAAAAGAGTGCAAAATATGCCCCAGTCCAGCAGGGTAATATTGAAGCAAAGAATAAATGAATGTGTATATGGCTCCTTGAAGGTATTTAAAAACAGTTCACTGCCAATGGCTGATAAATGAACACCATCGTTGCAAAATAGGGCTGGGGGAAATGCTTAAATTCTGGATATTTGATATATGCTCCTCTTGAAATTATTTGGTGGCTCGCATAATTATTTAAGCGCAGTCTTGAATTTCTTGCCCCTTCCAAGCTGAACATATACCTCCAATAATTTCTAGGCAATATCTGGGAACATACAATTAAAGTATCCGGGAATGATTGTGACAAGGTGTGAGCTGCGTATTTGATTTTTCCCTTTAAGAGCACAAAGTTTCCTGACCTACATCATTTCCGCCTGCATGAATAATTTAACCTCTAAATTTGGTCTACTCGAGATGTAGGTTTTAAGAGTGTGAAAAAGTATTGCAGTTCTGCCTGTTCTGGATATATGAAGAGTTGTACCTCTGCCTAGCTGGTCAGTTTTTGCATAGCGGACGGTGACAAGAAGATTGCTTTTTTCTAACTTGACATCGCTCAGACTGAGAACTTTGTGAGCTTTACTAGGATTTGAAACTATTAACTCACTTACTCTTAGCCAACAAAAAATGCAAGAAGATAGGCACACGAAAAAAAAGGTAGATTCATAAATTAATTCACACACTGTTTTATGGCGTTGACAATGTTAAATAACATTTCTAAAGAGATTGGAGACCTAGTATCCCGCACTGGCCTTGACCTACGATAACCTTCCAACATTTTATTGATTATGAAATTGTTGGTTATATGGACATGCCCTTGAATATTCAGGAAGAAACCCAAAGCCGCTACATAGGACTTTGCTGTAGAAACCGAATAGGATTTTGAATAAAGACAAACTACAAAGTTGATTAATTGGTCCAAAGGTGGGGCCAGGTACCTGGGAATCCAAAGAGTATTTGAAAATTCTGAAATGATGCCAAAACGTTTTCATATGAACTTAGTGAATTCTTTTCAACTGAATTGCACAAAACATGGTCTACAGTTGGGATAAAAAGTTCCAGAATTCCTGAGGGATAGCGGTTTGTGTTTCGTGTGCTGTAGGAGCTACTTCCCAAAACCTGCCCCACTGAAAACGAGAGAGCGAGTCAGCAATTTCATTAAAACGTCCAGGTATACGAGTTGCTTTGAGCAGAATATTAAATTTCATTGTTCTCAAAACAAGGGGCCTAAATATTGACATCATCCTGGATGAACTGGAGCGCATACTATTTATTACCGAGACAAGCGCTTGATTATCTGTATAAATAAGCAGCTTTTTGTTCTCAAGATTCTCAGACCATGTCAAAATCCCTAACAGAATGGGTATAATCTCTAAAAAGGTCATGTCCCTCAACATATCTGAGAACCATTGCTGTGGCCATTCCATGCAAGACCAGGCTCTATCAGAGTATGTCTCGCATCCCAGTCTTGAACTATCTGTATATAGCTGAGAAACCTCCTCTATTACCCATTCATCACTACTAATAATTTTTAATCTACCATTGTGAATTTTGAAAGAAATTTAACCATATTTTGCATCTTCGCTTAGACCTTTTGATATTCTTATAAAGTGGAATGGTTTTGAGACTCCCGACATGGCTGCATAAAAACGTCGATTAAAGGCTCTACCTTGTGGAATTGCTCGACAACAGAAAGCCAAAGAACCTACTAGAAAATGAAGTTGTTTAGTGTGACTTTTTTCTTACTGATGAATTCATGTAACTGTATGCTTAGTTCATGTATTTTGTTATCTGGTATGGATATTTTCCAGTCAACTGTATCAAGAACTAGTCCTAAGTATTTAAGTCTTGTGCAAGGGCCCTCGTTTTTTGCAAGGGCCACTGGAACTCCCAATTGATTGAAATGCATACAGTGTCAAAAGCATTCATTAACTGGAGACAATTTTCTACATTAGTGGCTATAAAAGTAAAATCATCTAAATAGAGGTCTAATGTGTTGAAACAAGATAATTGTTCTGTGGCCCAGTGAACAAAACTTGAAAACTTGAAAACCCATGGGCAAACATTTATCTATGTACAATGTCTTCAAATGGATAAATCCCAGAAGGAGAAATCCGCTGGATGGCAAAAGTCTAAAGGCAGACTTTATATCCGCTGGATGTACAGGCAAAAGTCTAAAGGCAGACTTTATATCCTTTTTCCCTAGAAAGGTACCTCTCCCGATTTTCCCTATAGTTTCAACAGTATTGTCAAAACTGGAATAATTTACACTGCTTTCAACTGGGTCAATAAAATGATTAACACTGAAGCCTTAGAGAGCCGAGAGATGTGTAATGAGGCGCCATCCCCCCGTTATCTTGGGTACTGGACCAATGGGCGAAATTCGTAGATTAGAAATTGGCATATCAACAAAAGGTCCCATTATTCGACTTTTACTGATTTCTTCATTATCAAAATTTTGAAGCTGGACAGGATAAATTTTAACTGAATGCAAATTCTTTGAAAAAACGTGAACTCTTGGCCCGTGGAATTCTAATCTAAACCCATGCGTAAAACCATCTATTAATGTATAAGTATCCTGAGTGTTAGGATATCCAACTAACATTTGTTTTAAGACTTCTGTATTCACAGGAGATTTACCAAGGTCCCAAAGCTTGGCGAGGGAATCTTGACCACCGAGGTGCTTGCTATCTAACTGGACGTGGTGCGCTAGGTATATAGGATTGTGCCTGGGGTTGGTTGAACCTGAAGCATGTTATATAAGGGTGATTTCCCTTGCATGCCAAGCATTTGTTTGAATATTTGCAGGGCTTTTTGTACAGACACCTTTGTAGTTAAAGTCATAACATGGGAGGGCTGGTGCGCTGTCTGAGTTTAACTGTTTGAAACTTGACATGTAAATTAACCAGAGCTCCCCGTCCACAGTACCCTTAGGAGTCGATAGGTTCAGAGCTTTTGCGAAGCCTATATTGTGCGTCATAATCTTTCCAACCATAATCTTTCTGCCTTGATGCTGCTATTCTTACAGTATTCAAGTGCTTAAGTAAGCTCTGTATTTGATTGGGATGCTTGGTAATAAAGATGCTCAAGAAAGTTATGAATGCATTTGTCCACATCTCATTATCTGTTATATGTTTAGTAAAAGGTTTTATCTAAACGATTAATTCCCCATTCACAATTAAAAGCTTTTGGCCCTCATCCTGTACTGAAGGGCCCCTTGGTTAGAGTTCACCAAGGTCCACGGATTCCCCATTCCAAATTCTTTCTTCGGTTTTTTGAGGAACATGTGAGCCAATCTCATCCCAAGCACTTAATATTGGAGATACGATTGCCCCTTCGTTAAATATTGTAGAAAATGAGAGGTTTGTTTCGTTTATACCTGAACTAACGGTTAAATGCACAAGAAATGCCATGGTAGGAGTGTCAGTTCTTGTGATAATGGGTTGCCCTTAAAGCGACGTGGGAGTGGAAGGTATCATGTGTTCAGTGGGAACTGGCACCGGCTGGAGGAACTCCTATGGAGCTTGTTGGCCAACAGCTGGCACTGTCTGAGATGGCTGTGGCCTGCCATAGGGGGATTTGGAGGCCCTCTTTGATTTCCTCGGTGGCATTCCTGAATCATATCTTATTAATTGTAATATATGTATTATAAGACAAGAATTTTATGTTTTTCAACTTTGTATATATACACAAACACACACACATATATATAACATCTATATATATTCTAGCCCACACCGACTCGCCGACTTTAATATAGAAAATTTGATGAAATAAATCATTCAAATATTAACAAACAGATCTTTGGTAAAACCTGGAAATGATTGGTAATAAAAATACAACAGAAATGTAAAAGATTATATGTTCTCAGCAAGGTCTTGACGTAATCCAATATGGAATATTACTATTCCTTGTAAGCAAAGCACTTGTAAGTATAGAACATATAAAATATTAATTGTTTTTGCAAAATTAAAATATATAAAGGAAATTATTTCTTAAAAAGACTTCTCTGTTCCACTGCGCCGATATCCACACCAGGCAACCTGCCAACCTCATGGCCCCAACCAATTCAGGCTAGATTACAAACGGGGTAATATAAAGACTCTCACAAATGACAGAAGAAATAAATTTAAACGTCTGTAAACCAAAGAAGTGAAATGTCGCGAGCAAAAAACCAGATGGTGAAAGATTTTTTATTACTTGAAATGTTGATGTTACAGCTTGGGAAGATTGAACAGAAAAGGAAGTAGGGACCGAGTTTGAAACCAAACAGAAATATCACTGAACCCGAGCAATATAATTAATTTTTTTTAATTCAAATTTGACCGAAGAGTTCTAAAGTAAAATCTAACTTTGATAAACTGATTTATTCACATGCGTTGAAATAAATCTAGTTGTCTAATATAAAGAACAGGACACTGACGCCCAGTAAGCCGGTAGGACATGAACCTCTTGGCCTTGTGCTAAACACACCATTGGCTGAACTATGCTGCTCTAACAGGCTGATAAAAAGGCTCACATATAAATGCCTTATAATAACACAGCCGAATAACGAAAATGTTCACGTAACGTCAAAAATTATGGGTATTCTAGAAGTTGGAGAATACAAAGTGAAATTTAAGACATCCAGATTGAAATGTAAAGAAATCTACTTTATCTCAATGGTCTTATCATTGTGACAAACAAACACATTCAAATACTTTTCTCGAAACGCAGTCAAATGCAGATGGGTGTAGTCCTAACATAACGTCGCTTTAACGAAAAGTTTACAATTATCGCACGTTCAGAACTGTTAAACACAAGAGTTTTCTTTGTCGCATACTTCCATATGAATTTGATGATTTGTAAGTTCCATTAACGAGCTAGACTGTTGCATTAACGCGCTTGGTCATATATATTATAATTAATATTAATGATAAAAATAGGAAAGTCAGAATTAAATCAAATCCTTACAATAATGACCACTTCCTGCTGGAAGTCTAAGAGAGATTTTTGTGATTTTTGCAAATCCTTACACTCTGATGAAAACGTGTCAAGAATATTTGATGAAATTGCCGAACTCGAATATTACAACAGCAGTAACAACAATAATAAATTAAATGTTTAATAATAAAATAATAATAATAATAATAATAATAATAATAACAACATCAACAACAACAAAAAACAACAACAACAACCATCATCATCATATGAAACCTCACTACAGATTTTCTACTGGTTGTGAATGTTATGATCGCACCTATTTATATATGTTGTATAATTAAGCATTATCATATTGGCAAAACTATGATAAAGCTAGCTAATAGATGTCTTTTACCTGTTTTATTGTGTGACTTCTCTAGAATAAGGAATCTAGATCCTTGTGGGAAAGTGTCGTTTTACTTCATTATTTCTATGACTGCTATATTTTTATGTCAGTCATAATAGTTTCGAATGTGGTTAATAATTCTATTGACCAAAAGTAATTGGTCTTCAGATTATATAAACGCGACTTTGCCTTGAAATTTTACAAGAGTATCATATTTCCTCTAACAATACAAATATTTGTTTATTTTTCTTTCGAGTAGATGTTTTAAAAGAGGAAACTCACATGGCACGGTTGTCGTTACAGGAACACCCGCAGAAGACATAACAGATTAAATAGGATCGTAGATGATATACAGATAGCCAAAAACAATTGTGATTAACTTTTGTCCTCTCGTATATTCCGGTCAAACGGTTAAAGGAAGAAAACAGTTACTGACTTAGCCGTATGACAGAAGTCACCACGGAAATATATGGTATTTAAGATAATGATATGATTAAAAACACATAATGACATCACAAAAATATTCGATTATAGTGTGCAATTATGATGCCGACTTAAGACGGTTAATTGATATGAAATTTGTCAATCATTTGGTGTGTTTAATCGGTTTACAGACCCAAACCCCTCTCCGATGAGGCTGATCTTACAAATTAACATGTTACAAATGTTACAAAACTTTTGTCATGCAAATATGTCAGGTGCGTTCTTCTACTTTTGTTTAAGGTGCAATGATAAAATTAAAACTTGCTATCTTTCATTATCATAACTTGAGAAAAATAGCAGTCTCCATATTTGTTAACTTTTAAAATTTCAAAAATCCGTACAAAACAAAAACAAACATACAGAAAAGAATGTATCAAAAAACAGACTTGGTATGTGATAATTTGAACAAGTATGAAAGTCTCAAGGATATTAATACATTATAAGTGCAATACATCTGGTATTTTTTCTTGGTTGATGATGAAATTCATGTGAAGAAACTTGATGAAATACGGACTGCCAACTAAGAAAATATATGTAGTCAGGGAAGCTCGTAAGGAGCAAGACATTTTTTTTATAATTGAGAGAAAGATATTTGTGAAATGTATTATAAAATCAAATGAAAATAAACTGTATCTCTGAACTATATTTCAGGTATCACAGTCAAAGACTTAACATTATTTATGAAAACAGAGTTTTCCCAGTGATTTAATTATCCAGTAATACATGTATGTCTAAGGTATATATATATATAATTAATATCATAGAAGACCCTCCGTCTTCAAATTAGTTCAATTTCTGAGTTTCAAAAAACAAAGGAACTTTGTAATTTTGGTAAATTTCTTAAATGTGTTTTTAAAATTAGAATGTACTTTAATTCATAATTCATAGTTATATATTGTACTCTGTTTGATATATAAACATATTTATATTTTGCATTTAATGTAATATATCTTTCAATATTTTCACCTTTATATTATATTATATTATATTATATTATATTATATTATTGTTGCTTATTATATATTTGTATATCTATAAGATGTACAGCTTTTGATCAATAAACAATACAATACAATGCAATATTATAAGACTCTTTTATAGGCTGCTATGAAAGATATATCAGTTACACCCTAGGGGTCTCAAAATCATGAAAAACCCTCGGCAAGCCTCGGCTTTTACTTGATTTTGAGACCCCTCTTGTGTAACTGTTGCATCTGTCATAGCAGCCTATAAAAGAGTATTTTTCTCATATTTTTGAAGAAATATTGAATTTAAAAAAAATCGGAAAATATTCATCTTTATCGAATCAGAAAATTTTGTCATATTCGTGTTCAGCGTCCCAGAAAATGGTTTATTCTAAATGAATTAACCGTGAACGTTAGTCTCTTTGCCTTAAAGATGTAAAACAATGTAGAAAAAGGAGTTTTTAATTGACGTTTTATTAGGACGTTGTCGTGTTCGGTGCGGAAATCATGAGGTCACGTGGTATGTAATACTTATAGGTTATTGACTGAATACGACGAAATATGATCGCCCGAGGTCTTTGAGCGGCAAAGCGGCCCGAGCTTGCGAGGGCCGCATCCGCTCAAAGACCTCGGGCGGTCATATTTCGTCGTATTCAGTCAATAACCTTTTTATTACATATTTAATCGTCCACCTACATTTAATTCTTTAAATCGATGTATTTTCGTTAATAGTACTGTCCGCTATATTTGTTTGCGTACGGTATGATGTCGAAAATAAGTATGACGTCACATAACTGGAAATAGTCCCCGGGCTGATATGAAATTTGCGAGCATTTGTGGGCTCTATATCAGCCCAGAAACTTTCTATATAAATTATTGAAACTATTGGTAAAATTTTCAAAATATGTAATAAACATGAATATCACATAGTTGTATTACATGGGCCTGCTCTGTATCAAATACGCAGATATGAGAGAAAACGTATTATTTTGTGAACGTTACGATATCTCTTTAGTGATGCTCATGGCCGAATGATTGGAATTCTAATAATATATAAATTTTTGAAGAGCAGTGTTAAAACCAAAGTGACCGAAAAAAGTTGACAAAAAAATCAATCTAAGGAGCTATGCATGAGGGAGATACTCCTTAGTTTTAGAGTGATTTTTAAAATTTCATGATTGAAAATTTTAAGTATATATTTCACGTCAGTATAAAAGTACTGACAACTAGATTTATAGTGCCATCGGGGACTATCAGTCTACCAGCAGTGACATCGGCCTAGTAGTTATAATAAATATTAGAATATATATGCGTTACAATTATGTGCAATAGATGCGCATTTCGACAACTTATGTCTCTTCAGTGATGCTTATGGCCGAATGATCGGAATTGTAATAATTCATAAATATTTGAAGAGCAGAGTTAAAACCAAAAGGGCTGAAAAAGGTGAACTAAAAACTCAATCAAAGGACAGCTATACGTAAAGAAAAAAACTTCTTTAGTTTTAGAGTAAATTTCCAAATGTCATGACGAAAAATTTTAAGTATATATTTGACGTCAGTACAAAAAAAGTAATTGTTGCCAAATACAAAATAGTTTTGAGTCAGTGGACAGAAATAATGGAAATGTAACACTTACACAGATATAAGTTTATCACAAAGAATATTGAAATCATGGTAAATTCTGTGATGTGGTTAATGAAGACGCATATATATAAGTAGACTAGTGTAGTTGGTTGGAATATCTGACGTAATGCGCAATCTAAATCATCTCATTAATTATAATCAAAGTAACATGTTAATACATCATAATACATCATACGCAATTAATTCATATAGATGAACGTTATATAATTATCACACGATTTGTTAGGGTATATATATTGAAGCCCTTAATTCTAGTACAGTACACTGTTTGAAGCGGATGTCAGTTTAAAGATAATTTAACGAGATTCGCCGCCCGTTAGGCGGCACTTGTGCACTATGAGTTAGAAACGACGTTGAACGTTAGCAACCGTATGACGTCATAAGAACGTTTCATTGTTCATTTTTGTGGTTTGTTACGTTTTTCCCCTTTAATATTAGGACCGCGGTTAATGGTGGCGAAGTCCATTAAAATGGTGGTTGTGGATATATATATACATATACATATATATATATATATATATATATATATATATATATATATATATATATATATATATATATATATATATATATATATATATATATATATATATATATATATATATATATATATGTATGAATGACTCGGCTCGAGATCAATATGGCTTCGTTAAGACATTCTCTACTTGTGGCCACTTACAGCTACCAAAGTTTCATATGGTGAAAGTGACTTATGAACTAGATATTATGTTTAAACAAAACAATCTAGTATAATCAGGAAATATGAACCACTGCCATCTCCGTGTCCGGAAGTGTATTTCAGTTATAATGGACGCATGTGAAAGGGGTTCGAAATATTACTTAAATTTTGTATACGTTCAAGACTGAATAACAATATTTTTGATTTGCAGTCTCCGTTGGCAATTGTTGAGTAAGGCTTTGATCTGTTGAATCCGTTCGATTGGTTCCCTCGGGATTTATTAAAACTGGGACATTTAAAGGAAATGCAAAATAGAGCTATTAAGGATTTCACTAGTAAATTGGGCAACCAAGAATCATTATCGCTATTTAACGCGTGTCATAATGATATGCTACAAGCGCCTGATATTTTTTTTATCTTTAATTAAGACAAGCTTTATTGAAATATAATTGATAAAATAAATAAAACAAGCCATGATCAATACTATGCTAAGATCTACTGTGCTTGTCATTTCACCTGAACCAACATCAACTTTGGCAAAGGAATAAGGAAGTTGTTACGCTGTTTTCGTTCACATCTTTGGTCAGTAGTATAAAATGACACCCGTTCAAGTACCATCGAACACACAGTATTAGATTTATAACAGCTAAGATGCGTTTCTCGGACGTTGTTATTAAACATAGTGTCATTATCTGGTATTTGTTTCACTTTGTTTTTGTTGTGGATGGATCAACGTTTGTTCCAAGGGATACTAAATATGGGCGTGTGATAGGGCGTGTAGTGGAACCTTTGAGGGGCATGCAGGTAGAACAATATTTAGGAATACCATACGCAGCACCACCTGTTGGAGCCTTACGATTTGAGGTAAGATTGAATCATACTTCTGTACGAAAGAAAGTTGTTATTTTATATGTAGAATAAAAAGTTTATTTTTTATAGTAAGTAGATTACGTTACAGTACTTATACACACTTAACTGCACTAAAAAGAAAAATATGTATGTCAGGAAAACATGGTTATATTTCAAATAAAATTAATTATTTGTAAGACATATGTATCAAATGGTGGTTATTTTTTATTTTTATTTTTGTTTTTCTGTATGCAGTGCATTGATTGGCTATATCACTTAGTAATGCCTGTCGACAAATTGCAAAAATTCCATTTCAAAAGTAATTGCATTGTCAGTTCCACTTATTGGTATATAAATTCCCTTAAAGCAACATATCCACCAGAATAGGAGAGCTGGCATCTTCTATGGATGCGTAACTTTATGTCATTAATAAAAGTGTGATTTCATTGGTTTAATAGGTTATTTCGCATTAAGTGCTGTTAGACTTCCGTCGTTTGAAGCTGTGCGTTGATTTTATAGTGCAACGACATGCACCAATCTCTAACAAATTGGAGCGAAGAGATAGCAATTATTTTTCACTGACTCCCAAATCTATTTACCAATTATATTTGTTCTTTGTTGTTTGTAATCAAAATTATTATAAAAATCAGAGTGTCTGTATAAAGACATTAAAATTTACAGATTGTTCTTAGTTCTCATGTCATCAGCGATATCTTATGAAACACTTTCTTTATAATTTTTGCATATTCGTCGATTGCCTAATATGAATTACGCTACCATTCTCAACTTACTACATTGGGTTATCAAATCTTGTTTGTACTATCCAAACACATTATGTGTCATTCTTTAATATATCTCAACAAGGAATAGAAGTAGATCATTTGAAAATTTCCGTCGCAGTTGTTGAATGTGTAAAATGGTTATATTTGAAATAGTTAACATTGGTAAATTTGTGTGGAAACAACCAATAATCAAACGGTAATCATGAGCAGTGGCAGATCCAGGATTTCCGAAAAAAAAGGGGGGGGGGGAAGCACATCTGTATTATCCGAACTTCTCAGCCATTTTTTGGTGCCAAATCTGGATTTTCAGTAATGAATATGTGGCGAAAAAGAGGGGGGGGGGGGCTGGGCCCCCTATAAATCCGCCACTGATTCAGAAGATGATAAGTGCATGGATAAAAGCAACTTGATTTTTATACAAACCTCTACGACTACGAGGGGTGGTGAAAGGGAACAATTAGCAATTGCTAATATCGGCACTAACTCTGCCTTTTTATCATTCTTGCGTCGTCTGCATGTGCTCTCATGCTTGTGTGCATTCTGTAGTGTAATTCGTCAGATTCATTATCTTTTGTAATTTTATGAATAAACAAGACTAAATTAAAACATATTCGTGTTCAGTTCAGAAGGTACGGATAAGGATTCTGTAGTGAACGAAATTTATATTCTCTGTAGTGGGAAGGAATTTTCATATCCGCGGCTTTATTTGTGTATACTAACATCATTGCAGTGTAAAGGTCTATGTAAGACGCGCAACACAAAACAATGCCATCGTTATTTTGTTTTTACAACAACAACAACAACAACAACAACCATTCCTACAAAACGGAAGGTATGATGAATTAACATACATAAACTGTATCATGCATTGTTATTTATGGAAATATTTTTCTCTATGACCCATGCATAAAGCTACTTATCGTATATTACACGTGGATTTCATGCTTATAAATTATCGCAACCAATCAAATCATATTTCTTTATGTACAAATTTTGAAGACAACATTACAATTCAAATGTAGAAATAACGGTATGAATAAATGCATTTCATGACTAAATTCCTCTATTTCTCTGCTATGGACAATTGCTTACTTCCTATGAAGTATGCATTCATTGTATGGGATAAATGGTTTCCGTGGTAAAATGATCGTAAAAACGCTTTGTCTCCGTCCATGGCGCTTTTTAACAAATTTCCGGCCTCTGATCAAGATAATGCTACTTCATTGATTTCCATGACGGAATAAAAAAGAAAGCGATTTATTTCGCATAAATCATTGGAATTAAGAAGTATACGCCTTAGTTAAATGCTTTATGAATACAAAGGCTTGATCATTGGGGCATGCGACATTCGAACGCTCCATGATTTAGTAGACTCGCATAAGCTGAAGCAGAAATGCAAATCTATTCATTTACTAATTCACTATGATTAACCCAGGAGAGTGTTTGATTTGAAGAATTTTTAACACTTCAGTCGCTTAATACAATGATACTACTCTTACAAACATTATATATATGTATATATATATATATATATATATATATATATATATATATATATATATATATATATATATATATATATATATATATATATATATATATATATATATATATATATATATATATTCACTTTTATTGTACTACTATATTATAAGTGAAGAAAGTGCAGCTGCCATAGATTGAAATAAACTAGCCAATAGTGCCATATTCAATTCTATTTCCAAAACAGAAAGCAACTCAAATTTTAGGTGTACTCTGGCCGGAGGTAAACCCAGATAGGAAGTCTATTCAAATCGGAGGTCTATCGTCTAACACACACACACACACACACACACACACACACACACACACACACACACACACAGAGAGAGCCTAACAACATTATTGTGAAGAACATCTTAATTGATACTTCGTCATCATATTCTAGAATGACGCTTTAAAATAATCTAAAATGCAATGTCTGCCTCAGTCGATGCTTGGGCCTATATGACGTCATGGAACTGTCATGTGTTATCTGTTGGAAGGGACGGCCTAGATGAAAGCCCGTTTTACTTGGGCCTCGGAGACAAATTGTGTCTTATCATGATTGTGGTGTTTTAATTCCTACATTCAGGCAATCTTCTTAGAGGCAGTATGGCAAATGCCACTTTTATTTTACCAATTATTTATGTTGGTTTTTTAAACATACAATTCAAAATTGTGTGTATTGTGTTATGCTGGTTCAAACTTGTACAATTTTATTGTGCAATGTATAATGTTAGATTAATTAGAGTTGTTATTCATTTAAACGTACAGAACTCTTTCTAATTATGTGTGTTTTAGAGGAATTCTATCTTATGATGAATCACAACGATGAGAAATGCCAGCTGTGTTAGGATTTTATATGTGCTGACAAAACTACAGAATTTGAAGTAACATATTATGCCAACATGAGGCAAATGATTTATAGTAAATAACAAGCTACTTAATCCTCTCTTCACATCTTGAAGTACACTTATCCGTGTGCTGAAAATCACTTAGGGGCTATTCTACCATTGCGTATCTTAGAACAGTTTGATACGAGCAACGTTCCACCCTCGATAGATACAAACTGTGAAATATTGGATTACAAACCTTATCGATACATATTTCATAAATAAGTAACATCTGTCATTTAACAATCTATTTCAACATCTGAAGTAATTAAGTGTTCTGTTTTGTTTCGAAACCTGAACACCGCTCTATCCTTTGGCTACCACGGCTCCATCAATGTCCAGCGTAGTCACCCGTACACCTGCTCTCTCCTTTGGCTACCAGGGTTCCATCAATGTCCAGAGTGGTCTTCCGGACACCTGCTATGTCCTCTGGCTACCAGGCGTCCATCAATGTCCAGCGTGGTCTCCTTGACACCTGTTTTCTACTCTCTGGCTACCAGGCGTCCATCAATGTTCAACGTGGTTTCCCGTCCTCCGCTATCTCCTCTGGCTACCAGGCGTCCATCAATGTCCAGCGTGGTCTCCTTGACACATACTTTCTACTCTCGGCTACCAGGGGCTCATCAATGTCCAGCGTGGTCTCCCGTCCACCGCTATCTCTTCTGGCTACCAGGCCTCCATCAATATCCAGTGTGGTCTCATTGACACTTGCTTTCTACCCTTTGGCTACCTGGGGTCCAACAATGTCCAGCGTGGTCTCCTTGACACCTGCTTTCTACTCTCTGGCTACCAGGGGTCCATCATGATCCCGCGTGGTGTCCCGTCCACCGCTCTCTCCTCTATATACCAGGCGTCCATTAATGTCCAGCGTGGTCTCCGTGACACCTGTTTTCTACTCTCTGGCTACCAGGGGTCAATCAATGTCCAGCGTGGTCTCCTTGACACCTGCTTTCCACTCTGACTACCAGTGGTTCATCAATTTCCATCGTGTTCTCCCGGACACTCGGCTTGCTCTCTCCTGCAATTATCAGGCGACGATCAATATCCAGCGTGGTCTCCTGGATGTCTGATATCTCCTTTCTAGCTACCAGGGGCTCATCAATGTCCATTGTGGTCTTTCCTCTGGTTGCTAGGGATCCATCAGTGTCCAGGGTGGTCTCCGGGACACCTGCTCTCTCATCTTGCTACAAGGCGTCCAACGTGGTCTCCCGGACTCTTGTTCTCTCCTCTGTCTACCAGGTGTCCATCGGAATCCTGCTCTCTACTCTGGCTACCGGGTGACCAGCATGGTCTCCCAGACTCCTCCTTTCTCCTCTAGCTACCAGGCGTCTATCGTGGTCTCCTGGAAACCTGCTCTCTACTCTGGCTACCGGGTGACCAGCATGGTCTCCCAGATTCTTTCTTTCTCCTCTAGCTACCAGGCGTCTATCGTGGTCTCCTGGAAACCTGCTCTCTACTCTGGCTACCAGGCGTCCAGCGTAGTCTCCCGCACACTTGCTCTCTCTGGCTATCAGGCGTCCAACGTGGTCTCCCGGACACTGCCCTCTCCTCTGGCTACCAGGCGTCCAACATGGTCTCCCGGACACCTGCTCTCTCCTCTGGCTACCAGACGTCCAACATGGTCTCCCGGACACTGCTCTCTCATCTGGCTACCAGGTCTCCAGCGTGGTTTCCTGCTCTATCCTCTGAGTACCAGGCGTCCAGCATGGTCTTCCGGACACCTGCTCTCTCCTCTGGCTACCAGGCGTCCAACATGGTCTCCCTGACACTGCTCTCTCCCCTGGCTAACAAGCGTCCAGCAAGGTCTCCCGGACACCTGCTCTTTCCCCTGGCTACCAGGCGTCAAGCGTGGTCTCCCAGGGCTTTTTTTTTTCACTATTTTGGGAACATGGCCCATGGCGCTGGAATTGCTGGAATTGCTCCAAATTGGGAATTTTTAGAAATAAAACTGCTCTCTACCCTAGCTACCGGGCGTCTAGCATGGTCTACCGGACACTGTCCTCTCCCCTGGCTACCAGGCGGCTAGCATGGTCTCCCGGACACTGCTCTCTCCTCTGGCTACCAGGCGTCCAGCGTGGTCTCCCGGACACCTGCTCTCTCCTCTGGCTACCAAGCGTCCAGCAAGGTCTCCCGGACACCTGCTCTCTCCTCTGGCTACCAAGCGTCCAGCGTGGTCTCCCGGACTCCTGTTCTCTCCTCTGGCTACCAAGCGTCAAGCGTGGTCTCCCAGGGCTTTTTTTTCACTATTTTGGGAACATGGCCCATGGCGCTGGAATTGCTGGAATTGCTCCAAATTGGGAATTTTTAGAAATAAAATATGATAAGATAATGTATATGTACTGTTGTTAGAATATAAAAGAAAGATATTAATCAGTAATTTCAAACTTCTTGTTTATTTGTGCTTCTACAGAGAAAACAAAACAAAAATTAAGTTCTCTCAGCCTCCCCCATCCACCCAATGTTCCTTCATGAATAAATTCCTGGATCTGCTACGTGTAGGAAGTGTGATTTACGTTTGAATAATTCAAATTCAAAATCTTAGAGAAAATTGCTGGGAGCATTAATGGGAAATATAAAGTGTATTTATCCCCTTTGGGTTATTAATTACTTTATTATTGTGACTGCTTTATATGATACTCTTGGTAAATAAATTGCTGGACTAAATGATTGTCTCAGTTCAAAGTACATATATAATAGTAAAGAATTATAATGGTTAATATTCATTCACATTTATTTACTTACAGATAGTAAATATTCTACTTATTCTAAATACTAAAAAGAGTCTACGATAGAACCAGGCATTAGTCAAATACTCGTATCTTAATATCTGATATTTTTCTAAGTGTCAATTTTTAATCAAAAATGATGAGAAGATAGTTACAGAAGAATTATAAGTAATATAATGTTCAAAAAATGACTTTCGTTATTCATTAATACTCTCCTCTAGCAATGGGGGTATTCTTAGTCTGAAAAACGTACTGTTTTTCTTACTTTCTTGCAATAAAAACTATGGTCATTTCATATTTTGTGACCTGAATCAACAAAATTTTATTATTTTAAGTATGTTGTTTAGAACAAACAAGCTATTTTGATATTCGTAAAATATCGCATATTACGATAAAATCATGGAAAAAATATTAAAAATTGCACAAGGATTGCTTCCCTTGTGTCCACTCTTTTGCGGTTTAAGGAGGCTAACGAATTAAAAATATAAGAAAAATGGCAGCCCCTTGGTAGTTATTTGTGTAGTTTTTCTAGAGCATGTAACTAGAATAATGTTTAATGTAGTGAAAATATTTTTTGCCGGATTGCAAAGTAATTCCAGTGTATAGATTGGCGATGTCAGTCTGTCTGTTCGCACGTCTGTCCGTCAACATTTTGGTTAAAGTTTCTGGCTGAAGCAAAATCTCAGCAATTAAGAGGAGTATAAACAAAATACTTCCAACATAAGTTTCTTATGACCAGAGCATTCAAATTATGCCATGACTTTTGACCTACCGTAGTGACCTTGACCTTGGACTTCAACTTCAACTTTTAAGGAACTTTAACTTTGGCTATATCTTTTAAATCAACAGGAATAAGGTTTTGATACTTCACGCACAGGTTCTTTATGACGAGTGCTTTCAAATGATATCTCGACTTTTGATCGTGTGACCTTGTTCTTGTTATATGCCCGTGATAGACGGGATGTATAATGGCATGACGTTATCCGTCCGAGGTCATGTTTTCTGGACTTTTTATGCAGTATTTCAAGGTTTGATTGAAACTTGGTATATATAGAACTTTATACCAATGAGCAAAGGTACTAGTTCGCATTTCGGTACAACTGACTTGGCTTTGCCAAAGTTATGGCCCTTGAACTTAGAAAATTTCGAGGATTTTTACAGTTTTCTGGACTTCTTTCTGCAGGCTCTCAAGGTATTGGATTGAAACTTGACATATAACTTAACATCAATGAATGTAAGTACCAGATCACATTTCAGTTTGATTTACGCAAACCAAGTCTGGGGGGAGGGGTATTTTGGAATCGCCTTGTCTGTCTGTCTGTCCAGAAAACTTTAATGTTTAACTTTTGATACAAAAGAGATCGGGCCTTCATACTACACGTGTATATTTCATGTGGCAAGACCTTGACATTTGAGCTATTTTTGAAAAACTTTAACCTTGGCCATATCTTTTGAACCAAAAAAAAAAAAAAAAAATGGGGTCTTCATAATACGCATATGTATTTCTTGTAGGAAGATCTTTCTATTGGTTCCAAAATTTTTCACTCCGTGGCCTTGACGTTTGACGGTCCCAGGTTCGACTACTGTCCTGGGCACACCGGTGTACTTTCTTTCGTATGAGACAGTAAAAGCCGAGGTCCCGTGTCACAGTAGACGTGGCACGTAAAAGATCCCTCACTCGGGTGGGTCCGTTGCAAAGGTCTAAATTTGTATGCAATGCATCAAGCAGATGCCATCATCATACATACACGTGAAATAATCGTGAAGTGACATAAAACAATAATCAATCAATTAATCAATCTAGCAAGCTTTGTCTGTCAGTACCAAAATCTTTGACCCATTGACCCTTACCTTGGTCCTTGTCCTACTTAAAATTTTGTAGCCGCGTGTGGTATTTGTCCCATTAGGACAGTTCAAGTTTCTTCTGTATTCTTACATTTTTAACATAAAAGAAAAAGGGAGGGGTTAAATTCTTCTTTCACGCAATAACTTCCTCCTTTTATGAATTTAAGTAATAATACACAGAGTTGTTGCCGTGGGCCAAAGCATGTGTTACATTGAGTCCTGACTAATTGTTGGGGGGGGGGGGGGGGGGGGGGGCTCCACACTTTATAATGTTTTTCCTGTCAAACTGAGTGACAGGCGTATTATGCCACGCTAGGTGTTTTTCCTGTTTCGAATTTGCTTTGCAATCCGGTCATGTCGTCTTTAGGGGTTTCCCATATCTGAATGTACTAAAAATATAAATGTGCATCTTGTTCAATGCAAGGCATCTCCTTTTAATCAAAATATTGAAATACCCGAGGGACTCTTGATTTTATTCAGAAGTGGACTTTTTGATGGCACACCAATAGCTGTACGCTTAGAAATATGTAGAAATCACAGAAACGGTTTTTCACCTTCTTGATTAATGTTTTTCATTTATATTAAAATTAGAAAAGCAGATTTTTAGAATAACAAGAGTATCATTAAAACTGATAGATGCTCGCCGAACGGCAGTTATAATGCAGGAAATTGATGACTCAATTTATATATAAACCTGCAAATTCAAAGAATTGTGGTCTCCCGCTTTCGGAATTCTATCAGCAAGGGTACAATGATCTGTGATATATTGTCATGCCAAATATGAAGGCCCTACGTCTTATGGTAATATGAAGGCCCTACGTCTTAGGGTTAAAAATTCTTGACCGAGGTTAAAGGTTTTGTGACAGACGGTACGATAAACAGACAGACGGACAGACAGACAGACGAATGAGTTTTAATGTCTCCTTGTTTTTGCTAAAAGCGGGGGACAAAAATCAGAAAAACTGATGGAGGCTCTAAGAAGCACAGCAATACTGAATGACTCAATATAAAAAATCATTGTATTAATTGATGACGATTTCAAACCTTACGCAATGTATCATACGGATATCCAATTGAGTCAATTGTGGAACAACAAGTGATCACAGTATCTTAAGCTAAATGAGTAAGCTTGACCTTGATTAGTTATGAAATAAAAATTTTTATCATGAACACTACCTTTCAGAAATGACCTTGACCTTACTTGACCTCTGTCCAAAAGCTCTTAAACTTAAAAATACTTTTGGTGAAGTATGATCAAATTATGATGAAAGGTGTAAGAGATATAAGTACTTCATGTTATCTTAAGTCATAGTTAATAAGTGACTTTGACCTTTCAGAAATGACCTTCACTGCTCTTTGTCCAAAAGCACTTGGCCTAAAGAACATTTTGGTGAAGTATGATCAAATTCTGATGAAAGGTATAGGCGATATTCATGGTAGTTTAAGTCATAGTTAATGAGTGACCTTGACCTTTCAGAAATGACCTTGAGTGATGAAAGGAGTAGGAGATATACGTACTTCATGGTATTTTCCGGGAGCATTAAAATTGAAATTACCATCTTTTTGACTTACTGTGATGTCAAAAATAATTCAAACCCCAAAAAATCTTTATAGTAAATGAATAACCTTATTCCTATCTGCACTATTATTACATGAAGAGAACAAATGGAGTGTCCAAATACCATTAAAATTTTCTTTAATTATGTACCTTTTTTGGCGTTTTGCAGTAATGTCAAACGGTGTACTTAAACAATAGTTATCTTTATTCATACAAATTATCTCCCTTTTTATAGAATGTATTTTGAGGATTTGGAATAGATGTACCATTATAAGTATTGGTATTACAATTTCTTTTAATAACAAATTTATGAGAAGTTGAATTTTAACCTTTTTATGTAAAATTATTGCCTAAATAGTGTGTAGTTTAAGTGCAAGAGTTTACGTTATATGAGTCAATAGGTAAGAGTAAACACGAAAAAAATATTTTAGTTGAAATTCACTTTGCATAAGTATATTTAAGATTGAGTTTTATGAAATTCTATGACAACTCCTGAATTGCTCCCTGCCTGATTCTATCGTAGACTCTCTGATTGCAAACCCCGTCGGGGGTGTCGGGGGTTTGCATATTACGTTGATGTCTAATCTGGAAATGCGCATGTGCGACATGATTATGCTGCATGCTGGGAAAAGATAGCCTCCAAAAAGTAGTTGCTTTACTTTACGAGGTCAGACAGTAGAAGTTTTGTATTGTCCATGATATTTCTAATGCGGTTAAAAGGAAAAGGAATGAAGAAGAATACCCTTGCTTTCAAAGGCAATGCTCATTACTAAATCAATGTTTCAGGGAAGCGTTCCAAACGAATAGTATTTACCGTACTTTCAAACGCAGAGAGGATAATATGAGGATAGAGCTTTTAATAGGATAGACATCATGACTTGGGAGTGATTTCCTTTAGTGAATGCATATAAATGATAAATAAATCTTACATGCAATGTATTCTAAAAATAAAAAAAAAAATACTTTAAAATACTTATTTCTAGATAAATCAGTGGATGCCACATAAACATGTATAAATATGAAGGATATTCATATTTTGGAAATCAACATTCGTGTAACCTTTCCCACGGCAGCAGTGGAATAATCCAACAGAATTTTCCCGCGTAATACTATTTAGATGTTCGTACCTTTTAGCGTATGTACATTATCTGGCTATAGAAAATCTCGAAAAGTTCCGAGTAAATGATGGCGGAGTATCAAGGATTTCTAGCAGTTTAATTGGTGGAGCAATTACTGCCCAGTTTGTAACATTCTTTGTACTTATGCAAACTTCCCCAGCGATTATTTGGGCACAAGAGGCCTCGACGGGGAGTTCGTGTTCTTTAGGTGTTGAAGTTGGTGGAACAAGTACTGCGTAGTTTGTATGATTTCTTCCATGTCTAACTGTACGAAATGTCTAAACGGTGACATCCCGAAGAATATGGTCAGCTTTCCCAACCCAAATCTTAACATAAATAAACATTAGAAAAGGAGGTATAACTATTATTTAGACAACAACCTAGCTAACATTATACAAAAGGGTCTCCTTTTTAAATTGACCCACAAGTACCATTTTCCTCGCAATTAAAAATGCTACAGGGTTTGCATTCTAAGCCTTTTTAAAAGCTAAGCTTGTAATCAGTTATGTTATTCAGTTCTTTGATGTAAAAATCCGACACGTCTGAGAGTGTGAATACACTTTGTGAGTGTTTGCTCCCTTGTTGCAACTACTTATGATGATATTGTTGTATCAAGTGATGAAAGATATTCTGAAATATCATTTTCATCGGAATTACTAAACAATGTTCAGGATTATCAGAGGAAATGGGGAGAGTGGATCCTAAATATTTGGTGTCAAATTGAGAAAATTAGTTAAATGATATTATATAAACCATTTAAAATGGGTAGTTTTTGTTTCTATGAGTGAAGCCTCTAAGCGATCGTGACCGGCTATGTAAACCAATTCGGTAATATGATATTCAGAGACGACATTACAATCCTAGAATAGGCCTAATTGCTTTTAAGGGACAAACATCCTTTAATTTTCTTTAATATCTGACTGAAAACAGATGTGAATTTGACCTGCAAAATTACTATTTCGGCATTCAGGCAACCGTATCAAACTCTGTTCGTGTGCGGATGTAATCTAAATCTAAGAAGGTAATATTAATTAAAATGCCCCAATTAACATCCGAAAAGTAGCAGGCAGTACAGTACAGTATGGTTACGGATGATATTTAAATTTAGCCGGAAAGTGTTACCAAATTCTAAAGAGGGCATGTCCGAAGCGATATTCGTAATATACTGGCCCTGTAATTAACGATCTTTTTGTGGGTTTCACATTACATGGATGAAGATCGATCCTCTTTAGTTTCTTAAAATGATGAATTAATAACTTCGGAAAAATAAGGACATGGCGCTCAGATATAGGGCATGGCGACGCATATAAGGGCATGGCGCGGCGCTATGCTAGTTTGCTTTTGATTAAACGCTAACTGATAGTATCCGCGCCGATTTACGCCGCCGTCATGGTTCCTCATTTACAATTTAGTACATGATTTTCGCTTCGTCAATTACAAGTTCGTAGTCTTTTGTGCGCTTCTCAAAACGACCCAAGAGATTCTTTATGATTGTCTCTATCAATTGTGCGCTTGGAAGTTACGATTGGACATTTCTTGCTTGCAAATACCTCTATCTTAAGACAAATTTACAATTTTTTTCTGTGCTCATGATTGGGAATTTCTTGCCCAAAATTGGGAAAAAAAGATACGATTTGCGATTGGGAATATAGCCGAATATCGGCAATAAAATGAGCAGAAAAAAGCCCTGTCTCCCGGACACCTGCTCTCTACTCTGGTCTCCCGGACACCGGCTCTGTCTACCAGGTGTCCAGCGTAGTTTCCCGGGCTCCTGCTCTCTCCTCTGGCTGCCAGGCGTCCAGCGTGGTATCCCGGACACTGCTCTATCCCCTGGCTACCAGGCTTCCAACATGATCTCCCGGACACTGCTCTCTCTCCTCTGGATACCAGGCGTCCAGCATGGTCTCCCGGACACCGGCTCTCTCCCCTGGCTACCGGGCGTCCAGCGTGGTCTACGGGACAATGCTCTCTCCCCCGACTGCCAGGCGTTCAGCGTGGTTTTCCGGACAATGCTCTCTCCCCTAGCTACCAGGCGTCCAGCGTGGTCTCCCTGACACCTGCTCTCTCCTCTGGCTACCAGGCGTCCAGCATGGTCTCCCGGACACCTGCTCTCTCCTCTGGCTACCAGGCGTCCAGCATGGCCTCCCAGACACTGCTCTCTCCCCTGGCTACCAGGCGTCCAGCATGGCCTCCCGGACACCTGCTCTCTCCTCTGGCTACCAGGCGTCCAGCATGGCCTCCCGGACACTGCTCTCTCGCCTGGCTACCAGCATGGCCTCCCGGACACCTGCTCTCTCCTCTGGCTACCAGGCGTCCAGCATGGCCTCCCGGACACCTGCTCTCTCCTCTGGCTACCAGGCATCCAGCATGGTCTCCCGGACACCTGCTCTCTCCCCTGACTACCAGGCGGCTAGCATGGTCTCCCGGACACCTGCTCTCTCCTCTGGCCACCAGGCGTCCAGCATGGTCTCCCGGACACCTGTTCTCTTAGTACGTTGGCTCCATCTATGTCCAGCTTGGTTTTATTTGACAGCTCCTTATTTTAGCACTTTACTTATATCAATACATGGAAACAAGAACAGAAAATCTACTCACTATTGTTTAAAATGAACTGGATATCTTTTTGTCCCGATCAGTCATTATTCTAAACTTTTAAAGAAACAGTGCATTTAAAACTATGTCGCATATTAGAAATAAGATATTTCTCATTCATTTGGACATTGTTAACGTTCAATCATATGTTTGACCAGTGAAATCATAATAAAAATATTAATATACCTTTAACATTGGAGTAAGACTTCTAACTCCAGTTGTCTTTAACTCCAGTTGTCTTTATTGGAGTATGGCTTCTAACTCCAGTTTTCCTTGTTTGAGTAAGACTTCTAACCCCAGCTTTCATGTTAGAATAAGACATCTAACTCCAGCCTTCCTTGTCGGAATAAGACATATAACTCCAGCTTTCTTGTTGGAATAAAACATCTAACTCCAGCTTTCCTTGTTGGAGTAAGACTTCTAACTCCAGATTTCCTTGTTGGAATAAGACTTTTAACTTCAGCTTTCCTCTTAACTCCTATATTATATTAAAATAAGTGAGGGGTCTTAAAAAGAGTAACAAATATTAAAGGTAAGAAAGTTTCATGGACGACACTTCAACAATTGCAAATGTTTAGCTTGTAAAACCGTCAAATAAATACAAAAGCGTTAGCATAGATACCAAAAATAAATACACTGAAACAGCTGTCATCCAGATGTTGAACTTTCTTATCGATAACATTTTTGTGGTGTTTGGAGGAAAGGTTTTTCAACAAATTGTCGGCATTCCAATGGGCACTAACTGTGCTCCGCTTTTGGCTAACATATTCCTTTACTCATACGAAGCTGAATTCATTCAGTCTTTGCTTTCGCAAGAAAAAAAAAAACCAGTTGGCTCTTGGCTTCAATTTCACTTACAGATATATAGATGACTTGCTTTCAATTAATAATCCTTCATTCGCGGATTACCTTAGCATCATCTATCCAAGTGAACTGGAGGTCAAAGAAACCGCAGAAAGTAGTAATTCTACTTCGTATTTAGATATTATGTTGTCTTTCGACATTAATGGTCAATTGAACACCTCACTCTATGACAAACGTGACGATTTCAATTTCGCTATCACAAACTTTCCTTTCATAAGTAGCAACATTCCATCATCCATCATTCTATCAGAACCGGGTAACTGGTCTCCTATTTTCAGGATTCTATCGGCGGCAGCGGGTAACTTGTCTCCGATTAACAGAATTCTAAGAACACTAGGTATCTGATCTCCGGTTTCCAATATTTATCAGCACCGTGATAGCTACTCTAATTTCAAGATTTCAATCAGCACGGGTACCTGGTCTCCGATTTCCAGGATTCTATCGGCACCGGTGCCTTGTCTTCGATATCAATGATTCTCTCAGCACCGGGTATCTGGTCTCTGATTTCCAGAATTCTATCAGCGCCGGATATCTGCTCTCCGATTTCAAGGACTTTATTATTACCGGGTATCTGGTCTCCGATTTCCAGGATTCTATCAGCATCGCGTATCTGGTTTCCGATTTTCAGGATTTCATCAGCACCGGGTGACTGGTCTCCAATTCCTATGATTCTTTCAGCACCGGGTACCTGGTCTCCGATTTCAGGATTCTGTCAGCACAGGTACCTGGTGTCTGATTTCCAGGATTCTTTCAGCACCGGGTATATGGTCTCGATTTCCAGGATTTCATCAGCACGAATATCTGGTCTCTGATTTCCATTATTCTATCAGCACCGGGTAACTGGTTTCGATTTCATGGATTTTATCAGCACCGGGTATCTGGTTTTCGATTTCCAGGATTCTATCAGCACCGGGTAACTGGTCTCCGATTTCTAGGATTCTATCAGCACCGGTACCTGGTCTCTGATTTCCAGGATTCTATCATTACCTTGATAGTTACTCTTATTTCAAGGATTCTATCAGCACCGGGTACTGGTGTACGATTCGCAGGATTCTATAAGCACCGGGTCCCTGGTCTCTGATTTCCAGAATTTTATCAGCACCGGATAACTGGTCTCCGATTTCCAGGATTTTATCAGCACCGGGTACCTGGTCTCCAATTTCCTGGTGTCTATCAGCACCGGATATCTGGTTTCCGATTGTCGGGATTCTATCAGCACCGGGTATCTGGTCTCCAATTTCCAGGATTCTATCAGAACCGGGTATCTGGTCTCCGATTTCCAGGATTCTATCAGCACCGGGTATCTTGTCTCTGATTTCCAGGATTCTATCAGCACCGGGTATCTGGTTTTGGATTTCCAGGATTCTATCAGCAGCGGGTATCTGGTTTTAGATTTCCAGGATTCTATCAGCAACTGGTATCTGGTCTGCGATTTCCAGGATTCTATCAGCACCAGGTATCTGGTTATTGATTTCCAGGATTCTATCAGCACCAGGTATCTGGTCTCCAATTTCCAGGATTCTATCAGCACCGGATATCTGGTCTCCAAGTTCCAGGCTTCTTTCAGCACCGGGTATCTGGTCTCCGATTTCCAAAATTATATCAGCACCGGGTATCTGGTCTCCGAATTCCAGGATTCTATCAGAACCGGGTAACTGGTCTCCAATTTCCAGGATTCTATCAGCGCCGGTACCTGGTTTCTGATTTCCAGGATTCTATCATTTCCTTGATAGTTACTCTAATCTCCAGGATTCGATTCTATCGGCACCGGGTGACCGGTGTCCGATTTACAGGATTCTATAAGCATCGGGTACCTGGTCTCCGATTTCCAGGTTTCTGTCAGCACCAGGTATCTGGTCTCTGATTTCTAGGTGTCTATCAGCAACGGGTATCTGGTGTCCGATTTTCAGGATTCTATCAGCACCGTGTCTTGTATCCAATTTCCAGGATTCTTTCAGAACTGGGTATCTGGTCTCCGATTTCCAGGATTTTATTCGCACTGGGTATCTGGTCTCCGATTTCCAAGATTATATCAGCACCGGGTATCTGGTTTTCGATTTCCAGGATTCTATCAGCACCGGGTATCTGGTCTCCGATTTCCAGGATTCTATCAACTTCGGTATCTAGTCTCCGATTTCCAGGATTCTATCAGCACCAGGTACCTGGTCTCCGATTTCCAGGATTTTATTAGCACCGGTACCTGTCTCTGATTTCCAGGATTCTATCAGCACCAGGTATTTGGCCTTCGATTGATTTCCAGGATTCCATCAGCACCGGTAACTGGTCCTCGATTTCCAGGATTCTATCAGCACCGGTAACTGGTTTCCGATTTCCATGATTCTAGGAACACTGGGTATCTGATCTCCGGCTTTCAATATTTATGAGCACCGTGATAGTTACTCTGTGTTACAGTGACATCGCCAGTTATATGTTTATAAGTAAAATTATATATGAGATTCATGTTAAAAGAGCATATAATGAAAACTGGGAAATAATCAAATATCTTACTCCATTGTAAGTCTCACACTATGTAAATCGTCAATATCTTACTTCATTCTAAACTGCGTTCTAGATAAATCATAAATATCTTACTTCATTCTAAGCCGCGCCCTAGATAAATCGTAAATATCTTACTTCATTCTAAGCCGCGCTCTAGATAAATCGTAAATATCTTACATCATTCTAAACCGCGCCCTAGATAAATCATAAATATCTTACATCATTCTAAATCGCGCCCTAGATAAATCATAAATATCTTACATCATTCTAAACTGCGCCCTAGATAAATCGTCAATATCTTACATCATTCTAAACTGCGTCCTAGATAAATCGTCAATATCTTACTTCATTCTAAGCCGCGCCCTAGATAAATCGTAAATATCTTACATCATTCTAAACCGCGCCCTAGATATATCGTAAATATCTTACATCATTCTAAACCGCGTCCTAGATAAATCGTAAATATCTTACTTCATTCTTAGCCGCGCCCTAGATAAATCGTAAATATCTTACTTCATTCTAAGCCGCGCCCTAGATAAATCGTAAATATCTTACTTCATTCTAAGCCGCGCCCTAGATCAATCGTAAATATCTTACTTCATTCTAAGCCGCACCCTAGATAAATCGTAAATATCTTACTTCATTCTAAGCCGCGCCCTAGATAAATCGTAAATATCTTACTTCATTCTAAGCCGCACCCTATATAAATCGTCAATATAAGCCGGTGTGGCCTAGTGGATAAGGTGCTCGGCTCGTGATCGAGAGGTCGTGGGTTCGACTCCCGCCCGGGGCACACCGGTGTTCTGTCTTTCGGATGAGACAGTAAAAACCGAGGTCCCGTGTCACGGTAGGCGTGGCACGTAAAAGATCCCTCACTGCTTCGGGTGGGTCCGTTGCAAAGGTCTAAATTTGTATGCAATGCATCAGGCAGATGCCGTCACCATATACGTGAAATAATCGTGGAGTGACGTAAAACAATAAATAAACAAACAAAAAATCATTCTAAATCGCGTCCTAGATAAATCGTAAATATCTTACTTCATTCTAAGCCGCGCCCTAGATAAATCGTAAATATCTTATTTCATTCTAAGCCGCGCCCTAGATAAATCGTAAATATCTTACTTCATTCTAAGCCGCACCCTAGATAAATCGTAAATATCTTACTTCATTCTAAGCCGCGCCCTAGATAAATCGTAAATATCTTACTTCATTCTAAGCCGCACCCTAGATAAATCGTCAATAGCTTACTTCATTCTAAACTGCGTCCTAGATAAATCGTAAATATCTTACATCATTCTAAACTGCGTCCTAGATAATTCGTAAATATCTTACTTCATTCTAAGCCGCGTCCTAGATAAATCGTAAATATCTTACATCATTCTAAACCGTGCCCTAGATAAATCGTCAATATCTTACATCATTCTAAACCGCGCCCTAGATAAATCGTCAATATCTTACTTCATTCTAAACTGCGCCCTAGATAAATCGTAAATATCTTACATCATTCTAAACCATGTCCTAGATAAATCGTAAATATCTTACTTCATTCTAAACCGCGCCCTAGATAAATCGTCAATATCTTACTTCATTCTAAACCGTGCCCTAGATAAATCGTCAATATCTTACATCATTCTAAACCGCGCCCTAGATAAATCGTAAATATCTTACATCATTCTAAACTGCGCCCTAGATAAATCGTAAATATCTTACATCATTCTAAACCGCGTCCTAGATAAATCGTAAATATCTTACTTCATTCTAAGCCGCACCCTAGATAAATCGTAAATATCTTACTTCATTCTAGGCCGCGCCCTAGATAAATCGTAAATATCTTACTTCATTCTAAACCGCGCCCTAGATAAATCGTAAATATCTTACTTCATTCTAAACCGTGCCCTAGATAAATCGTCAATATCTTACATCATTCTAAACCGCGCCCTAGATAAATCGTCAATATCTTACTTCATTCTAAACTGCGCCCTAGATAAATCGTAAATATCTTACATCATTCTAAACCATGTCCTAGATAAATCGTAAATATCTTACTTCATTCTAAACCATGTCCTAGATAAATCGTCAATATCTTACTTCATTCTAAACCGCGTCCTAGATAAATCGTAAATATCTTACATCATTCTGAACCGCGCCCTAGATAATTCGTCAATATCTTACTTCATTCGAAATCGGAGACCAGATACCCGGTGCTGATAGAATCCTGGAAATCGGAGACCAGATATCCAATGCTGATAGAATCTTGGGAATCAGAGACCTGGTATCTTTGGAATCCCGACAAGATAAAAAAACTAATTAAATAGAATAAAGTAAATAATGATAATAAATAAATAAATAAAATAAATAGATAAATTCAATTATATAAAATAAAAGTCAACAACAAGAGTTGTGATACAATCGAATTCGCTGATAGCAACCAAATTTAAGTAGCAAAATGTTTCGTAAATATGTAAATCTTCAAAGTCAATGTCAAAAAGTAAAACAAATTTGATACATAAGACACAAGAAATACGCATATGAAATATTTAAGCTCTATCTCTTACTGTTCATAAGTTATAAGCTAGGTTAAAGTTTGTTACAAGTAGGTCAAACTTCAAGGTCATTGTCACAAGGTAAAACATTTTGTTACCCAAATGAAAGGTCTTGGCACAAGAAATACACATGTGAAATACTAATGCCCTGTCTCTGATGGTTCTAAAGTTATGATATAGGGTAATCTTTTGTAAGTAAATCAGTCTTCAAGGTCAAGGTCGATACATAAAAAAAACATTATACTAAATGTCACAAGGAGTACACACATATAATATTTACGCCCTATCTCTTACTGTTCATAAGTTATGACCAAGGTTAAAGTTTCTTAAAAATAGGTAAAACTTCAAGGTCAAGATCACACACCACACAGTAAAAAATATTAAAGCCCCGCATCTAACGATTCTAAAGTAATGATCCAGGTTAAAGTTCATAAGTATGTCAATCTTCAAGGTCACAACGTAATGAATGGATACGTACTGAAAGGTATTGTCACAAGAAATATTGAAGCATTATCTCTTATTGTTCATAAGTTATGACCAAGGTTAATGTTTTAAATAGGTCAAACTTCAAGGTCAAGGTCACACGGTAAAAAAGGTACTCAATGAAAGGTTTTGGCACAAGAAATACACGTCTTTATTGGTTCTAAAATAATGAACCAGGTAGAAGTTTTTTTTCTCGTAAGAAGGTCAATCTTCAAAGTCACAGTCAAAATTGATGTGTAATGAAAGATTTTATCGCAAGGAATACATACATGAAATATTGAAGCCCTATCTCTTACTGTTCACAAGTTATGATCAAAGTTAAAATTCTTTTTAAGTATGTCAAACTTCAAGGACAACGTCACACGGTAAAAATAATTGGTACCTGATGAAAGGTCTTTACACAAGGAATACACGTGAAGTATTGAAGCCCTGTCTCTAATGGTATTAAGATTATGACCTGGGTTAAAGATTTTTTTTTCTCGTAAGAAGGTCAATTTTCAAGGTCATGCTCAAAACGTAATAAATTGATGCGTAATGAAAGTTCTTGTCACATGGAATACATACATGAAATATTGAAGCCCTATCTCTTACTGTTATAAGTTATGACCAAAGTTAATGTTTTTTAAAACTATGTCAAATTTCAAAGTCAAGGTCACATGTTCATAAAGTTTGGTACAGAATGAAGATCTTAGGACAAGGAATACACATGTGAAATATTAAAGCCCTGCTTCTAATGGTTTACAAGTTATGGTCCAGGTTAACGTTTTTGTCTACTTAAGACGACGACGACAACGACAACGACGACAACAACAACGACAGCGACAACTACGACGACAACGACAATGACAACGACGCTGGGGAAATGACAATAGCTCTCCGAACATTCGTCCCGGATAGTTAAAAATGAAAACTGACAAAACAAAACGTGCAAAGAAGATCAAGTTCTTTTTTCTTTAAGCCATGTGGCACATCAGATGAACACAAAGTACATATATAAATATATAATGAACGTCAACTATTCAATAGTTGAATATTAAAAATATATCAAAAAAGGATGTATTCGTATCAGTACAACAGGAGGTTTTAAGAACATCATAAATTGTCATATTATTTTTCCTTAACAGCTTTGATATGAATTTGTATATCATACCATTTTTATTCTTTAGTCGAGATACCCATGATGCTTTAGCAGAGATACCCATGATGCATTAGCAGCATTACTTTCTATCTCTATAATACATATACCACCTTGCTCAGTATCACCAATCAACGTATTTATTTTTTATTCTGTCCCTTTTGGTCCATACGAAATTATAGATAAGTTTTGTTACTTTTTTAAAAGAATGATTCAATAGGATTAGGTAACACAAATGCATTATATGTCACTTTAGACAAAGCTAAATTCTTTATAATTGTACATTTTCCAAAAATTGACAAACTTCTTCTTTTCCAAATACTTAATGTTCTCTCTAATTTCTCAAGTTTACTAGTCCAATTGTTATAATAACATTGGTCTTTGTCATATCCAAGGTATATTCCTAGAGATTTAACACAATTGTTCTGCTATTTTAACATTATGTATATGACTTACATTTGAGTAAGTGTCAACTAAAGAACCTCTTAGGAGACACTCGCTTTTCTCTATATTTAATTTTAAAGTCTCATGCATTATTAAAAATTATTAAATGTTCATCAGAATTTGATCATATTTCACATATTTTACAGATCAAGTTCTTTTTTACAGAAGTAATTTAAAATCTTATTAAAACGGAAGTATGCCTATAGATTTGAGGGTCAATATCATATGTAAAAAAGCAATACTACACTACTGGTAATATTTATAGGAGTTATAGCCCGTGAAACTTGTATTTTAGGAAAGTTTGTTGCTGTTATGTATTAAGCTCACGCGAAGGCATATGTTTTACAAATGTGCTCTAGTTTATTCGCAAAGTCACTCGGCTTACAAGTATTTTAAGTAGACTTTAAAATCATGAAATAAGTATAAATTATTAATTATAAAAATCACAAAGTGTTACCGTTGATTTCTATCGTATAATACAGCCACGTAGACAACACATATTACTGTTAGTAACCATGAATACTCTACGTTCTGTCAGCGCCCAGTCAGTCCTCACCCCTGGCATGGAGATTACAATGCCATTTCCTACCCTCCAGCTTGTCCACAGATGGTAGACTTCCATTACATCAATCTTCATAAACCATTTTTCCAACGGGAAAGCGAAGACTGCCTCTACCTCAATATTTATGTGCCTCGTGTAAGTACTTTACCAGGGACGTATATTTAGATATATATGTATACGTCTCTGACTTTACTAATATTTCAGAATTGTTTTTAATATTTCATATAATCAAACAAACTTTTACGTATAAGATT